>CM044994.1:30079309-30156809 GCA_024542945.1 allo-octoploid hybrid of Carassius auratus x Cyprinus carpio
TGTCAACAGGAAACTCAGACAACAACTTCTTTTCTGAATCAACTCCAGGGAACATATATGAGCATATTTATTCTGTCTGTCTGCCTGAGTTTGAGTGTGTGTCTGAAAACACAGTTTACTCATAGGTGTGTGTGTGTGTGTGTGTGTGTGTGTGTGTGTGTGTGATGGACAGGCTGTTATACTAAAGCAGACATATGAACACACATCTGCCTGAGGCACATCTATGGATCCAAACATGCAATATTTTCATTTGAACCACAATACATGTGCTCCAACAGTGTTATATAACTACAATTTCACATATTTTAAAGAAAATGAGAGTCATGTTTGCCTTTGCAGAACTAATTCTGGGTGATCTCTGTGATCTTTTGGTCTGTAGATGTGACTTGGATCATCCTTTAATGTGCATCTGTTGGATTCAAAATTTTTAACTCGTTTTATTGTTGAAAATGGTGCATCTGATCACTTAAAGTGTCTGTAATAAAGGTGCTTCACGATGGCATAGAAGAACCATTTTTGTCTAAACGCTTCCATAAAGAACTTTTAACATCTGAAGAATTCTTCAGATTATTAAAAGGTAAGAAAGAGATGGTTCTTTGTGGAACCAATAATGGCTCTTCTTGGCATCGGTGTGAAGAAGCTTTTAAGCACCTTTATTTCTAAGAGTGTACAAGTAAAACATGCTGAAGTGTAATAAAAGTTCAGAGTGTGAGAAATTGACTTTGCGAATGCAGCTAATTATTTTCCAATGTTTCCAACATCACAAGTGTAATCCATTAGTAAAGGTAAGGTAGCACTCGGACACTAAAGATAAATCATTCGTCTTGTTCAATAAAGCATGCATGTGCATCTATAAGGCACAGAACTGTGTTTGTTCCACATGAACCACTGGATCTATAACGTACCTGCAGACGATCTGATCTGAGCTCACGGATGCAGGAAATGATGTCATGAGGAAGTTCAGAATCACTCAAAACGACTGCCGATACAAACAGACGCTCACAGTCTGCCCTCGTTCCAATTAATGACTAGCTTATTATACACTAAAGTCATTATGGAAAAACATCCGGTAGAATTACATCTGCACTACTGTTTAAAGATTTGGGGTTGGTAAGATTTTTTTTTTTTTTTTTTTTCATTTTTAGTCTCTTCTACTCACCAAGGCTGCATTTATTTGATCAAAAATTCACTGACTAATGCACACAAATAATGTGATTATTTCCAATAATCAGAGTAATCACATTATTTAGATATTATTCTAATAATGATAATAATAACAAAGTATTGCGTTTACATGAGGTAAAGTTTAATCGCATGTAAATGCACTGACTGTCACTTCTGATCGATTTAATGCATCCTTGATGAATAAAAGTATTCATTTCTAACTAGTGTAGAGTGGGCCAAAAAATATTTGGATGCTGCAGTCACACTTAATTATTGTATTAGATGCAAAATATCAACGCAAGTGTGATTCACTGCACGGCAAAATGATTAAAAAACAAGACGTTTGTTTGGTCTTGGATGATAAAACAATAGATCTAGTGTTAAAAATGAAGACAGACAGTATTGTGGTTGTCTCAATCCACTACAAAATAAATAAATAAAGCACCAACAGATTAAAAGTGAAGCAAAAATTATGAAGAAAAGAGAAAAGATCCTGTAGCATTTGACACACAAAGACAGACATTTGATCAAATCCATGCATTTCTAAGTCTAGCTGTAGTGTTAAATCATGAGAAAGGAATTGTACCACTCAAATGTCACGTTTGCTTTCTAATACATACACAATATATCTCCAGAAAGCCATAGAGCTGTACCTCTGCTCCAAACCCGCTGCTTGCCAAAGATCACAGCGGCGCAGTGTTGTGTCCTGGGACGAGGTCTGGTTTATAAAGCGCTTAGCTTGTGTCCTTTACGAGGAACAGAAAACAGTGTCATTTCTCTCAGTGAACAAAGACCTGTGTTGGTGTATTCAGAGCATTGAGAGGCCCAGGGCGACGTTAGCCCACTTTCTTACCCTCCACTAAACGCTGAGTGGCTCAGAAAGGCCTCAAACACCTTTGAGACTCACGATCATTTGCTGTTGCTTCAGCTCACTGTTAGCAGAGAGACTATAACTGATGATCGCTCAGGTGCATGTGAGGGCCGCTGCGTCTGCGTCTCGCCCTGAAACAGATCTGAAATGCGTTTCGTTCAGAGATATAGTACTGTACTACGATTGTGAAAGAAACTGATACATTTATTCATCAGAAGTGACAGTAAAGGCATTTATAATGTTACAAATATTTCTATTTCAAATAAATGCCATTCTCTTGAACTCTCTATTCATCTGTGAACCCTGAAAAATAAAACGTATCACGGTTTCCACAAAAATATTGTGCAGCACAACTGTTTTCAACATTGATAATAATCAGAAATGTTTCTTGAGCAGCAAATCATCATATTAGAATTTTTTTCTGAAGATCATACGTCACTGAAGACTGGAGTAATGATGCTGAAAATACAGCTGCGCATCACAGAAATAAATTACAGTTTAACAGATATTCACACAGAAGACAGCTGTTTTAAATTATAATAATTTTTCACTGTTTCTACTGTATTTTTTGATTAAATAAATGCAGCCTTGTTGAGCAGAAGACACTTCTTCCATAAACATTAACTTATGACCTCCAAACTCTAAACTGAAAAGTAGTGTATATTTTATACAGCTGTGAAAATATGAGTGAAATAATCTATTAAGCTGTTCTTACCAATTTAGAGATTTCATTCATAAGGTAGACCGGGGCTAGTTGTCACATTTTTAATATTATCATTTTATGTTAATTTATCTTTTTGTTTGTTTTTTTAATAATAATTTACTCTTTTATTACTTGTTATAATTTTTAGTGTGTGTGTGAATATATGCAAATATTTTCAGTTATCTTATGGAAATTAAAGGTCAGCAGCATGGATGTACTTTTTAGGAATTTGTTGAAGGTTGAGGGACTTGAATGTGATTTGAAGAAAAAAAAGAAAAGACTAGCAGGTTTAGGTCAAAAATTCCCAAACAAGTGTTTTGCAAACTGATTTTCTGACAACTAGCCTTACCTGCATGTAGTTACCAGATGCCTCCTCATTACTAGTTTATTTATTTTTGATCTACATTTATGTAGTGTGTCAATCTAAAAGAGCTGGAGTTCCTGAATGAACGCCGTCCGGATGAGAAGAAGTATCTGTGAAATGTTGAGTAACAACTGAACATTCATTGCTCTTTAAGACTTCAAGCGCGTCCTGCAGCACCTGAGCATTAACACCAGACACTGAAAGCACGTCGCTGACAGCGAGGACTCGTTCTGTGCCTGTAAAGGTCCTGTGAAATCTGAAATACGTCTCACCCTCCTCACAGAAGCTTTAATGAGAGCAGACAGCTGACTCTGGACACACTGTCAGTCCGTCTCTCCTCCTAATCACAGTGAAATCAGTCATGAATGAGAGAGAGACGCTTCAGTCGCAGCTTCAGATGTCGGTCATGATGCAACTCTTGCCACTGAAACCCCTGCGATATCAGAGATATCACCTCCAGAGAATCCTGTAATGTGTTAATACACACAATATATTCAGCTCATGTTGTTATATCTCAGTAATCATTTCTGCTTCTCTTACAGGTGCTGTAAACGAGACTAAAGAGAAATCACAGTCAAATTCAGGTCAGATTTGTTGATTTAATGCTTCCTTGTTTTTTCCTTTGCAAACCCATCATTTATAAGGAGTTTATGGAGCTATAGCATCCTCTAGTGCTCATCTCTGAACGACTCTTGATTTCAACAGTGTAAAAATCAATAGTGATTTCAGCACAATTATGCAACAGATGCATTAAATATTTATTTTTTCATTGTAACACTATATTGGCAGCTAGAGCTATTTACATGCCAGACTCAGTCATAGATTTTAAAATAATCAAAACTAAATAAAATAAAGAAAATCATATAATATTTGAATATTAATATATTGATAATACTTCCAAAATGATGTCACTTCCTGAAGTAGGACGAAGTTAAGATGAAATTAAAATAAATGTTGCAAAGAAAAATAATCTTAAAAAAAAAAAATTCTTAAAACAAGTTTTACTTTTTTTTTTTTTTTTTTTTTTTAACTTTTGAATTTGTAGCAAAATACAACATGCAGATTATATTGACAGGTTTTTTAATTAACTTAGACTTAAATATTTAACACCATATTAGAAGCAAAGCCTATTTATTTATATGTCAGACTCAAAGTAGTAGAAATTAAAAATATCAATTAAACGTCAATAAAAAAAGAAAAATAAAAAATAAAAAAACATTTTTCTTACAACAAATTAAAAAAAGCAATTATTTAAGCTTTTTCAGTTTGATATTTGATAGAAAATCAAAATTTTCCCAAGAAGTCATTTTAAAAATGGAATTCCTAAATATAACCGGAATATAATCCTAACTAAATAACACACAAATACACTAAATAGACTCAAATCCTCGTGTAATTTCTAATAACTGTTTACATAATGCTGTAAATCCACATGATTTGACCAAACACACATAAACTGCTCAAGCACAAAGGCTTACTGTACATAACTTTCACAGTACAGTCTCACTTTTAGTAGTTTCTTTCACAGCGTTTAGTATTATGGGATGCATGTTTCAGATGCTGCTGTAATGCACAGACTTCTGACTGGCAGCCTTCACCTCCTAAATAAATCTCACTTCATCCCAGGGACTTATCAGTGTCCTGTAATGGCACGGCTTCGTTCTGCTGCACCTGTGCATGGCTGTCATGAGGGAGTGTGTGTGTGTGTGTGTGTGTGACCTACACATGCTCCAGCGCTCTCACACCACCGTCCTCTCCGTCTGCTCCTCCTCGGGACTCCTTCTCACCTCAATGCAGGTAAGCCGCACTGTTACAGGGTCAAAGGTGACGGGACGTCTGTGATTCTCACTGCTGTCTGAATGGATATTTATGAACTGTTATTGTTTGGACACTGTGAGATACAGATCATTTGCATAATGCTAAGGATATAACCAAGTAGTCTGCAGTGTTTTCTGACACAAAATGACTTGACTGTGATTAATAAACTGGTTCTTAAATTTAGAGGGTTTCTATACTCTTTGACTAATGAATGAAAATGACTTTCTGCTGTTTGTGATTGCTGGATTTTTTTAAAATCATTCTAGAGATATTAGCTTGATTACAATCTGATAAAATATTTTGGAATACAGCATTACTTATTTTTTTAATTCCAAGCCAATTTTACAATTTTAACATTTTGTTTTAAAATATTTTAAATTGTAAATTATGATTTACAGGCCTGGAAAGCTTTTTAACATTATGCTGGGTTCTAAAATATTTAATCGGAAATTTTTCCACTGCCTATAAATCACAATTTAAAAATTTAAAGATAAAAAAAAAAAAAAAGATTTTAATTTTAAAATTGTGATTTTACATGTCTGGATTTTTTTTTTTTTTTTTTTACAGTTATGCTGTGCTCTAAAATATCTATAAATCACAATTTTTAAATATTTTAAAACAAAAGATTTTAATTTTAAAATTGTGATTTTACATGTCTGGAATTTTTTTTTACAGTTATGCTGTGCTCTAAAATATCTGTAAATCACAATTTTTAAATATAAATATTTTAAAACAAAAATTTTACATTTTAAAATTAGAATTTACAGGTTGGAGAATTAAAAAAAAATTAAGCTGTGTTGTAAAATACTTACCCCTAGAAATGTTCTCATAATGCATGAAGCTTAATCATGGAAACACATTGTTGCGTTTGATTACTTATGTTTTAAAAACAATTACAAGACATAATGTAAACTGAAATGCAACAACGTATTTTCATTTCCGTCCTTATTGTCTGAGACATTTAATGTGACATTAACAGTGGTGTGACTGTGTCGAAGCTCTGAAAGGATCAAATATTTATAACTTTCTGCGCGGCTCTACTGTTTGAGAAGTTTCAGCACACATCTGGGTTTCTTTACACATTTATGTGACACCATCTTCAGAAATTCTCCTTGTTTCTCAGGTGAGCGATGGACGAAAGCACCTTTGAGACATTTGAAGAAGAGCTGGGTAAACCACTGCAAGAGGTTCCTCCTCAGAAACCGGTCAAGCAAACACGAACAGGAGGCAGAGCAGGTACAAATGAGCTCGAATAACCTCGCTGAGCAAACACAAACAAGCAGAGCAGGGATTTGTGGATCTGTAAGCATGTTTCCACCCTGTACTTCTCTTTCAAGCATGAATATAAAAGCCTCAGGAGTCAAGATGTCTTGAAAACAAAGTGCTCTTTCTAAATTAAGATCGGGGCTGAAAGCATCCACACTATTTGTGGTGTTGAAGTGAACAGTGAGTCTAATAATACATCACAATAACCTTGACAGACACAAGCAACATGACACCGAACACCAAACGCAGCACAAACACAGCTCTCTTTAAAGCAATGGACTATAATGTGACTAGCAGTTTTTACTTTCAAACACACAGTTTTTATCATTTTACTGTAAAAGTGCATGCATGTTTGTATTTATTTATTTATTTATTTATTTATTTATTTATTATTTTAAACATAGTATTGCATTGCATTGTTTGTCTAACATCTAAATCTAACATTATTTTCACTGCTTAAAGTTAACCAATCAACAGGTTAACTAGCATTTATATTATATTTTATTATATTACAGTGACAAGACACCATAGTATTATTGAAATACTATTATAGTATGCATTCATATTTTTAATTAGGTTTTATTTTTAGCTTCTCCATTTTAATTTTAACATTTTATTAATTTTGTTTTTAATGTGTATTAGATTTAGTTTTTTTTTTCCATATGTCTGTAGTTTTTAATACATTTTTATCCTCTTAACTGCCCCCCCCCCTTTTTTGAACACAGACTTGAAAGTACACTATTCAAACTTAAATTGTTATAATTCATAAACACCTCTGAATACAGACCAAAGGTTGGTCTCTTTTTAAAGAAGACAATCTGAAGATTATTGCAGAAGTGAAATCATTTAAAAAAATGAAATCATAAAAAAGTTATAGAAGTTTACATTTACTGTAAAGAATACTTTTTATTATATTTTATATAAAATAAATATTTTATAAAATATTTTTTAATCCAAAATTGCTATTAAATTAAAGCCACATGTCTAAATAAGTTGTGTTCAAAATTTGAAGTTGATATTATAAAAAATTAGGTTCCTATGCAATTTTGTTTAGACGTTATACCACAAACAGCCACCGGGTGCCATTCAAACTCCATTGAATTTTTTTGATGCATTTTTCTGTTACAAATGTATCAATTTCTCTCTCAATATTATGTCTATGACAAAATAACCACCAAATATGGAATCTTGAGACTCCAACGATATGTATTTTGTCAAGATTATGAAAAGTTTTGATTCTAAAAGACCGTAATATATTTGAAATATGACACCTCCCATTAAGGGGGAGGAGCCCACTAAAAGATTTTAAAGTATGATTTCCATGGTAACACAGTGTCCGATTTAATTTATGATGATTACTAAAACATGTGATAGGGTAAAAGGAAGCGAAGAAGATTTTTTGTGACAAAGGTCAGAACTCCTGTTATGATATATATGTTTTGAAGTGCACTCTTCTCATAAATTAATATATTACTGTCCCTACATATTTTTTAACAACAAAGAGTGGTCAAATATCAATTTAGGAGTCTTAGACCTTTCCAATGATATATCGTTTTTCATGATTAGTTTAGGATTTAATTGTAATATATTGAAGTAAATTTATACCAGACGGTGACAGTTCAGAGGTTATTCCAGTTTTAGTTCTTTTACTAAATCAAGGTAAACTAAAAGTGAGAAATATGGCATTAGCAACTATATTTTATTTCAGTTAACATTTATTTTATCTCGAGAAACTAATATGTTTTTAATATTTTTAATTTTAGATTCAGTTTTCGTTAACGATAATAACCTGGTGAGAAACAAGTGAAAAATAAAATAAAATAAATAATAAACTATATATAAAACAACTAAATTTATTTGATTTATATATATATATATATATATATATATATATATATATATATATATATATATATATATATATATATATATATCTTAAACTAAATCTGATCCCTAAAAATCTTTTCATTAGAATCCACTTGAAAGTAAAGTGTTCTAAAGAAGTTCTCTAATGCTATAAATTATAACGTGACCATTAAAAATATAAAAAACATAACTTTGACGATATTTCTGTAAAAATGCATGCAATTTCTTGCTGCATGTAGGTTTTTACAATAAATAATAAAGCAATTAATTCTAACACTTTTATAGTTTTGCACTTTACAACAACATCACGTGCACTGTTTGTGAAATCTAACGTATTTTTACTGATTACAGGTAACACATCTTCAGGTTAACTAGTATTTTTAATCATTATAATGACTGAGGATGCATTGATTCCCCAGTGAGCTGTTTGTGATGCTGTTGTTGTTGTTTATAGAGATGTCCGCTCAGAGAAGGGTGCGAGAGGTGAGTCTGAGATCACACCGCCACATTCACCGCCTGAACATGACCTCTGACACACACATTTATCATTGCATTAATACACCTTCTGTCCTGCAGGAAGCTCCAATCGTCCAGCAGGCCCCAAAGATGATCCCACAGGAACATCGGGTCTCCAGCGCCAGTACGAGCCTCCAAAACACAGATTCAATCAAAAACATCCTATAACATATTAAATAAATGTAATTCCCAGCAGCAACTGTGTATACTAAACCACATCAGACCAGACCGGACTGGTTTGGTGGTCTGCTAATACCAGTAATTATCTTAGGCTGGTTTCATGTCAGTGATGTCATGATGCAAACCAAATTATAATAGCGTCTTCATCCTGAATCAGTTTAATCAACTGAATTTCCATCTGAAGCCTCGTCCTAAAATTTAAAAGACATCTATATGTTTTATGTACAAATATCACATTTATACAGTGGAAAAAAATAACATTATAGATGTGTAAAATATTATTTGGAAAATATTTAGTTTCTAGCATTATCATTTTTTCATAGTAACTACTTGAAGATGCATTAAGTCAAATTTAATTTAATATTATTTTATTATTTATTAAATTTTTAATAAAAATTTTTAGAAAGTCTGATAATTTAAGGATATGAAGAGCAGTGTTTGTAATAAAGTGACATGCTTATGTATAAATAAATAAATTAATAAAAATAAAGTGCTATAGGAGGGGAAAAAACGCAAAAGCATTGAAATATGATTTTTTTTTTTCATGTCATTTTTTTTTTTCATTCACAAATCTTTTTGTGATGGAAATAATATGATGTGGGAGAAACATATTTTTAGTGATATTGCAGTAACGCAATAATTTCCCAAGAGAACACACAAATGTTTTGAAAATGAATGTAAAACTTCTCGCAGGAACGCGATGAAAGTCAATGAAACATTTCGCATTGTAACGTTTTAAAACGTGAACGAAAATTTTAAAACGAAAACTTTGGCGTTTTTTGCGCGCCAAACCAAAGTTTATCGTCGGAACGCAAACGCATTTAAGTGTTGTTGTTGTTGTTTCTGTTGTTTCTTCTATCATCAAGTCTAAACCTACATTTAAACGTGCCTCACCTGTGTTTTATCACCTGTCCAGCAGCGTCGTTACGCAAAGCGCTCTCGATCCAGAACCTGACGCAGATCGAGACGCCGTGGGAAGGTGTGACGCTGAACAGGTGTCTGATCGCAGCCATAACCATCCTGCTGCTGAGCTCGGGTTTACAGAGAATACACGGCAGGTGTACTAATGCCGAATAACACCTAAAAACAACAAACTGTAAAATGACTGACAGATGTTTTCTCTTCTGCAGAAGCCGTCAGAGGCCGCAGAGACGCCAGTGAAGAGCTCACAGCACTAAAAGAGAGACATACTATGATCAAAAGAGGGAAAATAACACCGCATGAGGTGAGAACAAAAACAAACACAAGGTCTATGAAGGTAAAGATATCGCTTTTGCAAATAAAGCGTTTTTGACCGTTGCGCTCTCACTTGAAAACGCGCCGCTCAAGTTTAAACTGCTTCATTCTGATTGGCCAAACGGATAACCGAAACCGGCGCTACTTTCATGCGTCTCGTATCACTCCGCGGACTCCCGCTTTTTTCTTTCACACAGTTATTATTCTCAGTTTTTAATAAAGTAGCAAAAATGGACATAAAATACGCGGTATTAATATTACAGGAATGCTGTTGCTGTTTTTGTCTTGTTTTATATATTGACATGGACTTTTTTTTTCTTAGCGGCGGAAGCTTTACGATAATATACAGATAAAATGATTTAAATAATTAAATTCAAATCAATATTTCATATTAACATTTATTTATTTGATGATCAATACATAATAGTGAATACATAATATTGGAAATACTGTATATATTTAGGCACAAAAAAAAAACGTTATTTCACATATCTGTTTGTAAAAATAGTAGTGCGGTCAAATGATTAACCGCGATTAATCGCATCCAAAATAAAAGTTTTTGTTTACATAATAATATGTGTGTTCTGTGTATATTTATTATGCATATATATATATATATATATATATATATATACATACAAACACATGCATGTATATATTTAAGAAAAATGTTTTGTTTATATATTAAATATATTTATCTATAATATAAAATAATAATATATGTATATGCATGTAAATATTTTCAAAATATATACTGTATGTGTGTTTATATATATATATATATATATATATATATATATATATATATATATATATATATATATAAATAAAAATAATTTATATATATACACACATAATAAACACAGTACACACTCATATATTATGTAAACAAAAACTTTTATTTTGGATGCAATTAATCGCGATTAATCATTTGACTGCACTAAAAATAGTAATCATTCACATCTGGATTGATACTCTTAGCCGGACACTTCCTTATGGGAAACATTTTTCTGGTGGATTGATGATGATGACGAAGGCAAATCTAAGAGAGCCACTCATGGGATAGTTTCCAGGGGCCTCCGGCACCGGGCCCTTCCCGACCTCAGGCTCCTCAAGAAAAGAGAGACAAGATTCACCGAGCGCAGAAGAAGAGGAAGACACGAAGTAGATGAGACTAAAGAGAAACTGACGAAAGAGAAAGAGATAAAAGTCAAGAGGAAGGTCAAGGAAGTGGAAGAAGAGGAGAAGGACAGGAAGAGGATGAAGAAAGAGAGCAAGCAACAACCGGTGAAGAGAGAGAATCAGTGATGTACCGATGCATAAAGAAAATAGGGCTTAAATTATCATGAAAATAATGCTAAATTATCTTAACAGTCCTAAAATGATTAAATGTTTTCTTTTGATTATATCATGATGCACTTCTCTAGTCAGTCGCTGGTCTTGTGCATAATTTGGTGCTTTTTTGCTTTGTAAAGTCTGTATTTTTCAGAGTTGATAGTAACTTTACCGAAACCAAGACCTTTTAGGACTTGGAATTATGACTGCACTTAAAGCTAATAAACATCTTATTCAAACAGAGCACTCGAAGGTTCAGATGCGACTGAAAGAGACGAGATCAAGAGGTTACTTTAACAAGAATTAGTTTATATCAATGCCAGTTTATTTTAAACATGTTTAAAACAATAGTTGATCGACATTATAAAGCAATGCAATGCAAAAGTAAAGCTTTTTTAAAAATGTAACAGTGTTTTGTGAGTTTTTTTTTTTAGTTCTTTTTAAAGTTGCTTAAAGAAATAGTTCATCCATAAATTAATATTAGCTGAAAATATGCTCACCTTAAGTCCAGATGTAGATTAGTTTGTTTCTTTATCAGATTTGGAGAAATGTGTCACCAACTATATATATATATATATATATATATATATATATATATATATATATATAATTTATTACACACACACATTTATATACACTTTTTCTCATTCAAGAAATAATTTCATTCAGATGTTATAGTATAGAAGAAAAGACAATCACAACTTCAATTTCATGTCAACTTCAAAGATGGTTTTAATAATTAAAAAAAGCATACAAATAACATTTGGGCATTGTTTGCTAGCGCTCAATTCTCTAAACATTCACAGAACTGTCAAATCACTACACATTTAGAGAGCTGTGCATATTAAAACTAAACAAACATGTCCATATATGTCTAAAAAAAAAATCAATTGTTAACACTTGAAGCCTTTTCGTATAATGCATTAAAAAAATATTCATAATGCACGTTGCAATGCATTATATTTTTCATAAACAACTGCAACCGAAGTTCAAATGCATTACAATATTTGAAGGTTTGTTTGTGTTTTATTGCATTACACTTTCTAAAGTCGTAACAATTAATTGAAAAGTGTTATAACTGTGGTTGCAATTATTGATGAGGTCATATGCATGCATTATAAGGTGGATGCATTAAACACTTTTATTAATGCATCATCTATAAAACCTTCAAGTGAAGCGTAGCTCAGAGGTCGCGGGGGAGCGGGGGCCTCATGTGAGGAGGCAGGGCTCCTGGAGGAGGCATCTGTGGCGGCATGTGGGCTCCGGGGGGCATCCCATGTATTCCTCCCGGGGGGGGCGGCATGGAGTCACTGTGCGGATGCATACCGAGTCCAGTGATGAGCGAAGGAGGACGCTTCACCCCGAGCGACGGCGCCTGACCCGGAGGAGCGGCCAGGGATTTCTCCATCTTAAAGTGAAACTGCAGAAAGAACTGGAGGAGAAGGAGAGCTACAGGTCAGCACGTGGAGAAGGTGCAGAAACACTAATGACTTCTATCCATCCGTTCTTACTTGTTTCGTTTCCCTGTTCCAGTGCGTCCAGAAACGAGTCTCTCCCTTATCGATCTCACGACTGGGAACCTGAAAATATGACCGAAACAATGACATCGAATCTCAGATGTAGTACAGCCTGACACAGCAAACACGTCAGAAAAAATATGTTTTTTAAATGAAGTTTGTAGAATGTTTTAGGGCTAATTGCATTAAAAAAAAAAAGTTTGTTTCCATACTATGTGTGTGTACTGTGTATATTTATTATGTACATATAAATACATATATGTTATATTAAGGAAAAATGTTAGATTTATATATAAAATAATTACATACAAGTATAAATATATGGGTCAAAGACGAAAAAAAAAAAATATATATTTTTAATTCTTTTTAAAATTTAATTGCAATTTTGTTTTTGTTTTTCTGAGCATAAAATACATACACATTTTCCCCTGAGTTACAGAAGAGATCCACTAAAATGTCATTCAGTGTAACAATCAGGCATATTTACAACAAAAATTAATTTATGACATAAAAGACTAATTACGGTCACCCCAAATACTAATTAGTTGTTATTTTAAATTTTTTAAATGTGCCACTATCCTAGGTTTTGTCCATTTTTTCACTCATTTAAAACACAAATCTAACATGCTCACTTATTCTTTTATATATTTTAATATGTACAGGTCAGAATAAGCATGTTGTTTGAATTTTGACATAAATAGTGTTACACTGAATGATAATGTAACATTATTTCAACCAAATTCTGACATTTTATTCTTCAAAAACTTATTTGAAGATATTATTTGAACTTATTTCTATGGACATAAAAACACTTTTGTAAATTTCTTTTGATGCAGACGTATTATCGTCCCATGTGACCCACATACAAATATATATTTTTGTAAATATACACATATGTGTGTATTAATATATACACAGTATCCGCTGAGGAACAGTGAAAGTAAAGCTTCTGGAAACAGACGCTCCTCAGAAGATCCTGATGATTTGTTTGAAGTATGAGAGCATTAGAGGTTTAGTCAACAGACCTTGAAGGCGATGGTTTCGTACGGCTCGGCTGCGAACAGCAGATACTGCCAGCGACGGTCCGGAGGCTCGATCCTCTGCTCATACGCCGACATGAAGCGATGCCTCGGCCCGATACCTTCTGCTATCTCTGGGTAATCAATCTGGAAAGTAAGGACAACATTTATTATGTGAATGAAGGTTTGCTGATCAGAATTTCCAGATGGATGTTAGATCAGAGCTTTAACCTAAACATTCAGACAGACACGACTGGAGTTACCTGGAAGAGCAGACTCTGCTGTCCACACTCGGGATCTCTTTGTTTCGTTACTACAGGTGAAATAAAAACACGTGCATCTGTTAATCAATGACTTTTAGACCTTATTCAGCCTTCCCACAGCTTTTGATAAATTTTATTGAATATGGATTTCTACAAATCTGTTTTCTTCACATTTGTGACCCTGGAGCATAAAATCAAGTGTCTTAAGTGTCAATTTTTCGAAATTGAGATTTCTACATCATCTGAAAGTTGAATAAATAATCTCTCCATTGATGTGTGGTTTGTTAGGAGGACAATATTTGTCTGAGATACAACTATTTAAAAATCTGGAATCTGAGGGAGCAAAAAAATCTAAATATTGAGAAAATCATCTTTAAAGTTGTTCAAATGAAGTTCTTAGCAATGCATATTACTAATCAAAAATTAAGTTTTGATATATTTACGGTAGGAAATTTACAAAATATCTTCATGAACATGATCTTTACTTAATATCCTAATGATTTTTGTCATAAAAGAGAAATGTATAATTTTGATCCATACAATGTATTGTTGTCTATTGCTATAAATATACCTGTGCTACTGATGACTGCTTTTGTGCTGCAGTCAAATTTATATTTAAACATAATAATATTTAATGCATAAATGTATCTATACAAAAAAACCAAAAGATGATTTAGTTAAAGAATCACACTTATCAAAAATAAAAGCAGTCAAATGTCAAAAGATTTGGTTTTAAATGACAAAGATGATTACAAAACACATAATCCAATTTACAATCTGCAAACGAGCGGAAAATCTGTTCAAACACTCAAAGATCTTTAGACAAGAACACTTTTACAAATAAATACGCTTTTTTCACAAAAGCTTGTGGCTGTTATAGTAGTTAGTATCAGCGTTTCTTCTGCCTCCGGCTAGAGTTCTGACCTTAAAATCAGGATTAGGCATCAAATAATGTGAAAACAATTATTGTATTCATACAGAAATCATGTGTTTGTGAGGTTTGAAGAATGCAAGACTTCTTAACCAAAACAAATGGCTATAAAAGCAAAACTTCAACAAAATGCATCATATTAAGTGAGAAAGAGAGACTATTATTTACAGTCAGCGCAGCAGAATTAGTTAGAATCACTTACTGGATTTCACTCAGTAAACACGGTCTGTTTAGTCTCGGTGTGTTACCTTTATAACCCGGTCTGCCGATCTTGACGAACTTCTTCACCTCTACCTTGACCTTCTCTGGAGCCGGTTGAGCCGGCGCTTCCTTCGCCTCTTTCGCAGCTCGTCTTGCTCTAAAACAAAATAGAGGCGAGCACAGACAACACAATGAGTTCCTCCTCTACGCTAAACATCCTCTCGATGATCAGATCTCCAAAAAATGCACTCACAGGTTAGTCTGATGCTTCTTGCCCTGCGTGTGAGCGAGGTAGCTTCCCTAGAAGAGGAGCGTCACAGTGAGAGTCATGTTTAACGCTGAACGTTCGTGAAGTGTTTGTTTGGCGTCTCACCTCATTGTTGTGCAGCGTGAGACACAGTTTACACTCATAGGAGCCCAAGTGGTTTTTCATGAAGTAGGGGTCTTTGTTGATGTCTATGGTCTCTAGGGCCAGCTGTCGCAGTCGTTCGCGCCGGTCCCGGTTGCTCTCGGACGACGAGGCCACGCCGCCGCTGCCTGTCTTCCCTCCAGCTCTGTGCTGGAAGTCCATGATGACCGATTGCTGTCCTCACGCCGCTGCTCCTGGACTCACAACAGAGGACAACACATTCAAACAGGACCCAAATATGACAAAAAAATCAGAACTCTAAACCTCTCGCCAGCAAAATATACTGAAAAATAGTGAAAAAAAAAGATGTGGAGGGTATCCTACAACAGAAGAGGAGAGATTGAACATGTTATATTTACATATATATTAGTCTAAACTTACTTAAATAAGGGTCAGTGAGGTATAAATAGACAGAAATAAATTATGAATGTTTTAGAGCCAGAAACCTTATAAAAGAGTTATAAGTGGATTTAAGAAGGAAAACAATGCAAACGTGTATATAAAATCATATTTACGGTACATGTAAGAAGTTATGCCACTAATAAAATCACTTATCAATTATAATACACACACACACACACACACACACACACACACACACACACACACACACTTTATATAAACAGTACATAAAGCACTGAATCGAATCGCACTGACTTCAAAGCCGCATTTTTAACGCATCATAACAAACGCTGAAAGCTCATTAAAACACCACAGTTTAGGTTAGAGGTGTGATTCAGATCAATCTTTTTAAAAAGCGTAAGTAAATGTGAGTTTGATTGGAAATTCTTTGTAAAAACCTTTCTTACCGAACGTCCAGATCACGCTTGCTGCTGCCGTGATGCGTATGCGCGCTGAGTGATGCACTTCCGCTTCCTGTTATTTTGATGTGCGCAACTTTATTGACAAGGGTGAGATAACAATGCCACAGTAAAAGTGTCTGGTTTTTTACTTTAGAAATACTCTGTCGGATAATTTCATTGCACCGCGATCGACGAGGATGTATAAAAGTAAAAAAAAAGTCACGTTGACAGGATTTACTAAAAAAATTACGTGATAAGACGTCACAAAATTGCTAAATCATCATCAAAAATGGTCTTTAAATTTAACAAACTCTGCTTTTTATCAAATTAAAATGTCAAAACAAATACTTTTGTATGAATTGTTTTAAAAGCGTGCGCTTTAAGTGTAAACCAGCGCCCTCTTCCGGCTCCTCGTGTTCAGTTCCTGCAGCTCTGTGTGTGTGTGTTCTTCTGGGTGTGTGTGTGTGTGAGCTCAGGACGCTTGTTTCGGTTCGTTTGTCATTAAAGACGCGATCTGAAGAGATTCTGACCACAGCAGCAGACCATGACTGATATTCTGGACGAGGAGTATCCGATCTGACACTGATGCTGGGACGAAAACCGCTGTTTAATGTCATAAAAATGCGCTTTAATGAGACGAAACTGCTGTCGGAGAGCTGAAGATGCGATTCAACGAGAAAGAGCTGGTGTTTCTGAGCCGCCAGCCGCCGGAGAGAGCGGCCGAGCTGGGCATGAGAGGCCCGAAGAAAGGAGACGGTAAGCGGACACCGTTTCTGTGAAAACACCGCGGCAGAACCACAGACTGTTTAAACAGCTCAGAACGCTAGAAAACCAGACCCCGCCGATTAAAAATCAACTACAGAACTAGAAACCTGCTTATTTTTTTATCTATGCTGTGATCGGAATCGCTTATAGCGCACTATTCGTACTATTTTCTGATATTAACGCAGTTGTTAAGCTAGTACGCTATTATAAGTACAGCTGTTTAGTCGCTAGTGTTCGTACTCAACTGCAGTGTCCAATCGCGTTAGGAGGCGGATCACGTCACCTCTGCTACGCGCTCTGCGATTGGTAGATTGATTTCTGTTGAAGTAGCGTTGATTGCGTCCTCTCAGTTCGCCGTTATTAACGGTTAATTTTTAAAATAAAAAAGCAGGAATGGCGCCACATAACTAGTATATTGCCATTTAAATCAACCAAACTAACGAGAAATTGAGCGTTTTTGTAAAAATCCACTAAACTGTGGAAAACGAAAGCGCTCACATTGGAATATTAATAGCCACTTTGACGTGACATTATAAAAAAAAAAAGTAAAAATATGTATTTTTTTCTCTAACAGCTTTAAAAGTTACGACTTTTAATCTCACGATACTGACTTTTTTCCTTTTCGGTGAATTGCGAAATGTAAACTCGGAATTGCAATATATTAACTCATAATACTGATGGAAAAACTACAAATTGCGAGATAAAAAGTTGCAATTTTACTTTACATTTTTTATTCTGTTGACAAAAAAAAAAAAGAATTGCAAAATGTAAACTCGTAATCATGAGGGAAAAAAGGTCAGAATTGTGAGATACAAACTGACATTTTTCTCACAATTCTAAGTTACTATCTCACAGTTCAGACTTTTATTTATTTTTATTTATTTATTTTATAAGAATTGTGAGTTGAAAAAGTCAGAATTGTAATATAAAAAGTCACAACCTTTTTTTTTTTTTATTTGAGCTTAATTTTGACATATTTTGACAATACAAATTAATAAAATACATAAACCAGGAGAGAATAAAAATGCATTATATATACTAATCGTAAACTAAAGCAACTAAATTTAAAGGCACTTAAAAATAAAAGTAGTTTTTAGGTTTAGGTTTTTAAAAGTGACTGTGTCTCGCTAGACTGGACCGATCCGGTTTAGCCGTGTGGAGACGATAGAGTTCTATTAACTCTCAATAGAGTTTGACTTTTATTCCTGCTCTGTTTCCCACGACAGTTGTGAAGAGGCGTCTAGTGAAACTGATCGTTAATTTCCTGTTTTACTTCCGGACCGATGAGGACGAGGTGAGTGTGACTCAATCTCAGTGGCATCGTTATCATTATTGTTATCGTTATCGTCATTGTTATCGTTATCATTATTGTTATCGTTATCATTATTGTTATCGTTATCATTATTGTTATCGTTATTGTTATCATTATTGTTATCATTATCGTTATTGTTATCGTCATCATTATTGTTATCGTTATCATTATTGTTATTGTTATCGTCATTGTTATTGTTATTGTTATCATTATCGTTATTGTTATCGTTTAACTCTTGTGTTTCAGCCCATCGGCGCTCTGCTACTGGAACAGTGTCGCGTGGAGAGAGAAGACGATCAGGTTTTCTCCATCGGTGAGAGCAGCTTCAGTCACGCTAAATATAGAATATAAATTATCCAAAACATTTCATGTTTGAGTTGGGCAGGTGACGAGGGAACATTTAACGGTAACACTTTACAGTAAGGTTCATTAGTTAACAATATTAGTAAACATTTATTAAAAACACCTTATTTTAAAGTGTTACCCATTTGATTAAATGTTAACTGAAATAAAATATTTAAAAATGAAATTGACTTTATTTCATGTAGTTGTCATGGAAACATTTCTCATTTTCATTTAGTTGATATAACTTGATGTACTAAAATAACTAAAATTGAAATAAGAATTACATAGACGTATTGTTTTTTAAATTAAAAACTATAAAAACTGACAAAAACGCAACTAAATTGAAAAAAAAATAATTTTAAATATTTAATTTTTAATTTAAGTTTTACATTTTAAAAAATGACTTTAAAATGGAAAATGTTAAAAAATGTTTAGGTTTTATGAAGAGTTGTTGTAAACTAAAACTAAAATTATATATATATATAAAAAAACATTATTTGAAATAAAATAAATATTAACTGAAATAAAATAAAAACTGATTTTATTTTATTACCACCAAAGAAAGATTTCTCATTTTTGTTTAGTTTAACTTGATGTACTAAAATAACTAGAATGTAAAAAATTAATAAAAACTATATAGATATATTTGGAAAAAATAAATAAATAAAGACATAATAAAATTGCAAAAAAGAAATGACTTAAAAATGACTTTAAAATGGAAAACAAACTAATTCAAACTATTAATAAAAACTATAATCAGTGTTTCTTATGACATATATTTAATAATAATAATAATAATAAAACCATCAAAAACACACAACAAAAATATCTAAAAATGAAAATTACTTAAAATAAAAAAAATAAAGAAAATGTATATATATATATATATATATATATATATATATATATATAAAAAATGCAAAATACGAAACTAATTCAAACTATTAATTATAAAAAAAAATAAGGCTATAATAGTATATCAGTTATACTAGAATCACTGCTTTATTAGAGGCTCAGCTGTTTAAGAGAGAAAGGTGGCTCTTGCTTGTCTTCCAGTGTTTCTGGACGAGGCCGAGAGGAAGTATCTGTTCGAATGTGATTCTCAGGAACAGTGTGAGGAGTGGATCGACGCCGTCGTTAAAGCCAGGTGTGTGTCTCAGACGTTTCCCAGCATGCCGTGCGTCTCCCGCTTTATAACTCTGATCTGCTTCTCTCTCTCAGTTATGAATTCATGCGCAAGAACCTGATCTACTATCGCACGGAAATCCACCGACTGACCGGCAAGGTGAAGGAATCACTATTAATCACTGCAACTAATGCCTCCCAGTTAGCCGAACATAATACTTATTTAATTATTACTGCATTTGTCATCTTTATTTGAATGTAGCAGTGAAGTTTTACTTTTAAACCTTTATTTGAATATGGCAACATAGTATCACACTCTAGAATAAATCAGCCAATCACTGTGTGCATAGTTAATGAGCATGCTGACATCATCCATAGCAGTGAGGTAAACCCCGCCCCCTTACTCTTCTCTCTGTTCCTCAGTAAAAGTTTGTCTTAGCAGCTTTGTGAAGAGGTTTTAAGAGAAAACTTTTCCTGGTACTGGTAAGATCTAAGAATGTTTTAATGTTGATAATCTGTGATCTGGTGCAGGACCCGCTGGAGCAGTATGGGATATCAGACGAAACACGCTTTCAGGTCAACAGTGGTCTTCCTCCGCCGCCCACATAAACACACACTTTCTCTGCTGTTCGGGGTTCTTTCAGTCTGCCAGTATCCATTACTGTACATTCTGTAACCTTTCACTTTATGTGAGTTATGGGGGAAATATGTAATATTACTGTAATAAATGTAACTAAAATGGGTCGCCTTTTAAAAACTGATTCTGGCACCTTTATTGTCTTTCATAACTGTGATGATTGCATTATAGTTTCACTTAAAGTGCACTGAAGAGGTTTCGTAGCATCCAGCTTTCATCCAAAGAAAATCAGACCAGATTCAGTCAAAACATGCAGCTGCTTTGAGTTTGTGCACCTGAAGCTGTATAACGGTCTTATTTCACCACAAAATCAAAGGAAAAAAAGGAATAAATTGTATATAATTTTATAAAAAAATGATATTGTAAATATCATCATAAATTACAAATGCACTACACAATTTAAATACGTTAATAAATCATATATATAGATATATATATATATATATATATATATATATATATATATATATATATATATATATATATATATATATATATATATATATAATTAAATTGTAATTTTTTTATTGAATATTTCAGTTTAAAATCAGCATAAATTACAAATGCACTGCACAAGTAATTTAATAAATAATACTATATTGTGCTCAATTTAAAAAAAATAATAATAAAGTCTATGCTAAATCTTAAAATTTATTTACTCTATACAGGCTGTAATTTTTTTCCCCTTCTTCTTTATATATATATATATATATATATATATATATATATATATATATATATATATATATATATATATATATACATAATTAAATTGTAATTATTTATTGAATTTTTCAGTTTAAAATCAGCGTAAATTACAAATGCACTGCACAATTAATTTAATAAATAATAAGTAATTTAATAAATAATATAATACTATATTGTGCTCAATTTTTAAAAAATAATAAAAATGTCTATGCTAAAGCCTAAAATGTATTTACTCTATACCGTCTGTAATTTGTCTCTCTTTTTTTTTTCTTCTTCTTCTTTTGATTTCGTGGTGACCTTTGACCTGTATATTTCAGAAATGTTAAAACATTGTGGCATTTGCAAATTTGCAGTTTGTGTGAGTAGCAGATGTAATTGTCACAGTCTTGCGCTCATAAACGGCATCGAACGAGGAAACAACTCCAACTTCTTTCCTGTCATTTGGATGCAACTTTATTTTAACCCACGCCTCCTGTAACTTTCCATTTCTACAAGCGACGAAACTATAATAAGAGTGAAAATGCTTTAGTTTGAATGTGAGACTCGTGAATGTTTCGGTCTTTTTCATGCACTAGAAATTATTCCTTCTATCATTAAGATTTCATAATTGATATATGTTCATTTCCAATCTTATTTTGGTTAATAAATCCTGTTTAAAGCTACCAGCGTGCTTTTGTTTTTATGCTGATATATAATAAAAGTGCCAATTCCGGCAGTAT
Source organism: allo-octoploid hybrid of Carassius auratus x Cyprinus carpio (assembly GCA_024542945.1). NCBI lineage: Eukaryota > Metazoa > Chordata > Actinopteri > Cypriniformes > allo-octoploid hybrid of Carassius auratus x Cyprinus carpio. The sequence continues at coordinate 30,101,383 of CM044994.1, forward strand.
AATGCAAGGAAATGTCTATAAATACATCAGAATAGTGTTTGCACACATACTGTCGCTCACAGATAGCATTTCTCCAGTTAATGACCACAACAAATGAGTCATTTAGTGAATGCATGAATGAGATAATGTCACACAAACACGATCATATCTGACCATAATCCAGTAAAATGTGTGCTGGATCACTGACACATGATTCTGACTCACTTTCTCATCTTCAATGATTAACAAATGCAGAGAAAAGCTTGAGGTTGTGATGAAACAAATAATATTTTAGGATATTTAAACTGAACATTCCCGTTCCAGCTCTGCGCTGCTGTGATTCGCTGTTAGCTTTACATTTTTAAAACTTTACACGAGCGTGTTTCTGCATCGAACTGATTTGCGTAAGTTGATTTAAACAGGATGAACGTTTTAAAGTGAAACAAACCACAAAACCTCACAAGACTCGTCAGGTCCGCTGATATACTCACTGATGTTTGTGCTGCTGGTTTCCCCGCCAGTAGATGAGGTCACTTCCTGCAGGATGATGTCATTAAGGAAGTGCCTTTTGTTAGGTCAAGGGCTTTTTTTTTTTTTTTTTTTTTTTTTTTTTTACAAATGACTAATAGAATGGAAATCATATTAAAGGAATAGTTCAGCCAAAAATGAAAATGTGCTCACCGGTGGATGCTCTGCAGTGAATGGGTGCCATCAGAATGAGAGTCCAAACAGCTGATAAAAACATCACAATAATCCACAAGTAATCCACAGCACTCCTGTCCATCAGTGAACATCTGGAGAAGACAAAAGATGAAACAAATCCAGCATTAAGACGCTTTTCACTCAAATACATAGAGTCTATAATCCATAATAACGCTTCCTCCTGTTTATACGCTGCTTGATCTGTACAGATTTCTCTCCTGATTCACACCAGAACACTTTTTCACTGGAGGAAGTGTTATTATGGATTATAGACTCTATGTATTTGAGTTAAAACATCTTAATGCTGGATGTGTTTCATCTTTTGTCTTCTCCAGATGTTCACTGATGGACTGGAGTGCTGTGGATTACTTGTGGATTATTGTGATGTTTTTATCAGCTGTTTGGACTCTCATTCTGACGGCACCCATTCACTGCAGAGCATCCATTGCTAAGACACTGATGCAGTGCTACATTTCTACAAATCTGCTGAAGAAACAAACTCATCCTGATTGAGGACAGTGACTGGACTCAGATCTTCATCAGGTCTGTAATGCGCTGACGGAGCGAGTGACTGTAACTCAAATCCTGCTGAATTATTGACACATGGACCCTCATTACTTTTAATGCCGTGAGCCACAGGCCAAACAAACATCCTCTGTGTCTCACTTCAGCAGCCTGAGAAACAAAACCGGCTCATTTCCTCTCAGTCTCTCTCACATCTGCTCCATCAAGCCTGACAAAACCCCCCACACCCAGAATGAGACGAACACATCATATTCTGTCTGAGCTGACGACAAAACTGCAGGGTTTTAACAAAACAGGATTTTCAAAAAAATTCAAAAGCCAAAAATTTTCAACAAGGGATCATCAAGACATTAAATCACGTTATGTTTATTTTCTGTTCTATTTCTGAATTGAATGCATGTTGATCAGATTTCCTTCATTAAAGCAAAACACAGACACAGCAAATATGCATCCATTCTCAAATTCACTTTTAAACCTAAAAGCTGGAGTTATTATGCTAAAGTAATTTGTAATGAATGCTTTTAGAAAAACATGAAAAAAAAATAAAAAAATAAAAAAATAAAAGCAGCATTTCCCCTCTAGTGATCTCATAAAGAGATCTGTGTAAAGGTCACTGAAATTCAAGCACAAAAATAAAAATAAAAAAAAATTCCAAGATGTCACAATCCGAATTGTACGAGCAAAGCTGTAAAGATGAGATGTTTCTCTGTTGTGACTATATTTATTCACCCGGAGCAGGTGTCTATGCAAATTAGACAACAATGAACGTCTTTATTTGATTCACGTTCCTGGTCTTTGTTCAAATTAAAATGCAAATGCAACAGATAGAGGAGTGAATGTGTAGTGTGTAGCTTCATCATATCTGGGGACTGAAAGGAGAACCGGAGCGCTTTCAGATGTTTATAACACAAACACTTCCTGAACCGAGACTTCAGCGAGAAACGAGATAAAATCATGATTTCACTTTGATTCCAGTGAGAGCATGAAACGACCTGTGTTCCCCTCGGATGGATGAACACATTTCCTAAAAAAGTGCTGGTCTTCCTCAGTGTTTGTGTTTTGTTTTTCAGTACAAATGTGTAAGAACTATTAAATCAAGACACATTTACTGGAGAAGCAAAGGCATTTATTAAATATAAAATGACAAGAAGTCTTGTTCTCTGAGAAACTGATCAAAATAAAGTGAGTTTATGAGACTGAATCAGATATCTGTTCTTGTTTTAATCATTAAAATTAATTTTGTAAAATTTTGTTAATTCTGACGTGATATAACTGAATTACAAGATATTAAGACTTGTTTTCTGTAAAATGCACCCAAATGAAGTGAGTTTACGCTTAAAACAAGAACAAATATCTTTCAGTGGAGTCAGAAAAATAATCTGGTTTTCCCTTTGAATTAAGAACATTTTTCTGCCCACACTTTTTTTGTTTTATGCATAAACTTGCTTAATTTTGACCTTTTTTTCAGAATACAAGACCTTATATCTTATGTAATTTTGTTTCACATGTAAATGTATCTTGATTTAAGGATGTTCAGATATTTGTACTGGAAAACAAGACAAAAATTACTTTTTTATTATTATTATTTGCAGTGCATGCAATATGTAATGCCACCACATTAAATACATCAAATACATACTTTTTAAAGTTTATTTGTCTGTCCACACTTCTTTAAAGCATAACCTTATCTAATTTTGATCATTTCTTGACAAGGTATCCTCAAAGATTTTGCTTCTGTAATCTCTGCTGTTTCTTTCAGTGTTGTATATTTATCTTCTACAGATTTATTTGATCTTTAATCTTTGATTAAACTGAATAAGGTTCATGATTTCAATTAATTAGACATACTTTTTGATTACTAAAATTTTTGAATACTAAAATCCAGAAAAAATTACCGATATAAAACCGATATTTCAGTTTATATACAAACATTTTTGTTTTTGCATTGTGCATCATATTTATCTAAATTATTACATATATATATATCAGGGGTGTTCCCCTTGAGGATGCAAGAGAGGCAGTGTCTCCTCAAAAAATTGGATAACAAAATAATCAATATTACAAACATAAATCGCAAATATTACTAAACATGGCATTAAAAGTATAAAAGTCACTCGAGATGTTTTTATAAAGTAACACTGTCCAACAGCGACACCTGCAGGTAAAGATACAGCAGAGGCTTGCCTCCCTTCAGTCCATAGACTTACAACAGAGACCCCTTAGCCAAAGATGAATGCATAGATGAATATTCATCCAGAATTACAGTATACTCGCTGAACAAAAACAAGTAGAAGTACTCAAGTGCTAATACAAAAATCAAGCAAGGCTGTTGCTTAGACAGTGCACTCAGTAGTAAACATCTAGCTGGGTTTTTATGAGATTGTGTGTTGCAGCTTCTCGTGGCCGTTAATGTGGAAGTATTTGGCAGACTGATAGGCTTTGACATGCTCGATCTTTCCGTTCGTGAGGACGGGATGATGGATGTGGTGCATGAAGCTCCTGGTCATCTTGTGCTCCAGCTGCATGTGGTTCTGCGGCGGCAGGCCGAGACACGCTCTGCAGATTCACACACAAACACACTCAACAATAACGCACACGCAAACAGTGCTGACAACTCATTCTCGGGCGAAGCTGCTGAAGGAAGGTCCATCTGTTGCAAAAAGTTGCTAAATTATTTTTTTTGTTTTGATGTCATTACGTAAACACGATGCAACATTGTGTCACTGCATCAAATCCCAGCAAAACAAAATTAAAATTTTATACATGTTAATTTATATTGTTTGTAAAATGATATAATGCATGATATAATTTTAATATATAAATAACTGTATTTTTAAATACGACATTGAAATATTGAACACTTATGCATTTTTCAAGAATATAAGTTGTTTTTATTAGTTAGTAAACTACACATTTTGAACAATTATAGTTTTAAGCAGTGTATTAGTAGTTAGTTAGTATGCTACACTTTAAGAAGAGTCTGTAAAAAAAATAGCTACTTTGTTAATATAAAGAGATTTTCCATATTGATTTTTCACAGTTTTTTTTACCTGCTTTTTAAATTATGCATTGCATTTTGTGTTTTTGGGTTACAGTGGATAATGGATGTGTCTTGGAAAATTACCAGTACCTTTTCCATTTTTCTAGATATTTTTCTCACTTATCAACAATCGCAGGTACAAGCTAACAAGGCGCATCATAAATGAAGAATTATTAAATTATAATAATTAGTATTATTATTAAATTGAACAATTGCAAATAACAGCTAACGTAATTCACGTCTTTGGTTTCCTCTTTTGGTGTAATTTTAGATGGAAAATCTGTGCCTTTTTATTGTTTGGGTGACTTGCCAAATAAATGTTAAAAAATAGCTACATTTGTTACTAGGTGCTTTGGGAAGAAAACATTGCTAGGGTAGTCTGAAAAGTTGCTAATTTTAGCAATAAAATTGTCCCAATCTTTGGATTAGTTTACCACAACACATTAGATCCGCACCCACTTTGTCCAATTTTAAGCATAAACTTAAAGACTACTTATTCTCTCTTGCTTTTAAATAATGTGTATATGTGGCCTTTTTGTGTTTTATGGTTATATCAGTTTTTTTTGTCTGTTTGTTGGTATTTAGTATTATCTCTAGCACCTTGGGCAATGAACATTGTAATTGTACGGTGCTATATAAATAAGAATAACTAATGACTGAAGGTGTCTGACCTCATGACGTTCTCGATGCACGCCCGCTGACGGAAGAAGGCGTTGACCACCGGCGCCCCCTGCGGCACGAGCGGCGCTTTGCAGAGGAAGCTGAGCAGCGACAGAACGCTGTGAAAACCCTGGAAGACCGGATCGTCCTGCGTGCAGAAGGTGATTCTCTGACACAGCTCTGTCAGGATCACCAGATCCAGAATAATGGGACTGGCCAGCAGAGAGTCCTGGACACAAGATGCATCAGAAAGGCATAAAAAAAATGGCACTTGTGTACTGACGAGTATACTTGTTAAATATCATATTCAATATTTCAACAGTGATGAAATCCCTAATAAATGTTCAATTCATTAGACATGCCTTTTGATTAACATTTAATTTAACCATTAGAACAAAATCCAGAAAAGATTATGGAAGATTATGGAAATTTGATTATAAAACAGATAGTTCCGGTCCTTGATTCTGATTGGTTGAGCTGCGTTCGAAGCTGTTGTAAATTACTCTACAAAGTAACATACACCTTTGTTTACTTCTGTGTGTTGCTCGGCAACCACTTTGTTACAACTGTTTCTGAGGAACTACATTGTTTGGTGGAAGAATACTGTTTTTATTAATATCATTACACTTTATTTGCTCTGTTTTATTTTGTGAAACTTTACTACTTATATGGAATAACCATTTTATAAAAGCAATAATCCCCATGAAGCTGTGGTTTACAGTGAATTTATAACAGCTAAAGGGTTTTAAGGGGTTAAAAGCACCCTTTAGCTGTTATAAATTCACTGTAAACCACGGCTTCATGGGGATTATTGCTTTAATTTAAACTGGGAAAAAAATGAATGGAGAAAAAGGAAAAAATAAAATGAATTTTATAAAGCCCCAAAGATTTATTTTTTTAAAAACTTTTATTAAATTGTCATGATTTCAATTAATTATAGATTTTTGATTACTAACATTAAGACAGTATTTAAAAAAAAAAAAAAAAACATTTCATAGGGACCTAAAAATGTAATTTTTGTTAAACCTTTAGTTATACTGTTAATTTTTATAAGTGTCATGATTTCAATTAATCAGACGAGGTTTATGACTACTAACATATAATTTAACCATCAAAACACAATCTAGAAAAATTACAATAAAAAATGTAATCCATAAAAATTAAAACAGGAGAGAAAAATGAGTTTAGGAACAAGTTAAATAAAATGGATTACACAGAGCCCCTAAATAATTGTATGAGCTTTATGATTTCAATTAACTACACATGTTTTTTAATTAACATTTAACATTAAACGAGAATGCAGAAAAATTGAAATTAAAACCAACAGAATTTCCTGCATGTGTTTAGTGATCTGCGCTGATCTCACCTCACAGGTGTTGTGTAGAGCGATGGTGTTTGTGCCTCCCATCATGATCTCAGACGTGTACTCGTCCATCGCACGCTTGCTGTCGCCCACATAGGGCACATATTTAATAACCACCTGTTCAGACAAACCAGTCAGACGTTATTTATGCGCTGCAGCAATCTTCTGTTTACATCAGCATCATTACTCCAGTCTTCAGTGTCACATGATCTTCAGAAATCATTCTAATGATTCAAGAAACATTTCTGATTATTATCAATGTTGAAAACAGTTGTGCTGCACAATATTTTTGTGGAAACTGTGATGCAATTTATTTTTCAGGATTCACAGATGAATAGGAAGTCCTAAAGAGCAGCATTTATTTGAAATAGAAATCTTTTGTCACTTTATACATGTCTTCAGTGACACCTGATGAATACACTGCGCTGTAGTGTGTGTGTGTGTGTGTGTGTGTGTGTGTGTGTGTGTGTGTGTGTGTGTGTGTGTGATACAGTGTCAGACTCACGCAGTGGTCAGGTTTCTCTCCGGGTCGGTACAGTACAGGGTTCGACTGCACCATGTCGTCCACCACGTTACTCTTGGAGATTTCTTTAGAGCGAAACTGCTGCGGCGCCGACAGATTCAGACCGTCGTTGTTGCCGAGATGATTATAACTCACTATAGACGTTGGCTGAAAATGAGCATTTTATTTTTTAAATTATATGCAATATAGAATATTTCACATAATTTAAAATACATACTATAAATAACATTATTTATATATAATAAAATATAAAATATTTTATATAATGAAATAACAGAAGAATTATTTAATATAACAGCATATTGACGATTTTCCAGAATATATACCTATGGCACTTTTCAAAAATATTGTATAAAAATTGTATAAAAATGTACTAAATTATCAGTGAATTGAGGTGCTGAAGCTTCAAAAATAAATGTTTTTCAATCAAGAGGTCAAAATAATTGTACAGAGTCAAAAAAATAAATAAAAACTAAACTAAAACATTACATTTTGTGTAAAAATTGTATTGAATGAATAGTATAAAAAATGTCATGTGATAATTTACTGTAACATATCTAATAATTTGTGGTAAAATGTTACAATAAGGTTCCATTATTTAGCATTGGCAACAATAAAAATAATTCTAATGCATTTAAATACCCTAGTTCATGTTAATTTCAACTTTTACTAATAAATTATTAAAATCAAATGTTGAATCTGTTAATATTATTTAATGGATCTGAGCTAACATGAACTAACAATGTTAACAACAGTTATATTTTTATTAACATGTGTTAACAAAGATTAATAAATTCTGTAACACATCGCTACAAACATTTAATTTAATCGTGAAAACAGAATCCAGAAAAATCAAAACAGATAAAATGGAACCCAGAAAAATAAAACATTAGAAAATATTTAATGCATAAAAAAATTAAAACGTAATTTTTATTTTGAAAAAAAAAAAAAAAAAAAAAAAAAGAAGAAGAAGAAATTGTGGGAAAAATAAATTTCATGGGATCCTGAAATTAACCATTAAGACAGAATCCATAAAAATTCAAATCGATAAAAAAAAATGGAATGAGGAAAAGTTAAAATGCAAAAAAAATGAATTTGAAAAAATGAAATGTTCTTTGTTTCCTAATTTTAGTCAATGCATTAACCACTGGGTCTTTATTGTTAAATGTTACCTAAATTATATTTGCGTTTTTATTGCTTAAAACTAAATAATGGGACACTAAAAATTAAACCAGATAAACGGAACCCAGAAAAATTAAAATGGGAAAAATATAATGCATAAAATTAAAATTTAATTTTAATTTTGAAAATAATAATAATAAATAAACAGAAATTTGTGTGTGTGTGGGGGTCATAGGGTCCTAAAATTACCCATTAAGACAGAATCCAGAAAAATTAATTCAAAAAAATTAAATGTTCTTTGTTTCCTAATTTTAGTTAATGCATTAACCACTGGGTCAATATTGTTAAATGTTACCTAAATTATATCTGTTTTTATTGCTTAAAACAAAATAACGGGACACTAACGCATGTGTTAATGTTTCAGAAATGTACTGATTCTCTCTCACCTTGATGCCAGCACTGATCAGGAAGTCCACCAGCACAGACTTGAGTTTGGTCTGTCCGGATTTGAAGTCGTCTCCGCCGATGAAGACGCCGTGCTGGAGGGCCAGATCCACGGCTCCGGGGACAAACGTGTTCTGCGGCGAGCCGTTAATGTAGGCGCAGCCCTCCAGAACACTGGCCACCGCAAACATGGTGGAGGGAGACACTTCACGTCCCGTCTGAGACACACACACCACAGAAACCATTAATACCAGTGAGTCTGACTCATTCTGATCCATGCATTACCATCCAAAATAAAAAAGGAGTAGCCGGTTCACTGTTGTTTTTTTTAATGAAAACCCAGCATCAATAAAAACACTCGCTTACAGTATATTCAACAAATAATTGAAAGTTTTATTAAGAAAAGCTGTGTGTTTAGCAGGCTCACCTGAATGCTGTGGAGCAGGCTCTCGGCCGTGTCGTTGACTCCAGGAATCACGTCACAGAATCGCTCGGTGTTCGCCGTCCACAGAACGATGACTTTATCCACGCCGCTCTTCTCCCTGAAATCACAGATATCTCTGCGGATCTGAGCCACCTAAAACAGGACAGAAGAATATTAAAAACAACCTGATTCATATATTTACTCAACAAACACACAATATATATACTTCATATACAGTACGTGTCCCTGCAGCACAGAAGCAGTCATCAGTAGCACAGGTATATTTGTAGCAATAGACAACAACACATTGTATGAGTCACAATTATACATTTCTCTTTTATGACAAAAATCATTAGGATATTAAGAACATGTTACATTAAGATATTTTGTACATTTCCTATTGTAAATATATCAAAACTTAATTTTTGATTAGTAATATACATTGCTAAGAACTTCATTTTGACAACTTTATGTATGTAATATATACACGTTTAAAATAAATTTTTGTATATAGCCACAGAAAATAGGACCTATAAAAATTTGTTTTCAATAACTTATCAATGAAATGAATTGCTTAAGCTTCACAAACTGATGTTCATCAATCAAAAGGTCAAACTTAATAGTATATGAGTGCAAAAAGTGTTGTACAATTTATGTAAAAATGTATTGTGATTATTTACCGTAACATATGTAATAGATCAGTCTAAAGAAAATATGGTAAAAATGTATAATAAGGTTCCACTAACATGAACTAACAATGAAAAATAATTATATTATTTATAAACTAAAATATATATTTTTAGTAATTTAGTTATACTGTACATGCAAAGTACTTTCAAATGTTGTATGCATGTATGCAACTATCCAAAAAGGAAGAAAATGCAATGCAACTTCATAATTCAGGCTCAAAATAAAAATTAAAAAATAAAGAAAAATAAATTGGCATTGCATTGCATTGAATGTGAATTCTTCTCATACAGCGCTGCTGATAGTTAATACACAGTTCCTCACCTGCTCTGCTCTGCTTCCTCTGATGAGGTTGTCAGCTCTGTGCTCCTGGTTAGCAGCTATGAATTCTGGGATGTAGACGGAGGGTCTGGGTCTGAGCTGGCTCATGTGTGGCCGGAGCTTCTCCTGCAGACTCCAGTCCAGAACCTGAGCGCGCTCCATGGCTCTGCCGAGGTCCAGAGACGAGATATCCCAGCCTGCGCAGATATCACAGCTTCAGTCATACTGCACAGCCACAAACACAGCGTCAGATCACCACAGCTGATGCATTTACCATCAAACACGATGTCATCGGGATGCACCATCGGCAGCAGATCTCTGAAGGGAACGTAAACCTCTCCATCCGGCCCGGATCCCAGACACACCGTAGACGACTGGAGCAGAGAGCCGTAGTAATTCGCTTTCTGAAAGAAGATGACGCAAACATTCTCAGACGGTTCTGACAAGGTTCTCTGGACGCTATGAACAAACACTCTTCCAGTAACATTAACCGAATCTGGTCTATAACAATGTTTTCAAAATGTTAGCACTAAAATTATATCTATACATTCTTATGTTGTTTTTTAAACATTTTAGTTGGATGTCCATCTGTTTTTTAAATGTTACTAATTGTTTCAAAACATTTAAAAGTAACATTCCCATAATGTTTGCAAAGTGATTAAATGGAGTGTTCCATTAATGTGTGCATGTATAACCATGATGTAAGACATTTTTAAGACAAAAAACATAAACGTTTTGAAATAACAGAACATTCAGAAATAGCTTTTCATACAACAACATTAGCAAAACGTTCTTAGAAAAAAAAAATAGTTATTTGCTGGGTTATTTCAATAGGCCTAACTTATAATGCACAATTCCAAAAGAATGGATGGTCTGAAATCAGATTTGTTAAATATAATAAAAAGCAGAAATTTCAGTTTGTCCAGAAGTATCTTTATTTGATTCCACTAAAAATCATGCTGCTTTAAGGAAGTGTTTTTCACAGGTTGGGCAAAAGGGGAAAATATGCTAAATAAAAATAAAAAAGAGAGAGAGAGCTATTTTTATATAATCATGCAAAATAAATAAGCCTATCAATTTTTTGTGCATTTAAAAATATTAAACAATACATCTATTATTACAAAATAGAAAATTAATATTACATAATAAAATAGAAATTAAACGTCACAGGTTAAGATATTAAATATGTATCATTGTATTTCTTACATTATATTATATGTATTAAGTGTTTTATTATTAATATGTATTATTGGTAGTAGCTATTTAGAAATTTTCATGCTTAATTTTAAGACATTTTTTGTACTGTATTTAGTCGCTACTTTACGTCTAATGTAATTAGTCTGATGTTTTTATGCATTTCAAATATATTAGTATGTGTATGTATTATAGGTTTATTTTATTACATTACATAGTGTTTTACTGCAAGGTGTTTTGTTATTAATATGTATATTATTTATAATTGTTAATGTTTGGTTTTAATGACATTTAAACTGTATTTGGGTCACTACTTGATGTCTAATGAAATGTGTCTGTGAACTTACAAAACATTGACACATTTAGCAAAACCTGTACCTTCAGGCCGGTCTTGGTTTTCCAGGTCAGACCCAGTTTATTGGCCAGAACCGCAGCTGTGACCGTGGTCCCGTTATTTCCACCCCATCCCACCAGCATCACACCCAGCCTGGGCACCTTCCTCTCGGTGCGGAAGGTGAACTCGGTGCTGGAGGGCGTCACCTTATTAACATAAAACATGCAAAACACTTGCTTATGGTAGTTGCATCATACACAATACCCAAGAGAGGAAGAAAATGCAATGCATCTTTCTGATTCAGACTCTGAAATATAAAGTTGCATAGCCTTCAGCAATGCACAAAGCAGAAATGCATGAGTATAAAGGGTTCAGAGACTCACAGTGAACGTGTCTCCATCTCTGCGCACAGATGCAGTGTGGTAACAGTAACGCGACTCGATGTGTTTCTCAGTGTATTTCACATCTGCGCTGTTGATGCGAACTTTCTCAGGCATGATGATCAACCTGCAACAACGGGAGAGACGATGCTAACTCATTAATACCAAAGATTGTTCTTAAAAACAATTCAAGAAACATTAGTGACCCTGCAGCACAAAAGCAGTCATCAGTAGCACAGGTATATTTGTAGCAATAGACGACAATACATTGTATTGGTCAAAATTATCAATTTTTCTTTTATGACAAAAATCATTAGGATATTAAGATCATGTTCCATGAAGATATTTAGTAAATTTCCTACCGTAAATATATCAAAACTTAATTTTTGATTATTAATATGCATTGCTAAGAACTTCATTTGAACAACTTTAAAGATGATTTTCTCAATATTTAGATTTTTTTGCTCCCTCAGATTCCAGATTTTCAAATAGTTGTATCTCAGACAAACACAGGCGCGCTGGAAGCTGTTTCATGCGGGGGGGGCTGAGGGCTGGGTTGGAAAATATGTGACGTCATTATGTTGTGACTGACGACATGAAATTTCTCTACTAGTCTTCTCCCCTGGCGTGATTGTTACTGTTTTATACACAAAAATTGTACTTGATGTACTTGTACTTTGATGTTTAATAAAAATAAATAAATAAAATAATAATAAAAAAAAATCTCTGTACTGTTTAGGCTATGTGTTGTAGCCATTAAAGAAAACATATTTGGTTTCATATTTGTTTAAATATTATAGGCTAATGTAATTTTTTTATTTATTTAATCAATCTTTATTATGAAAGTGAGCATGCAGCATGAGAAAGATATGATACATCATGCTCAATAGCCTATGAGACATGGAGTAGGTAAGACATGATTTTGACCACTTTATTGAGTTTTGTTTTGTAGAAAGACTCTGTTTAAAAGATTTTCGTTTTGTATAAATTGTATCTTAATTTTGATCAATATTTTATCAACCCATTGCCTGTATTTAAACAAGCAAATATATTAGCAGACAATGTAATAAGGTGCCGGCACATCACTTGTATTGCACGTGAACTGGAGGGCGCAGAAACTCAGCTTGTGCCTCACAGACAGTTTTGAGAAATATAGGCTATCTATTATAGAAAGCTTAAAAATGTCTACTTTTAAACGAAAATATTCAAAACGAAAATAAATAGGCTACTCTCTGAATATGTAGGCCTAATCCATATGAAATGTGCATTTCTCTCTGGCGTTCATGGCGAGTCCGCATCGTCTTTGCAGCGACACAGAAAACACCATTTTATTAATAAACAATTAAATGTCTCCTTGCTATTTTTGACAAATTCATAATCATTTCTTCAGCCGGTTCTTTGTGGCAAAATTATGCATGCGGTCGTGCGCTTGAGAGCGGCTAGTAAACGCCCATTATTCTGACGGAAGCCAATTATTCTGACGGTGACGGAAGCATTCCTGAGGAGGCTAGGTTAGTCTTTTATCAACGAAATATTAAAATAATTAATCATTAGTTTATATCTTATACACTATATCTTAATGCCACATTAAACACATTGTTATGTCTGTTTTTTATTTTTTTATTTTTATTTTTTTCACGTTTTTAAGTACAATATTAGGTTAGTCCACAGCCCCCCACCAGGGGGGGCTGATGCTATGACGGGGGGGGCTGCAGCCCCCGCAGCACCCCCCTTCCCGCGCCATTGGACAAACATTGTCCTCCTAACAAACCACACATCAATGAAGAGATTATTTATTCAGCTTTCAGATGATGCATACATCTCAATTTCATAAAATTGTCCCTGATGACTGGTTTTGTGCTCCAGGGTCACATTTGTTCAATATGCATAATTGAAATACAGCCTACTGCATTTTAAATATTATTAAATAATAGCCTACTAATATAAGTAGGCTACAATAAAATATAATAAAACTCTTTTTAGCACCAGACATACCTTTAATGATATTCTCCGAGCTGAAGGAAAATGGATAAAGGTTTCAGGAGTAAGACTTTGAATTAAAAGACCTTCCGCGGTCTCGGTTCCGTCTGCCGGTGCGTCGTGCGCGCTCTCGCTTTTATCCTCGGGAGGCGGTGTTACCGACGCTTTCTCGAGGTTTCCACTCGTGCAACCAACCAGAATGTGAGGATGGATGCTTCTGGAGTCTGGAAGACAAAAGCTGACCGAACCCGTGCGTGCAGTGAACTGATATCAGGGAACAATCTGGACTGTAAGATGCACGTGTGAAACGATTCAGTTTCGCATTTGATTTAATGGTGTACAGATGCAACAAGAAATCCAGTTTTCTTTCTTTTCTTTTTTTTATTGCATAGCCAAAAAATATTATTTATGAGAGTACATAATAATCTAAGCAAAGCTGGGGAACGCAGCATTTCCTCGCATTAAAAGGGCAGCATTTGCTAATAAATAAATTCATTTCTAAACAGCATTTGTAATCATGCATCAGAATGGCACAATTCCAGTGCATTGTTTCTAATGTTTTTATCACATGATTTCTAGTCATCCAGCCCTAGACAGGAATCGTGTGAAGGATCACGCATGTAAACACATTTCAAAACAGATAAGAAAAATGTTGTGACTCGGCAAAGAGTCCAAGGAAACTTGTCAAGCACTTTGAGACAGTGGAAATGTACGGGGTTAGTGAAGGACAATCAGACTTTTCTAGAAACTCAAAGCTCCCAGACAGACAGTGGAAAAATACTGACAGTGTTGAGAAAGTCCCTTCCACTTTCACTCAAGTCTGTAAGGATGTTGAACTGCTTTTGTTTCTGTAATCAGACTCACGTATACATATGTTAACAGTACTGTGTTATCAAAGATGCATGCAGAGTGTTAGAGCTCAGAACATGCACTGTTACCTCACGTATATGCATATACCTTTAGAACATCTGTATATTTGATTCTGATGTAATGGGATCTATATATTAAACAGCTGTGGCGGAGAATAAAATGTATTCTTTAAAAGACTGATAATGGACGTGTTGTCCTGCGTGTGCTTATGGTTCTATGAAGGTCAAGGCCTGAGGAAACTGGACTAGGTGTCATGAATCCCCTAGCTATACTAAGGCCATGCAGAAACTGCATGCTTATCACATGATTAAATAAACTCAAGTGGGAAACTGTCATCTGCAAGTCAGGCCATTATGAGTGGAACCGATCAAATTGTTATTGATTGTTTTAAACATGATCATCAGGTATAAATGTGTGTATTTTCTGGTCAAGGACTTTCTCTGCAGTCTGAAGTGACTCCTGGCTGGACAGGACTAAACCTCATTTACGAACCTCCATCAGTGTCTCAGCAATGGATGCTCTGCAGTGAATGGGTGCCGTCAGAATGAGAGTCCAAACAGCTGATAAAAACATCACAATAATCCACAAGTAATCCACAGCACTCCAGTCCATCAGTGAACATCTGGAGAAGACAAAAGATGAAAGAAATCCAGCATTAAGACGCTTTTAATGTCTAAAATACGTAGAGTCTATAATCCATAATAACACTTCCTGCAGTGAAAAAGTGCATCTCCTGTTGTCTTTCACATCCAAATCCAGTCATATATTTGTTTAGAGCTGTTTCAACGCTGCTTGATCTGTGCAGATTTCTCTCCTGATTCACACCAGAACACTTTTTCACTGGAGGAAGTGTTATTATGGATTATGGACTCTATGTATTTTAGTTAAAAACGTCTTAATGGTGGATGTGTTACATCTTTTGTCTTCTCCAGATGTTAACTGATGGACTGGAGTGCTGTGGATTACTTGTGATGTTTTTATCAGCTGTTTGGACTCTCATTCTGACGGCACCCATTAACTGCAGAGCATCCATTGATGAGACACTGATGCAATGCTACATTTCTACAAATCTGATGAAGAAACAAACTTTTCATTTTTGGCTGAACTGTTCCTTAAAGTCAGATAAAATTTGTTTGAAAATGTCTATGACAGCTGACCAATAAAGACTTCAGTGTGGGTGACTGAAGTCCAGCTTGATATGTGTGTTCATACACACACACACACACACATTCGTCTGTTCGCTGTGTTTCTCTCTTCACTTCAGCAGCAGCTCCAGGTCGAGGTCAGCTCGTGTCGGAGGATCATCTCAGCCAAATTTGCAGGTACACTACATTATAATTATATAATATAACTAAATAAATTATATAACTATAATATATATAAATATCTTTACTTTAAAAATGAAAATTGCATATTATAATCAATACGTGCATTTATGGACACGCAATGTGCTAAAAAGTAGCAAAGATTCTCAAGCAAATAATAGATTGAAGAAAAATATTCTTCGTTAAAAATTATAAACCTGTTTAGGACAGTAAAGACTAAAACTTCTATGCAACACTGTGTAGAAACTATATTAATTTCATCAATTCTGAAAACAGAATTTTTGCATGTGGATGTTGTGCATGTTCAACCAAACTGACAAAGATATTGAAGTTTGGAGATTATCGTAAACTAAAATCTGTCCATTCTTACAGGAGCGTCAGCAGCCACTTTCAAGCTGTGTCCTGTTTTAAAATAGAGCGCACACCTATAGAGATGAAGGCATTTCAAAGCTGCCATCTGAGGCTTTTGTTGTGCAGCCCTTCGACATTTCAGTCAGAGATCATTTAACCCTTTCAACACACTGCTGCTATTCATGTGTTTCCATTTATGTCTGATGAGCAGTAAAATGTTTCATATGCGCTGGGATAAGCAAAAAATATAGTCAAATTAAACAGTATTTTTCCAATGCTAGCAAATGGAAATATATGGAAGCCCATTTCCACCAGATAAGACTTTTTTTTTTTCTCGCTTTAGTAAATCAGAATTATGACATAAAAAGGCAAAATGATGATATATTCAATTATGAGATAAGAAAATTATTACATAGTCATATATATGACTTAAGAAATCAACTGTCAACTTTAAGTCATAATTTGTCATAATTAAGTCCTAACTGACTTAGTATGTCATTTTTTATCTCAATTATGAGATAAAAAGTTGAAATTGTTTCATACTAATCTCATAAGTTTGACTGTCTCACAATTATGACTTTTATCATAAAACTCATACTGACTTATTTCGACATTTTATCTCATGAGATGACTTTCTCACAATTGACATTATCATAATTTCATATTTTTGTAAATTATTTAATTATTTTTGACACCTCTTCATAATTTTGACATTTCACTCCAATCATTTCACATTTTTTTGTGATAAGTATGACATTTTGTCATAAGCTTGACTTTTTAAGTCTGATTTTTTACTTTTATTCTAATATTTACTTAAGTTAGAGGAAAAAATTAAGAAAAAAATTGCGACAAACTTGCAATTATCTAAATTTCAACTATAAATACCATAATTTTGATATTTCAACTATAAATATCTCATAATTCTGATGTAGTATGATCTGATTTTGACTAGTTACTCTCATTTATGATTTATATACTCACTTCTTGTGTCAGTTACAACATTTTTGTCATAATCTTGACTTTTTAATATCAAAATGACTTTATCTCATATTTCTTAGTGTCACAATTATGACATTGTTATCACTTATTGACATTGTCATAATTTTGACTGTCATAATTCTGACTTATGTCATGATTTTGACTTTTTACTCTAATTTATGATTTACATACTTTGTCAATTGTAACATTTTTGTTACTTTTTGATGTTCTGTCATAATATTGACTTTTTAATATCAAATTGACTTTATCTCATAGTTCTGACTAACAGTAGTATGTCACAGTTTAGACATTGTTCTCATATACTTAACTTTTCTCAAATAATTTAAACTTTTCTCTCATATTTTTCACTTTTTATGTCAATTATGAGATTCAGTTTTTTTCCTTTTGAACTTTATAAATATCATAATTTTGACTATCTCATAATTCTGACTGTCATAATTTAAAGTTTTTTCCCTAATAATCTAGAATTTTTTCAGTTAATGATATATATATTTTTTTGTCATCATATGACATTTGATGTTTTACATCATAATTTTGATTTATTTTTAAACTCTAATAATTTAAATGTTTTATATCATAATCTAAAATTAGAGAGTCTTGGCCAAAATTATTAGAACACTAGTATTTTCACCAGTTCTTCTGGATTGAGTCTGTCTCAGTTTGTTCTGTTTCTTCATGTGACTCCAGACAGACTGATGATGATCAGATCACATCTCTGTGGAGCACAAACAGAAATCTCACTGGATTATTACAATTAATGGCTATTAAAAGTTGCTATTACATGTTTTAAGCTTCCACAGGATAAACCTGAACTTACTGTGACTTTGCTTTCATTGACCCAGTCATGACAGAGTCACCAGATTCCCTGCTGGACGGCAGTCCACTCATCAGCGCCGCTCAGCTGGGCAAACTGCGCTTGGTTCGTCTTCTGGTGGAGGGAGGAGCGCAGGTCAACGAGAGAAACCAGCGAGGAGAGACGCCTCTGCTGGCCGCCTGCCGAGCTCTGCGAGGCGATCAGTCCGGATCCAGCATGCTCAGACTCATCCAGTATCTCCTTCGCAACCAGGCCGACCCCAATATCCAGGACAAGACGGGCCGCACGGCTCTGATGTACGCCTGTATGGAGCGGGCCGGGCCGGACGTGGCGTTGGCTCTGACCGCGGCCGGCGCAGATCCCAGCACAGAGGACTACACCGGAGGCTCTGCCCTCGTTTACGCCATTAACGCCCACGATCAGGACACACTTACAGTGCTGCTGGACGCCTGCAAAGCCCAGGGACGAGACATCATCATTATAGCCACCGATCTGAGCTGCGGCCCGCATGTCCCTCCGTCGCCCGACAGCTCGCCCGTCTCCTGCATGTCGCCCTCGGACATCGAGCTCAAGACCAACTCTCCCAACTCTGAGGGCGAGAACATATTTAACTTTCGAGGAGGCGGGCAGGTTTCTCCCGTCCATCCGAGGAGCGAGACTCGCTGTCGGCAGCGTTTGCGCTCGGAGCCTTGGCTGGCCATCCAAAACCTGGCGCATCTCAGCCAGAGCTATGAGAAAAACACAGAAGCGGAGGAAAACCAAGAGGACGGGTGTTCTCTTCCCACCTGTGAGTTACAAAAACAGATTTCTTCTTTAGTCACCACTTGAACCCATCTTTCATGTACTACAAGTAGTGACTAAATGCATTTTCTTAAATACAAAGATAGTCCCCCGGTTTCACAGACAAGGCTTAAGGTTAGACTAAAATGCATATTTGAGCGGTCTCAACTTAAAATTTCTTGCCCTGACATTTCCTAAAATATATCAGTGACATTGTTCTGCCTTAAGATGCACACCTGTAACATTTCCTTCTAATGCATTTTTATAAAAGCTGCTTAAATATCTTAATTTAACAACAGCCTAATCCTGGCTTAAACTAAGCCCTGTCTGTGAAACCGGGCCAGTATGTTAAAAGTGCATTTTAGTCCCAAAATAGCACAGTTGAGTACACTTTGATGATCTTAAGTTTATCTTAAGGACTAAAGAATCATTTTTAGTATAGACCTATTAGTGTGCGAAAATAGAGCACTTGAAGTACATTATGGAAGTGCACTTTTTTATTCACCTTGGAGGCTAGTGCTCACAAAGTGGCATTTGGTACAGAGCCCTGTTCCACGTTAACGCATCCTGTTTCCAAAAAACAGATTTGAAGTTTAAATCCGAATCAGAGCAGCTGCAGAGCAGAAGAAACACGCTTCCGGATCTTCTTCAGCCGCCGGCCCTCAAACTCACGCTGTCCGGATCCGACACTCACCTGCACCGGGATCCCTGCGCTTCGAGGTTCCCTTCCATCTACAGGAGCAGTTCGTTGTTGCTGGCGCCTCCAGACGGGCATCACGAGCTCCACGAGGCGAACAGAAAGAAGGCAAGAGAGCAGTCGAGAGCTCACGGCGGATTCTTGCCTCCTCTTCCCAGTGTTTCGGTGAGGAATGTGTGCAGAGATCCGATCCCAGCCTCAGCTCCTGTCAGACGGGAAGCTCACGGTCCGTCGCGCCGTCACTCGGTTCAACTCGAGCAAATAACACCGAAGGAAAGCTCGGAGACGCTCCTGTTGTGAAATGTCTTCTAATAAAACCGAGACAATTACACACTATACCAGTCAAAAGTTTTGGGACAGTAAGATTTGTAATGTTTTTAAATAAGTCTCTTCTGCTCACCAAGCCTGCATTTATTTGATCCAAAGTAGTTAAAATATTTTATTTTTAAATGTAATTTGTTCCTGTGTTTTCAAAGCAAGATTTTTAGCATCATTACTCCAGTCACATGATCTTCAGAAATCATTCTAATATTCTGATTTGCTACTCAAGAACCATTTATTATTATGTTGAGTAGAATTTTTTTCAGGTTTCTTGAATAGAAGTTGAATAGAAAATGATGAATAGAAGTTCAGAAGAACAGCGTTTATCTGAAATATAAATATTTTGGAACATTATAAATGCCTTTATCATCACTTTTGATGAATTTACAGCATCCTTACTAAACAAAAGTATTATTTTTACAGCTTTTGGTCATAAAAATAAAGCCACTTAAGAAATGGGATGATTAATTCACTTGAACCTGTAAAACACTGTGTTAGGAAGATAAATATCTAAGAAGAATACCTGATTAAATGCTGGTTGATTATTAATACTTGTTTTATTGCTGGTGGGATGTTATTAATAAAAACATTTTGCCCCTAAAACAGTTTAATCAGATCTTTGTGTCTAACTTCTCAGCTTTTGTTCATAAAGCCACCAAACAACTTGGACAATTACAGAACCTGAACCTGTAAAACTGCTGTATTAAGAAGAAAAATTTATTAAAGAATAATATTATTTAAATGAATTTTTCTTATTACTGGACGGTTGTTGTTTAAAACAGGCATTTTGCAGCTGAAAACAGTTTAAATCCACCAAAACACTCAGACAATTAAATAACAAGAAACTGTAAAATACTGTTTAAAGAAGAAAAAGAAAACAACTGACTTAATGCTGGCTGGTTATTAAAAAAAAATTAAAAGAAAGCAAGAAAGAAAGGAAGGAAGGAAGGGGAAAAAAAATGTATGGGGAACGAATCCAATCATGCCGTGTTATGAGCAGAAGCACACAACGCTGCTCTGCGAGCCCAGTTCTGGAGCACTTATGTTAAGGGCCCCTAATGAACATGAGCCGACTGAGTCCCAAGTGTAGCTGAGGACTTTGGAGATAGCGATTTCCACCATAGGGAGAAAAAAGCAGTTTTAGCTAATAAAATCAGTGTCTGGGAGGCAGGGACATCTAGGCTGTAGAATCTGGCAAACGTGGATGGCGACAACCAACTGGTGGCAGCACATATCTCACCAATATCGATTCTGCTGGACCAAGCCCAAGAAGAGGCCATTCCTCTAGTGGAGTGGGCCCTCACACCTATGAGGCATTGCAATCCTTCTGAGGCATAAGCCAAGGCTATAGCATCTGCAGTGGGGAGCGCCAGAAGGGTAATTACCTGGGCTCTGAACAGAGTTGAGAGCACCTTTGGAACATATCCATGTCTAGGCTTGAGGACAACTTCACAGTCATTGGACCCAAACTCCAGACAGGAAGCACTGATTGACAGTGATTGTAAGTCACCCACTTCCTTGACCGATGCTAGTGCCAGTAGTAGACCGGTTTTCAATGACAAAGGGCGTAGTTCAGCCGAATGTAGTGGCTCGAAGGGAGGACCCTGTAGGGCCATAAGGACTAACGATTAGATCGTTTCTGCCGTTCTCTTCCCTCCAAGCAAAGTTGAAACTGCTTTAAACACAGCCAAATCTAAAGTGCCGCCCAAAAAGGTAAACAATGTGGCAATAGAATGCAAAGACAAACAGATAAATTACAGCACTCCCAATGATCCATTAAGACACAAGAGGACTTTATCCATCATATCCATCAGAAAGTCATGGATTTTTATTGTCAATAGCGAAATGGTGCTCCTATATTAAATAATCCAAACAAACAAAAAATACAGCAAAACAGCATAGCACAGGTTTTACAGGTTATAAAAAAATGAAAAAATTAAGTGCTGTCAAACAATTAATCGTGATTAATCGCATCCAATATAAAAGTTTTTATTTATGTAATATATGTGTGTTTATTGTGTATATTTATTATGTGTATAATATATATATATATATATATAAACTTTTTTTTGGATGCAATTAATCGCGATTAATCGTTTGCCTGCACTTTATATATAAAGGTAATGAAATTTATGTAACAGACAATGTTTAACAAATAGATTAAAAAAGGATATAAAAGTATTCTGTTGACCAGCTACTCAAAAAAGAGGCAGTATATAAAACTTAAAGCAATGTTATTTTATAATTTATCATACAAAATATGTGTCGAATGTAAAATGAAATCATGTGGCATGTCATGAATCACCAGTACGCATACGCCTCTTCTTCTGTGTGGCTGCGCTGGTGCAGTTTCAGTGAGTTTAAATGTGAGTAAGACTTGCCGCACTCCTCGCAGCTGTAGGGTTTCTCTCCGGTGTGCGAGCGCTGGTGTGAGATCAGGTGTGAGTTGCAGTAGAAGCCCTTGCCGCACTGCGGGCAGGTGTAGGGTCTCTCTCCGGTGTGGATGCGCTGGTGGATCTTCAGATAGAAGCGTGTAGTGAAAGTCTTTCCACACTGAGGGCAGCGAGAGCTCCTCTCCGCCGCTGATGGATTCGCACGCAGGGAGATCTCCTCCGGTCTGTACGCTTCCTCCATGTGGTGCTGCGCGCTCGGATCCGGCCGGCGGTTTTCATATCGCTCGCCTGATTCCAGAGGAAATGCGTCCAAACTCTGGGCTTCGGCGTTCATGGGATATTCCTCAGAAACCGGTGAGTTCCACAATCCACCGGGCTTCATTTTACTCGTCAGGATGAAATCACTGCCTGCTGATTGAAGTACAGAGAACAGAGAGTTGCTAGGGTAGCCACACATCCTCTTTACACCAGACATGTCTTCTTTTTAGACCTTAAAATTTTTTTGTATTAAAGTGCCCCTATTATGTGTAATGAAAGGTTCATATTTGGTTTTGGGAGTCCCCAAGAACAGGTTGACATGCATGCAAGGTCAAAAAACACTTTCATTGTCTTATAATATGCATTTATTTTTACCTTATTTGCTCAGCGACTTCCAAACAGTTCACTCAGTGATTCATTTTTCCAAACCCCTGCTTTGCTTAACATTATTCTGTGGTGATTGGTCGATTGCATCACGCCTGATAAAGCAGCGTTTGTGAGCGCAGTGCTGCTTTGTGTACATGGTTACCAGGGAAACAGCTATTTTAACTGCTCCAAAAGTGGAACCTAGTTGCAAGGAATGAATTTGCATTTACATTCAGACCAATGCGAAAAAGACCTACTTTTCCAAACCAGTCCTAGGTTTTTCACCCGAACAGAACCAAACCAGTGCAGAAAGATTCTCTGGAGAGTCAATACCAACAATTATTAAAAAATGGTGAAAAAAAAGTTTTCGAAAAGAACTTTCGACTCGCAACGGAAAGCCAAAACGTTTGAAAGTGGCAGGGCCACTTTTAGCAAAATGCCTATAACTCCAGAACGGAATGAGATATCTTCACCAAACTCAGGACACTTATGTACGAGCTCAATCTGAGGTCACTGGAAAAAACGTGGAGCTTGGCCACTTGGTGGCGCTATAAGAGGGAAAAAACATTAAAATGTCTGCAACTGCATAACCGTTTGTCCTATCAACATGAAAAGTGGTGTGCACTGTCTTGTTCCAAAGTGCCACAGGTGTCTACAAGGACATTTGAGTATCTCAAAAAACATGGCCACCATTGGCCGACAAAGTTTGAGCACCTATTAGACGAGGTTAACGGAGGCCGAACGGAATGAAACTCGCCGGGCCTGTTTGACACACGACCACAAAGGTCTGTGAGAAATCTGAAAGAAATCGGCCACTGGGGGGTGATATCACATTTTTCGAGGGTATAAACAATTGTACATTTCACAATTTTTCGCAAACACACAATATTCTTTTCATATGATAGAACTCCTCATTCCGGATAACTTTGCTTCTAGAACCACTGCTGTCAATCAAATTGTTTGTTAAATGATTGAGAAGATGTACAAAAACCTACTTTTGCGAACTACTTTATTTGCTTAAAACCCCAATAATTGCTGCTTGCAGCTATATTTATAAATTAATTTATTTAACCCTCTGGTGTTGTTCGGTCATGTTTGATGGAAAACTGTTGTTTTTTTTTCTTCTTCTTCTTTGGAATAGTACAAAACTTGTTAAATGTTTTGGTACTTGTTATGTGAACACAAAAAAAATGGAACACATCTGGTTTAAATTTATAGCTTTGATTTTCTTGCAGCTTTAGAGTAAATCATTTTGGAAAATATATATTTCATATAAAAAAAATATTATTTTTGTGTGCATTTCATAATAATAAAGTTAAACTTCTATAACTTTTTTTTTTGTTTAAGTTTAACTTTTTCACTTCAGCAATAATCTGCCATGTTTAAAAAAAAAAAAAAACTTAAGTCACTTTAAAGCTTTCACGATTTATGACCGATTTTTTTTTTTTTTTTTTTAAATCAGTCACTTTTGACCGCCACACAAAAACACACCAGAGGGTTAAAGACAGAACCACAATTTGTTCAATATATCATTGCTTAATAAAAAAAGAAGCAAATTTATGTTTAGTTTTACACCCTACTGTACTGAAACCAGAACCAAACCTCATTTTTGTGATACACCCCAAAAGTAATTCAGCATGCCGTACACATACTGTGCACTAAATCTGATGCTTCGTAGAGCAGCTAAAAAAGTCCCTAACTCTAAAGACTAGTTAGTTAGACTAGTACTGATCTCTCACCCTCTCTAGCTGGTCCTGTTGTTCCCGCACTGAAACTGTCCTGGTCTTCCACCTCTGGACCCAACGGGCAAAGAGCAGGAGATACTAGAATAAAAACAGTGCGGAATCATTCAAACAAGTATAAAACAACTGAGAATGTAGATTAGAATATTATATTTGACAATCATAAAAAGTGAATGCTTGGTAGCTCTATCATAATTTTTAAAAGCACGGTTATTTTAAGAATGTGTATGTGTTTTACTCGGTCCGCTGTCCCACTGTCCGTCCTCCATGTGCTCTTCTTTGATCTGAATGGATTTGATTCCATCTTCCTGCGTTTGAGAATGACATGAAATCAAGATAATATATAACAAATATTGACAAAGAATCTAATAATGAAGCAATCCTTACATTTAGTGCAAATGTCTGTGCTGAAGAATCGTCTGTGTACGTCTCTGTCTGCGTCTCTCCGTCATGATTTTCACTGAACTTTACAAGGTTGAGGTTCACCTCTAATGAGAAAAAGAAATAGCGGAAAAAAAACATGAAACACAACAGTAACCATGCATGCATCTTAATGGACTGAACGCTCGAAACAAAACTTCTGGCATGATTTACTCATTGCTTGAAATGCTGAAATGTTAATTTTCAACTTCCAAACAGGCGTCCAGTGATTGATAAATAAATATTTGATTGCTGAATATTGTACTCTAATAGCTGCTCAGTAGGATCATGATTTTACACACCATTGCATGAATGACTGTCTGACACATATTATATTTATGATTGACAATCAAATGATTAACTAGTTGCTATGACAACAGGTGCCATCAGTTGTCTTCTTATGAATGACTTGTTTGTCACTGAGTCAGTGTTGCTGATGCAAAGTAGGCCCTTCGTTACCAAACACCAAGTAACTAAATTAAGATACAATTAGGAGTCATTCACAAACTGTTAAACATTAAACTGTTGGTTACTTTAAACCTAACCTTCATTTAGGAGATCACAGGCATATGTGAATATTTTTGCATATGTCAGATTTATTGCATGACTCGGTCAGAGAAAAGCTGTTACTATCAAACACTGTTTATTTAATCACCTGAGTCAGTGTAATAGTGAAGCGATAGATCAAACAGACCAATTAAAGAAAGGTTTGCTTCAATTTTAAAATACAAAAATACAGTAGTTTATTTTGATACATGGTGTGGCTGCTGTATTTTGTAGTTTATTTTCATACAATTAAAATGCATGTATTTGGTATTTTATTTTAAAATACACTTTGATGCATCTTTGCCCAACCCTGGATGCACGCATTCCTCCTTCCTCGAAGTGTAAAAACTCAAGCCAGCGCGCGCGTAACTACTGTGTCTTAGGGATGGGAAACAACGTTTTAAGAGGAAAACATCCCAAAATTCATCTTTTCACCATCTCTAGCAAGGCTAGTTTTATGTGGCGTTGTATGACAGGGGCGTGGCTAGAACGCGGGTCGCTGGCTATTGGCTGAACCGCAGCGGGGCCTTGCATACGTCAGCAGCGACATTAAGTCGTTTCAGCGGAAGCGCAAGTTGCTCTATCGCGATTAAAGATGAAAAAGCTCAGCGTCACGTTGATTTTAAACGAACGCCGGTGTGTCTGGAGTCGCGCGCGCCGCGTACCTCTCTGTCCGCTGTTGTTGACTTGTATTCCCACGGAGCGCAGGTTCGCCTGGCTCTGTCGCGCTGATCGCAGCTCGCTCTCGGTGAACTGAAGCTTGACCAGTAGCGTCTCCGTCTCCATCTGGCGGCGCGTCATCTCCTGCTCCACCGCGCGGCTCATCTCCAGCAGCGCGCATTTGGCGAAGCGCTCGAGGATGGACGCCAGCTGCGCGTGGATATCGACCGATGCGGACATTCTAGTCGTTCAAGTGGCGAACAAATCTGTTGAATTCGTGGTTTAGATGCTGCTCGTTTGGCGGAGAATCTCGCGTCCGTTCTGGTGCTTTCCTTCGGTGAATGCCGAGCGCGCATCAATAGTGTTTACACAAACATCACAAAACACTGGCCAGTTCCTACTGAAGTACGTCACCGTTCGAAGGGCCAGTAGATTTTGGGCTGTTTCTGTTAAAATACCGTAAATGCTCTTTTAGAAGCGCCACAAAATAACAAGATACACTTCGTTAAACTAGGCCCAAATTACGGGTTTGTTTTCACAACGAACATATACAGAAAAAATGTAATTTTACATATTAATATCCAACATTATAATTTTTAAAAGCGTTTTAGTAAGAGTAAATGTTACTTAATTTCTCATATCACATTATTTATTTTTGATTTACAGGACAACGTTGTTATTTTATTATTATTATGCATTTTATAAATGGCTCATGTGTGTCTCCGAGAGACAGTTTGTGTTGTTCAGGGACTGACTTTTTTATCTTTATTCATGCCAGACAACTCTATATATAAACTTCTGTGTGTGTGTGTGTGTGTGTGTGTGTAATGATAAAAGTGGTAAAAAAAAAAAAAAGCCAGAGAAAATAAACATTAGGTTAAATATTCAAAGTAATTTACTTTTCATGCCCTTCAAAGACAAACCAAATCGCAGTCTAGAAAAAATTTATCCTTACCCAAAAATGTGCATTTATGAATAAAGAAATTAACCAGAATAATAAATATATGAACAGTGTACTGAATTCAAGAATTTGAGTTGTGATAAAGATTGTACTCTTTTAATGAAGCCTCAAAATATGATTTAAATACCATATCTCAAAACAGAATGGTTTATTTCTGTTAATATTATTTTTATTATTCAAAATAAATTATATTGGTAAAGTAGTTATTCTGCTTATTTAGTGGGTAGTTTTGCAGGCTTCCTTTTATAATATGGTTGAATAAAGTCAACAACCCCAAGACCTCCATCACTTTTTTTTTATGTGGTTTATTTTTTTCTATATTAAATTATCTAATCGTTTATGTAATAATGAACATAATGTAGTTGGACAATCCATTACTGAGTTTTAATGAAGTGAAAACAGCAAAAGCGAACAGCATATACACACAGAGATATTTATAATGAAAATAGTAATTTATTAAAATGAAATGCATTTAATGTTCTGAATGTATACAGAGATTAAAATACATAAAACATCATATACAGATTGTCTTAATTAAGCAGATGTGTTTGGCTTCTTATGCATTTATTCCTGAGTTTCTGAATGCATTAGGATATGCAATGCAACACATCATTAAAGCAGTAAATTAGTCTGAAAATGAATGTGTTTGTTTAAAGACTAGTTTATATTTATAGACTGGCTGATTTGTAAACAACCATTTTATTTTGTATTTATTAAGATATAAATGATAAAAATATTTTTTAAATGATTTGAGATGTACTTCTCCACTATATATATACACACCGCCGTTCAAACGTTTGGGATCAGTGAGACTTTTGTTTTTTAAAGAAGTCTCTTCTGCTCATCAAGGCTGCATTTATTTGATCAAAAATACAGAAAAAAACAGTAATCTTGCAAAATGTTATTACAATATAAAATAATGTTTTCTATTTTAATATCCTTTAAAATATAATTTATTTCTGTGATGCAAAGCTGAATTTCCATCAGCATCATTACTCCAGTATAAAGAGTCACATGATCTTTCAGAAATCATTCTGATATGGTGATTTTTTATTAGAATTATCAACAGTTTTGCTGACAAATATTTTTTTTTGGTAACTGTGATACTTTTTTCAGGATTCTTTGAATAAAAAGTTAAAAAGAACAGCTTTTATTCAAAATATAAATCTTTTCTAACAATATAAAAATCTTTGCTATCACTTCTTAACAATTTAACACATTCTTGCTGAATAAAAGTTTTAATTTCTTTCAAAAAAAAAAAGAAAGAATAAAAATGTACTGACCTCAAACTTTTGAACGGTAGTGTATATTGTTAGAAAAGATTTCTGTTTTAAATAAATGCTCTTCTTTTAAACTTTTTATTCATCAAAGAATCCTGAAAAAAAGTATGACAGGTTCCAAAGAAATATGAAGCAGCTTTTCAACACTGATAATAAATCATCATATTATTATGATTTCTGAAGATCATGTGACACTGAAGACTGCAGTAATGATGCTGAAAATACAGCTGCACATCACAGAAATAAATTACAGTTTAATATATATTAAAACAGAAAATTTTTATTTTACATAATATTTCACAGTATTAAACGTTTCCCTGTATTTTTGATCAAATAAATGCAGAATTGCTGAGCAGAAGACACTCCTGTAAAAAACATTAAAAATCGTTCTGATCCCAAACTTTTGACCGGTAGTGTAGGCCTATATATCATGTGAAAATGAGTTATTGAAAGAAAAATGTGAACCCTTTACTTTGCACGTTTGCTCTCACGTCAGTCAGTTTTCCCGTCTTTCCAGCTCTCTCTGTCCCACTGCGCTCCGGACATTCTCTCTGTGCTCTCTCTCTCTCGGCTCCTCTTCTCCGTGGCTCGAGCCACAGCTTCATCGAAGCACATGCTGATGCCGCTGTTCCTGTCTCTCCTGTGATCCGCTCCACCGTCCCACGTCCCTCGTCTCTCTCCGGGACCCTCGGAGTCCAGCTTCGTCCCGGTCTCTGCGCTTTCGTCCTCGTCTCTGTGCGTCGTTTCAGTTTCCGCTGCGAGTTCTTGATGGGTTTGCGCTCCTTTATCATCGTGTTGTTGGTGCTGGAGCTGTTTTCTGAACGTGAACGCTGTGAGTTTGGAGGTCTGAGGTTTGGGAGGGACGGCGGGAACCGCTTTCGCATTCGCAGCTTTGCGTGGAGAGCGTTTGCGAGGCGCTTTGGAGATCTGATCGGATGTCTCCTCTTCCGACTCTTTGCTTTCTGTTTGTTCGTGTTGAATCTCGTCTGGTCGCTGCACAGATGTGGACTTCTCCAGATCATCTCCACCTTCAGGAGAAAGATCTCCCTCAACAGAACTTTCTGTTTTTATGTTCTCGTCCTCCTCAGAGTTTCCTTCACTGCTTTCCTCTAAATCTTCATGTCTTTCAACTTTGTTTTTATCATCTATTTCTTCACATTCTCCACTGTTTTTCTCTAAATCTTCTTTTCTTTCAGCTTCGTTTTTGTCTTGTTCTCCTTCTTTTGTATGTTCCTCATCTACCCTCTCAGAGTCTCCAGTATTTCCCTCTAAATCTTCTTGTCTTTTAGCTTCTTGCTCTCCTTCTTTTGTATGTTCCTCATCTACATTCTCAGATTCTTCACTATTTTCTTTTAAATCTTGTTCTCCTTCTTTTGCATGTTCTTCGTGTATATCTTCAAATTCTCCACAGTTTTTCTCTAAATCTTGTTTGGATTCTTCTTTAGGTCCATCTTTTGCATTTTCTTCACAATCTCCACTATTTTCCTCTAAATCTTCTTTTCTTTCAGCTTCGTCTTTGTCTTGTTCTCCTTCTTTTGTATGTTCCTCATCTACCCTCTCAGATTCTCCACTATTTCCCTCTAAATCTTCTTGTCTTTTAGCTTCTTGTTCTTCTTCTTTTGCATGTTCTTCATCTCCTTCTTCACATTCTCCACTGTTTTTCTCTGAATCTTGTCTTTTGGCTTCTTCTTTAGGTCCATCTTTTGCATTTTCTTTACAATCTTCACCATTTTCCTCTAGATCTTCTTCTCTTTCAGCTTTGTTTTCTTCTTTAGGTCCATCATTTGCATGTTCCTCACATTCTCTATTATTTTCTGCTAAATATTCTTGTCTTTCAGCTTCATTTTTGTCTTGTTCTTCTTCTTTTGCATGTTCTTCATCTCCTTCTTCACATTCTCCACCATCTTTCTCTGGATCTAGTCTTTTGGCATCTTCTTTAGGTCCATCTTCTGGATTTTCTTTACAATCTTCACTATTTTCCTCTAAATCTTCTTGTCTTTCAGCTTTGTTTCCTTCTTTAGGTCCATCTTTTGCATTTTCCTCACAATCTCCACTATTTTCACCTAAATCTTCTTTTCTTTCAGTCGTGTTCACTTGTTTTTGTTCTTCATTCCCATCACTACATTCCTCTACAGATCCAGCTTTTGCATCTTCCTCAACATCGTCACACTTTCCTTCACCTGTATCTGTTTTGTTACACTCTTCTCCTTCATTTTCCTCCATATTCCTGATAACTTTCATAGTTTCTTCACTCTTCTCATCCTCCACTGTTTGAACCTGTTCAGTCTTTGTTTCGTTGATAATCTGTGTGTGTTCCTCCGGCGGATGGTCTGCATCCGTGATCTCAGCGCTGATTGTAACCTCACTGTTACCATGGTAACCGTCAGCATCCAGCACCTGCTGAGCATCTTCGGCTGGAGACAGTGCTGGGATGGGTTCAGGAACGCTGGTGCTGTCGGTCTCGGTTTGGTCGGGTTCTGGTGAAGAAGGAATCGAGTCCGGTCCAAAATAAGTGTCTTCTTCACTGGCTTCACTTTCTGGATTATCTTCTCCACTGTACACATACAAAAGTCAAATATTACACAAACACTAGACAGTTTGTGTTGTTACAAACCCATATTATTCTCTTTCTGCCTTGAAACACAGATGTAAGCTAGCAGACAATTAGTTTTCTCAGGTTTATGTTTTCCATAAAAAGAAAGCATACCACGACAGCCATCAAGCTACAAAAACAACCATAAATGCATGATAAAAGATGTTTTTATTAATACTGTGAAGATTTTCAGTATGCTAATTAAATGATTCAAAAATGTATTTAGAAAATAATAAATTATTGATAATTAAATGAATCAGAATTGACACAATATTTGTGTGCTATTTTTGTGTGATATATATTTAATTAATCATTATTTAATTTATTATTCCAGACTTAAAGGTATACTCCTATTCTAGA
Organism: allo-octoploid hybrid of Carassius auratus x Cyprinus carpio; assembly: GCA_024542945.1. Taxonomy (NCBI): domain Eukaryota; kingdom Metazoa; phylum Chordata; class Actinopteri; order Cypriniformes; species allo-octoploid hybrid of Carassius auratus x Cyprinus carpio. Next base: position 30,132,797 of record CM044994.1, read on the forward strand.
TGTTTCTGACGATGCCTTTCATACTTTCCTGGACCTTGGCACTGTTATTTATTTGGCAGTCTATGGGACAGTCTCAAGCCTCCCTGTTTTCATCCAAAATATCTTAAATTGTGTTCCGAAGACGAACGGAGCTTTTACGGGTTTGGAGCGACATGGGGGTAAGTGATTAATGACAAAATTTTCATTTTGCGGTGGAGTAACCCTTTAAGGCAGTCATTGATTCTCAACAAAATATATATAAAAAATAATAAATATTAAAAATATTTAAATATTAAAAAATGAACTTTTTATTTATGATCATTTTTATTTGTCCAATTACATTTGAGCCCCTGAAAATGAGAGGGCTGTGTATAAAAATGGTTGTAATTCCAAAGCATTTTATGTTTTATTTTGTTCAACCACTTGAATTAAAGCTTAAAGTCTGCACTTCAATTTCATCTTGATTGTTTCATTTTAATTCTATTCTGGTGGCATACAGACCCGAAATGATAAAAATTGTGTCAGTGTCCAAATATATATGGACCTGACTGCATATATAAAATCCAATACTGAATCAAACTAAGATAGTTATAATTAAAAACATGTAATTTAATTTAATTTAAGTGAAAAATCAAATGATTAAATTATTTTAATTTATTACTACTACTATTAATTTTATTACTTTATTGTAATTTCATTTACCCAATATTTGTGTGCTGTGAACTTTTTATGTGACGTTTATTCAGTACATTTATTCAAAACTAAGTAGATAGTGAAAATGTCAGAACTGTTTAACTTAACTTAATTTAATGATAATATCTTAAGATTTTTTTTAATTAAATTTCATTAAGTTAAAAGTTTCTATATTATACCTATGTATATATTATTAGTAGTAGTATTATTATGGTGTTTTGTTATTTTTGGACCTTGACAACCTTTTTAAGAGCAGTTTCATTATCATTTAATCTTTACAGAGAAATTAATTATGAAATTAATTTTCATTTTGCACTTACATCAGTGTGTGTTTATCATTCTCCACATCCTTTGAATGTCTCTCTTCATTCTTCTTTTCATCCATACACACTTCATCTGTCTTCAATGCATCTGAACTGAGATGTTCTTCACTAAGTAGTGGCTCAAAAGCGGGTTCACTACTATCTGTCAATGCAGAAGCTGCAGGAATTGCGTCTTCTGATTGGTCGATGGATTGTGCATCATTATTGTTCTCTGGAAGAAGTGCGTTTGATTGGTTACTAGTGTGAAGATCTACATTGATGCTAGTAGACAAGCCAGCAGTGGTTTGTGGACTCAACCAAGACAGTCCCTGATAATCCCGACAGGCTGGGAGACTCTGACAAAACATGTCCTCATATTCAGAATCTTTATCAGACTCATCATCATCAGCAGGGCTATATTCGTCATCTGAGGATAATGACAGGGCCGGCATGAAGGGGCGGGACTTAAACGGCAGGCTGTGTGATTTTCCAGAAAGAGGCCTGTGTGTGAAGGATGGGCTGCTGCTTTTGGCTGAAGTTGTTTGACAATCATTAGTGCAGTTTTGCGATGGACAGGAAACGGCCTGATTGTCCTTGTTTTTATCCTCTTCTTCCTCATATTCGTTCTCAAAAGGCGCCTCGACTGAGAACTCAACCTGAAGAATAGAGACAGACATTAGGCACAGACATAGTAAGTGTGCTCAGCATATACAAACAAACAAAAGTCTACTAAGAGTATTAAACTTCTTTATAAGACACTTCATTTTGCCATTTTTTTAAAAAGACTTTTCAACAAATTAATCACTGACACTGAATGAAAACCTCTTATAGAATCATTTAATACAGCATCACATAATCCTGGAATGCATTATGATGGTGAAAATGTTAAGTTGAAAGAAATGTTATTTATATAGTCACATTTTTTAATATTTTAATTCAAAATGTAAATTTAATTAGTGCAATTTAACAATTTAATGGTTTTAAATATATTATTTGTAATGATTTCCCCAATATTTGTGTATGCTAAGTACTTATAATATTTTAATTAAAAATGTTGTTAAAAATGTTTAATTAAAGATTTAATTTCCTTATTTTTAGTAATATAATTAATTAATTTAAATTGACTAAATATTTGTGTGTACTACGTACTATTGGAATCAGCAGTAAGCATTAGTCAAATCTCTTCTGTGAAGAGTTGTCACAAGACATTAATTTCTTCATTCACACATGCATGAACACACCGGGTTTGCAGCACAGCTTTCCATCGAATCCAAGAACCCGAAAGCTTCCTGGAAATCAAGTGGCAGATCCGGTTCTGGAAACTCCATGTCCTCGTAGTAGTGCGGACTGATGGGTTCCTGATGGAGGTTTCCTCTCATTTCTGTGGGAAACACATTTACATTTGCCCTTATTTTCTACCACACTCTTTCCTCAAAGAGCTCATGTAATGAGGAGTTAAAATTTACTTTAAGGTTTAAGGCAAAATGCTACAGGCAAAAACATTGTTTATTCTTGCACTAATCAGTTTTTTAATTATTGTTTTGGGTTGTTTGGATTTTCATAAATTGTTATTTCAGTGGAAAGAAAACAATCCAGAACCCCCCACCACCACACACACACACATTTAAAGAAAGACACCATTCATATCTCACCATACTTCCCCAATTTGATTTGATTACATTAAGAATAGTGAACAATTGTATTACTGTACATAAGTTTGCAGAACAGAAATCTGAACATTGATTCAAAATTATTACTTGATTGATATTAGAGATGATATCGCTCCAAAAATCAGAAAATACTGTCAATAGACAGAAAAAAACAACAACATTTACACCATGTTTTTAGGAATTAAATGTTAAAAGTATAAATCAAAGTGAATGATATATAAACAAACCCCTCAGTAAAAACCTTTAGAATATAGAGAGGAATTAAACTGTAAGTGTTTTCTTCTTTCAAGAAAAAAAGAAAGAAAATTTTTTCTCCACTTCAGCAGCACTTACAAACATCAAAACTTAGGGTTTTATTCCTCTCTATATTCTGAAGGCTTTTACAGAGGGATTTGTTCATATAACATTAACACTGATATTTATAACATTTTATTCCTGAAAACATGGCGAAAATGCATATCTTTGGTGAGTTTTTTCTTCACCTCAGCAGCACTTACAAACATCAAAACTTAGAGTTTTATTCTTCTCTATATTCCGAAGGCTTTTACTGAGGGGTTTGTTCATATAACATTTACACTGATATTTATAACATATTATTCCCGAAAACAAGGCAAAAATGCATATCTTTAAAGGTGGTGAGTTTTTTCTCCACTTCAGCAGCACTTACAAACATCAAAACTTAGAGTTTTATTCCTCTCTATATTCTGAAGGCTTTTACTGAGGGGTTTGTTCATATATCATTCACACTGATATTTATAACATTTTATTCCTGAAAACATGGTGAAAATGCATATCTTTGGTGAGTTTTTTCTTCACTTCAGCAGCACTTACAAACATCAAAACTTAGAGTTTTACTCCTCTTTATATTCTGAAGGCTTTTACTGAGGGCTTTGTTCATATATCATTTACACTGATCAATGTGACATTTTACTCCTAAACACGTGGTAAAAATGTAAAAAAAAAAAAAAAAAAAAAAAAATTAAAATAAAAACAAAATTCTGCCTGTTGACAGTGTTTTCTGATTTATGGAGTGATAAAAAGAGAAATGCAAATCTCCTTAAAACCTTTACCTCTAATATGCCAACAAAATAAAACAAGAATTTTGAAACAATGTTCAGATTTCTCTTGTGGAAATGTATGCAAATCAGTACATACAGTATTTAATTAGACAATGCCTTATTTTGCATATTTAAACACAGAATTTCAGAAAACTAATACAGACACTTTTTACCCTATACACCTGCAGTGTCTTGCCTTCATTTTAAACATTGCCAAAAAATCATTTTTTGAAACTAAATTGCACGTGATCAGAATTTACATGTCAGTGAATAATAATCTCAATATTTCTCTCTTACCCATGTAATCCTCTTCTGTGGTTTCCTCTTGATTTTGTGGTTGTGTGTCTTTTACATTTTCCTTCATAGACTCTTGATTCTGGCTCAGATTTTCTTTCTCTGTTTCTTTGCCACACGGTGAGTCTCCTTTTTCTGGCACATTGATCTCCTTTCTTGTAATCTCTGCCATATCATTCCCACAATCCTCCTGACTTTCCACATAACTATTGGTTTCTCTTTCCCTTTCTTGAACATTATCACTTTTGCTCTGTGGATTCCCATCTGTGGACTCCGTCTTGATGCTCTTAACGTCCTCATTTTCTGCTTCGTCTCCTTGTAGGGGTTGTTCCTTATCATTCCAGCCGCCGTGCAGGACACCCAGAGCCAGTCCAGACGTTATATGAAGTGGAACGGTCACTGAAAATGGCCCTGATATGTGTATCCCGGCGCGCCGGTCTGCTTTGCTGGTCATTCCGGGTGATCTAGTCACGCCCTGTGACACCCCCTCAGCTCCACCCCCAGACTCCAGACGGTTATAAGTGCCCTGGGTTCCGCTCACCATGCTGACCTGAGCTCCGCCCGTTCGCCTGTAGGTCACCGCGTACCCACTGGACATGCCCCCACCGGCAGAAGCCATGCCCTCTGAGCTGCCCGACGCCGTGGACACAACCAGAGGAGAAAGAGGTTTGGAATCTGAGAGACAAATAAAAAAATAGTGACACAAGATTGTGTTCATTTAAAGGTCTGGGGTTCATTTATTATTATTCTGCTCACCAAGGCTGCATTTATTTGATCAAAAATACTGTAAAAATTTTGAAATATTATTAACATTTTAAATAGCTGATTTCTGTGTGAATATCTGTTAAAATGTAATTTATTTCTGTGATGGGCAGCTGTATTTTCAGCATCATTACTCCAGTCTTCAGTGTCACATGATCTTCAGAAATCATTCTAATATGATGATTTGCTGCTCAAGAAACATTTCTGATTATTATCAATGTTGAAAACAGTTGTGCTGCACAATATTTTTTGTGAAAACCATTAAACATTTAATTTTTCAGGATTCACAGAAGAAAAGAACAGCATTTATGTGAAACAGATTTTTTTTGTAACATTTTTATAAAAGGATAATGTTAATTATGTTCAAGAGAATAATGATAATATGTTCCTTAAATAGAAAACTATGTGCATGTAAATTAGGTTAATGAATCTAACAGTGTTTAAAATAATAATAAAAAATCTCTGATTAGAAAAGAAAGAATAAAAGTAGAATGAATTTAGATTATTTGAAAATCTTTGGCAATTAATAAAATGGTGTATGGCATATTTATTCATGCTTATGGATGCTTTTTAAATGATTGTTAAAATTTGTAAAAATAAATACACTCAGTGGGGTGAATAATGTAATGTTAAACACCAACAAATGTGCAACATCTAATATCTTACTGCAGTAAATTCAGATGAAATATGACTTTGAGATTGAAATATATAGATGAATCTTTATTCTTTGATGAGCAGATGACGAAATGCTCTTCATACCATCTACTGAATAAGCACCTGAGCTCAGAGAGTCCATGCTCTTCGCCGGCCTCAAACCTGTCTTCTCTTTATCTGTGCATTTAGAAGATATAATGAGAAACAAAAGCTATTAGAATTATATGTGAGAGGGGAAACATTTGTAGTCAAACATCTGTTGACGTCAGTCATGCAAAAATTCATTATGCATTTCCAGAATACTCTATAATTCAGCTGTTACTTGGTTTACACTCAGACCCTCGCACCTTTAGGACAGTATTTATTCTTCTTGCGCGGATCTTGGAGTCTCCCGCCCAAATTAAAGATGGATCTCCACTTCCTTCCTTTGAGGGAGCCCTTCCTCCTGAACACAACACAGAGGGTCAAGCTTAATGCTGAGGAATCTGCATGATCAGTGAAGCAGTGGAATAAAATAAAATAATAAAATAAAATAAAATAATGGATGACAATGGCTACATCCCAACAAGCACACTTCTATGATGCACTTTAAGTACATACTTCACTGGTACTTTCGACTTATGTAAAAAAAGAGTACAGTTCATAATTGCGTCTTGATGCTATTAGCGTTTACATGAAAGCATTTATTATTATTTAACTTTTAGGCACCTTTGGTTTATTGTTTTCAATTCACTTTATTGGGGAAGCACTAATCCTAATATTTTAAATAAAATTTTAAAATTAAAAAACTAAAATTAAAATTAAAAAAATAAAATTAAAATAAAATTAAAATTTAACATGTAAATAATGTAAAATAAAATAAATAATAATTAATAATTAAAAAAATAAAAGCATAACCATCTAACTAAATTATCTTAAAAAAAATTTGGCTTACTTTTCTCAACTCTGTTAGGGATAAACAAATCCTAATCTCACATACTTTATAGTAGTGATGTTACAGTTGGGTTAAGGTTAATAAAGTTAAATAAAGATTAATAATAATAATTATGTTGGCGCCAATAACCTTGTGGGCAGCGTGCTAAAATTGCTCAAATTAAATATGGTAAAGAAAAATTAAATAAAATTTAAATTAAATAAAAGAAAACAGTAAAAATAAAATAAATTAAAATATAAATGTAAAACAAAAAGAAAATAATGTAAAATAAAATAAAAAAATTAAATACTGTAAAGTATTCAATCAATTAAGAATTAGGTAATAAATAATAACAGAAAAGAAAATGTTTATGAAGAATCAGTTGCAGAGCCAGATGTGAATGAAGCACAGGTGCTGTCCATCTTTCTGACCACTAGATGGCCACATCATTGCCCATGTTCAAACTCAGTTTAACATGTTTCAACATGTTTCAAATGCGTCACTGCTTCATAGCATGGTCATTCAGAAGAGATATTTCTCATCAGTCTTACTTGTCAGTGCCGTCAATAATAGCGTGGTAGGGTCGCATGGGCAGAGGTCCGTCTCCTGGACTGAGGTTTCCTGTACATTGTAACGGTAAAGACTTGAAGAAAGGCTCGTCATGACTGGACAGTATGGAGGGAGACGGCAGGGACTTCCGGCGCTCCACAGTCAATCCTGGATTAAAACAATAAAGTCAACATTTTACAACTGAGAAAACTGGAACACGCAATACTGAGGATGATGAAAACAACATAAAATGCAGAGGGTTTATTAAGGAAGATGAAATACCGCTTCCAGGGAAAAGCTCAGCCACGTGAGTGAGAATAAACTCCACCACGATGGACTGAACCCGAACCTCCATGAACGCAGCGGTGCCGTTAAAACCCGTCGACTCGATGTCCTTCGATCTGCAGATAATTATGCAATTATTCAATAATAACAAGTAAAGCTGATTCTGAAGCTCAACTGTCAATCAATGCAGATGTACAGTGCAAAAATGCACGAGAAAAAATTTACATTCAAGTGAAAAAAGTAAGAACTTTCTCAGCTTTACAAAGTAACTTTTGAAAACAAGAGGCAGTAGAGATTTTAATATTTATTATGCAAATATGTTATAAAGAAACCTGTTGGAATGACTGTTTTCTCATTGTTCTGATTATCTCCAACAGATGATGTCAAACTGAAACCTGTTACCTGAATATTAGCCACAGATTTCACTGTGGTTTGACATTTGAATATAGTGATGTTTAGACTATTTTTAGACAAAGACAGTTATTATAAAACATATGACTTCAGTTTAAAGTCTGTGTCAGAAAGATTTAGTTCAGATAAATGCTATTTTTTATTTGATATAACTAAGAAAAGCTTTGAGTCACATGACATGAAAAAAAAACAGTAAATGTAACTTAGTAAAAGTATTCAGTTAACAGACCTCAAGTAAAATACAGATTCACAAAAATAATACTATACTATAGTAGTGAAGTACTAATTCTCAAATACTTTACACTTCTGATAAAATTCCCTAAACTGGGTGTTTGTCAAATGCATATATTCAGTTTAAATGTAAAATAAACAGATGTTCACACACACACACACACACACACACCTGAGGAGGTTTGGGGCCCAGACGATGGCCAGGTTTCTGGCGTGCATGTTGGTCTGAGAGGCAAATGTGGACATCTTGACCAGATGACGCATCAAATACTCCAGAGTCCTGGAAAACCATAAGCGTTAAGGGAATACGGTTCAACTAGACGCTAAATTCTACCATCAACCTCAAGAAAGAGCACCATAAAGTATCACAAGAGTGACTTTTGCACTATATATTTTAAGCTTTAGGAAGTTTTTTTTTTTTAAGTTTTTATGCACTGAAAATCTAGCCCTGTAAAATCTAATGCATGTTCACGTTTAAAAGTATTTGTTTTGTCAACAGTCCTCCCCACAAATGCCATCTCCAGCTTAAACAGCTAACACAGGAATTATTACCTGTGTTCTGTAATTCAATTACTATGTAAATACATATGCATATCTCTTTATCTCCCCCCCCCCCAGTAAAATCAATGTAATATATTTTTATTCAACAATATTTTTTCTTATTTCTTTTGTATTTTGAGATAATTTCATGGTACTAATTAATATTTATGCAATAATTATGATTTAAAAAATCTCCATTAAAAAAAAAAAAAAATATATATATATATATATATATATATATATATATATATATATATATATATATATATATATATATATATAACTTTTCAATTAAAGCAGTATTTCATGTTAATATAAGAAAAACATGTAAAAAACATGTAAAATAAGAAAAACATCTGAAATTCCATTGTTTAGCCACTGGATTCCTATAAAGCTTTATATAAATGGCCCATAAATTCTCTAGTTGATTTTAGACATAAATGCTTATTTTTATAAAGTTGTAGATTTGGATATATATTTAGACATTCTCAAAGACAACTTTTTGGAAGGCAAGGCAAGCGTTGATTTGAAACATCAGTTTTTTAATTATTATTACTACGGTCAAACCTGAATACATAGAAAGCGTTTTGTTAAACCAAACATTAAGATTCTATAAAAATGTAACAAAAATGAACAGGAATGTTTTATCAGAGATTAATCCTTCTGGGTTTGATCTGATTTCAACCTCTTATTTCAGATTTCTGACTCATTTTGGCTATATGGTTATAGCCATACCAGTTAATTTGAGTGTGTATAATTGTGTGTGTGTGTGTGTGTGTGTGTGTGTGTGTGTGTGTGTGTGAGTGGATGTGTCTGTTTTGCGCTCTTGATGTTTTAGAGTGTAACCCCGTCCTTGCGGTCCACTTTTTTAATGCACTGTAGTTGAATTATTGCTTTCAACATATGTGTTGTGTTACAGTCACACCAGTTCATAGGTGTGTGTGTGTGTGTATAAGTGTGTGTGTAGGCTTGTGTTGGTTTTGCACTGATGTTTTAGACTTTCACCCCATCATTGCTGTGTACTTTTTTTTTTTTTTTTTTAACCACTTAGCCTGCTAAAATCATGCCCTAATTTTTTGTGTGTGTTTAAATTCCAAACGCCATAAAGGTCACCAAGTTTCGTACCATTCCAATGAAGCTGTGATTTTGAAAAATTCAAAACAGAACATTTTTCGGTCAAAAGTGACCACAGAGCACCATCCACAACAAATTCCTTGGTGAATAAAGCTAATTCTGATTCTGAAAACTGGCATGCGGATTGTTGCACCAGGTTTGGCGTCACTGACAAAACACACCATTGTGCTTTTTGAAGCATTTTTGTCTTTGCAGTTTTACAGAAAATGCCATGTTCACCTGTGATGAAGAGCTGGTAAATCCTTCAAGACCTCTTTAATCTTCACCAGACGCTCGTCCTCCAGCTGAATCGCCACTGCGTCCTGCGCAGAGACCAAAGACAAGCTTCTAAATGCAAAATACAACCAATTGCTGAAATGGGTCATTATTTTGCACAAATTTTCCTGGAAATTTTCTAACAGTGTTAAAACTGAAATGCAATCGTCGGTACTTTTGGGAACTGACACTTTTGTTAATCAGACAAGTGCACACAGCCATCAGATGATTTGATAATCAGATTAAACTAGACTAAATTACTACATATTAACAATCTGGGCTGATATACTGTATGTCACTGATCACAGTGCAAGAGATGTAAGCTTTATCCAGTGCATTTTAGCATATTTTAGCATCAATGATTCACTATTATAGCTTTTATAAATATTTTGAGTTAATTTTTATTTTATTCCTATATCTGTCAGGACATTTTATCAGGATATTTGTTATTTTATTCCTATATCTATAGATGCAAAATATTAAAAGACGTACTGGAACATTTTAGAATTATATATGGGGTGGTAAAAATAATCCCCGCTCCTTTTTTTTTTTTTTTTTTTTAGACATTTTGTAATATATAACGTCTTATGGACCTGATTTTTCTTTGTTGTTGCAACACATTTGTTGTGTTTGTATTTTTTGTTTCATCTTGTGCTTTGTTCAAAATAAAAATGTAATTAAATTCAAATAAGACAAGTTGCATTTGCAAACTAGCTGAAATAAAATGTGACAGCACAAAAGCAGTCATCAGTAGCACAGGTATATTTGTAGCAATAGACAACAATACATTGTATGGGTCAGAATTATCGTTTTTTCTTTTATGCTAAAAATCATTAGGATATTAAGATCATGAAGATATTTTGTAAGTTTCCTACTGTAAATATATCAAAACTTAATTTTTGATTAGTAATATGCATTGCTAAGAACTTCATTTGAACAACTTTAAAGATGATTTTCTCAATATTTAGATTTTTTTGCTGTCTCAGATTCCAGATTTTCAAATAGTTGTATCTCAGACAAATATTGTCCTCCTAACAAACCATACATCAATGGAAAGATTATATATTCAGCTTTCAGATGATGCATAAATCTCAATTTCAAAAAATTGACCCTTATGACTGGTTTTGTGCTCCAGGGTCACAAATAAGTTTGTGTGCATCTCATCTGATATCATTAAACATTGACATCATATTTGGGAAGCAAAATGCATGTTGATCAACATCGACCGTATTCATTTGCAGACTTCAAAGCACACATTTGTACATGATGCAGTGGCAAGCCGAGGGAGAGACGCAGACTCACGGCGAAGCGGTCGTACAGCTCGTATGTGAGCAGAGGGTTGGGCAGCTCTCTGAAATACGCCTTACACAGAGAGCTGACGCAGTGAATGTCCTGCAGATACAGGTCCTTATTGAGGTCAGGAGATCCTTCACTGTCGAACTCACTCCTGCACACACACAGAAATGTCCACACGTCCTCAAGTCTGTAAACATGCTTAAATCACATGGTGTTTTGGGGATTTTTAGTAGCTGCATGAAGTCAGTGCTCCTCAAGTGTTATTTTAGTATCACTGATATCCTCTATTTGCCATGATGTAAAAAAACAACAACAATAAATTATGGGCATACACACATAATAAACCACAGAATATAGAATATAATAAACCAACAAGAAATATATGAATAAAAAAAAAGATGTTAATGAAAAATATACAAAACTATACACTGTATATATAGTGTGCACATAATAATTTTTCCTCTTTTTCCAGTGCAATATTTGTAATAATATACTATACTATATTATACTATAATAATAATATTAATAATGCTATTATAGTTACTATTATTTACTTTTACATTTTATGTTGTAATTTTAGTTATTTTAGTAATTTTGTTGCATGTTTTTGTGATTAGTTTTTTAATGTCGTTTTTATCCATTTTTATTTCAGTTTCATTTTTAGTCATTTTAGTACTTTAAGTTAAATTAAATGAGAATGAGAAATGTTGCCTTTGCAACAAGCTGAAACAAAATAAGTGTAAGTTTAAAAAAAATAGATTTATTTATTTTTAGATTTATCATTTATTTTATTTCAAGTAACACGTTGTTTTATGGTTTTAGTTTTAATTAATGCATTACACATTTTTTTTTTAATTATTATAGATTTTATTATGTGTCTCCATAATAAAAAATAATAGGAAAAAAACAAAATAATAAAAATAATATTTTTTTTAATCTTATTTTAAGAAAACTCTTATAAAACGCTTATAAATGTAAGGGTGTTATTTTCATTATTTTAGTAAACAATGTAAATGAGAAATGTTACTAGCTTAAATAATTAAATAAAAAAGTAAAACAATATAAAAATTATATAGATATATATATAATTTATTAGTTTTTTTATTTATTATTATTTTAGTACTTCAGGTTAAACAAAATGAAAATGAGAAATGTTGCCTTGAAGTAAAATAAGGACAGGAAAATAATATTAAATAATGTGAAGATATTACGGTTTTAGTCATAATGAATAACCCTGTTTCCCACACCGTAGTTTATGTGTGTTGGACGACACTCCAGAGAGTCTGTAGATCCCGTCGACGATCCCATGTTTCTCGATGAACTCACTACAGCTGCGCAACACTTGAGGAACTGCTCACATGAGAGAAGAAAGAGTTCGATACGCACCAGATCGAATGCACAAGACACATTCAACACATTCAAACACATTCAGACTGCACTGCAAAACGTGATTTTCTTACTTAGTATTTATGTAGTGTTTTCTCGTATAAACAGGGTGCGATACCATCTCTCCCTCCCTCTGGTCTATGCATCCCTGTCTCTGCTGAATTATTTAGTTTTAGAAAAAACATCCAGCAAACCCGCTCCGAAGTCCCGATCTGAATCAAATGACTCGCGATCCGCGCTTCGAAGTCCCGATCTGAATCAAATGATTCACGATCCGCGCTCTGAATTCCCGATCTGAATCAAATGACTCGCGATCCGCGCTCTAAAGTCCCGATCTGAAACAAATGATTCGCGATCCGCGCTCTGAATTCCCGATCTGAATCAAATGATTCGCGATCCGCGCTCTTGAATTCCCGATCTGAATCAAATGACTCGCGATCCGCGCTCTAAAGTCCCGATCTGAATCAAATGACTCGCGATCCGCGCTTCGAAGTCCCGATCTGAATCAAATGACTCGCGATCCGCGCTTCGAAGTCCCGATCTGAATCAAATGATTCACGATCCGCGCTCTAAAGTCCCGATCTGAATCAAATGATTCACGATACGCAATCCAATTGGAGCGTTTCGAAACAGTGAATCGTTTTGAAACGCAATGATTTAACCAACAGATTCGGAGTTTCAAAAAGCTCCGTTGATGCTGTGTTCTTTGCTCACTTTCTCTATATAATCAATTCGTTGTTTGAATAACTGTGGAAATTAAATAATTACAATGAATAGGCCTAACTTACAATGTTTTTATTCAATTGTGATCACGTTAAATACAGTTTATGTCGTATTAAAAACATTTCATGACGTCACCTATTATCTACTTGCCAAAAAAGATGGGTAGTTGGATCAGCCTCTGCCTATATGGAGTTTTATACGCATATAAAAAGTTTTCTGAGTAACGGCTACATATCTAAACATTCTTGAATCAAGATGCAAATGTAAATGCATATTGATTCAAGAATGTTTAAATATTTATACTAGAAAACAAGACAAAGATACTAAGTTAGATCAGTTTTGCAGCGTGTGAATGAACTCACTGTCCTGTCCGGTGGAGTTGAGGTGCTCCAGCAGGTCACATCCGAACACTTTGTCCCGACTGCCTCCTTTTCTCCGGCCTCTCCTCATCTTGCTTTTCCTTCACCTCCTCTCTAACATCCAGGCCTTGTGTGTGTGTGTGTGTGTGTGTGTGTGAGAGCTGATCTAAGGAGTGTTTGTGTGAATCACTGAAGTCACACCTCACATGACGGCTGCTGTAGAATATCTGACAGTATTATATGAGTTTGATCCTGATTCTCATCCAGCGCCGCTGCAGGAACGTCTTCTGTACGGACTTTCACTCATTAGCTACATCCTGCATCACTGCTTGATGGAACGGACGCTTCATGTCCAGAGATATGAAATATATCTCTATTAAAAAAGAAAGAGAGAATATATAAGTCACAATATTCACAATTCTGTTCATTCTTAAAAATAAAGGCGGTCGAACAGTTTTTTTGTGAGTTGCTTTAATGTTCTTTGTAGAGTAATACATCTCTATAATATCTAATTATAGATTCTTTTTTTGGTCAAATTCTCACAAGATTAAATGATTTGATCTGATCATCGACATTCATTTTAAAGCTCTGTACTCTTACTGGATGACGACTACTGACTTACCGCAAAAATTAAACTCCTTCCTCAGCATTTTTGTCTTATTTTCCAGTACATTATTAAATCAAGACATAATTATTTGAGATGCAAAATGACATGATAAGTCTTCTTTATGCTTAAAACAAAAACAATTTTCAGCCAATGCAGTGAGAAAAACGACCTTAAATCAAAAGATATTCGTTCGTTTCAAGCATAAAGTCACTTACAATCATTTTTATAAAATTTTCAGAAAACAAAACTTATTTATATATTATATGCATTTATAGACTGAAAAAAAAAATGGTGAAACAGTTTTCACTCAGAAATTGCTAGTAATTTTCACAAATAATCACAAAGAAATTGCAAGTAATACACTGAATCAAACATAAAATAATGAAGTAGAAAGACTGAAGTTGGATTTGCTTGTAAAACTTACTCAAAAATCAGTTTTTTTACAGTATATATAGTACATATATTGTAATATATGTACACACTTTAAAAAGATTTTATTAATAATTTGTATTTTATATACAGTATATATATATATATATATATATATATATGAACATACCAACTTATTAAAATACAAAAAAAAAAAAAAAAACATTTTTTAATAAATTCACTTTAAGATGTAGATCAGGACAGCATTAAAATAGCAAATATTCTTACATAGAGGAGTACGTTTTCCATCTTTCTGCTTTTTTTTGAAGTATTTCAGACTTTCTCACTGAAGTGCATCGAGAAGAAATACATAAAATAAAGTAGGAAGAAATAAAGTGAAGAAAAGTATACACTTCTTCCATTAACATGTATGCATTTAATATTTACCCATCGAAATTATTCACAAGCTCAGAAAACCAAGGGTTCAAAATATTCCTAAGAAGCATTTTATCTCCTAAAACTAAGAAATGATTACTACTAATTTTCACTGAATTTTCCAATTACAAACATCCACCCAAAATATAGGGGTATGAAACAACTTCTTGTCATTTGGTGCCACAAGTAAATGCACTCCATTTAAAATCAATATTAATATGTCATTACTTAACTGAGATATTAAACTCCATTAAGTCGCCTGAATTATGAAACTGCATAAAGCTCTGGGTTCACAACCACAGGAAACACAAAAAAGCACAGCAGAAATGCATGAAGGAAACGCAAAAACAGGACAACAACAACTAAACACAGCGCAGATAAGACAAACCGTGTCGACCTGAGAAATGTATATAAGGTTTGCTTTGCTGAAGCATGACATACGGTCTGAAAAAACACAGCAGAGCTTCACATCTCCATCACGTCGCGTGCCAACCTCACAGCGTTTCCTCTTCTTACTTTCTGAGTTTTGCACCAGTTGAAGGCCACACCCTCACGCTTTCTACACACTCATCATATCTTTCCAGAAGAAACCCAGAAGATCGATTCAAATCCTGCTACGGTTTTGATGCCTCCGACACCTTTTGAAGGTTTTGCATCACGTTCGTCTGTGTTTTTCAGCGAGTTTGTTCCTCTCTGGTGCTCTTGCGGAAATGACTGATCAGATCTGAAGGCCACGAGTGCTTTACGCTCACATCATCAAATAAACCCAGGCCTTTTTCCCCTCACGAGCCGATAACATCCTATGAGTGTATGATCTGGCATCTTTAAAACCAAACCTGAATGAAGAATTGAGACGAGAAACACAGAACAGAGAAAAGCCTCCCGTCCTTACCTTTCTCTCTGCACCGGCACAAGCTTCAGTGTAAAGTGTCTGTGACGCAAGAAACCACTAAACTTCCCTCACTGACTTCCTGAGTCTTTAGTTTCTGTCTTGATTCTCCATTACTGATATACGCCTTTATCTCGCCCTCTGCATGGTGTCTGCCTTCATCCATCTGCTTTATATTGCAAACATCAGACCAACACACCGTGTTATTCAACGGCCTAAATATGGGAAAGATAGATGGACATCAGGACACAAAACACAGTGCTTTGATATAACTATGTTTATTCATACATTTAGTAGATGCTTTTTAAAAAAGCGTATTGCAAATGAGGAAATCCACATGCAGTTTGTCATAAAGTGCAATCATTTTCTTAGTATACATATTAATTAGTGCTGTCAAACACATCCAAAATAAAAGTTTATGTTTACATAATATGTTACATATTTATTATGCATGTATAAATACACACGCATGCATGTATATATTTCAGGAAAATGTTATGTTTATATATTAAATATATTTATTTATAATATAAATTACATGAATATAAATATAGACGTAAATATTTTCTAATTATATACTGTATGTGTGTGTATCTAAATATACATAATAAATATACACAGGAAAACTTTTATTTTGTATGCGATTAATCGTTTGACAGCACTAATAATAATGCATAAGCTACAGCAGAACACTTACCATGGTATTTTCATGGTATTCCAGGGTACTTCAAAGAACAGCATTGTCCTAACATGGTAAATAAATGTTCAAGAAAACATGGCATATCCATAGTATTAACAAAACAAACAAAAACAGGTATTTCTGTGGTACTACTGTATGTCAATAGTACTTTGATATGAATACTTTTATGTTTACGCATTTAGCAGATGCTTTTATCTAAAGCATTTTGCAAGTGAGGAAAACGACATGCAATTTGTCCTAAAAGCCAACGATATTCACAGTATACAAGTGTACGAACTATATTAATGCACAAGTTAAAGCAGAACAAGGTGATATTGAATGATTAACATTCACTTATCATGGTATTTTCATGGTATTCCAAGGTGCTTCAAAGAAAAGCATTATTATAACAAATATCCAAGAAAACATGACATTTCCATTGCACCATGTTGAAAAACAAAACAAAAATGAGTATTTCTATGATACCATGATGTCCAAATTAGGGTCATTAGGGTCTTAATGAAAAGTATGTAACATAGTTTGGTTAAAATTGCTCAATGGTAGTGTAAAAAAACACATTTTTGACCCTGTCAAAAACAGCTCTTTTCAGAGCAAGCCGTTTTGTAGCATTTTCCTTTAAATGTTAATGAGCTCTGCTGACTCCGCCCCTCTCTTCCAAACCGCTCTCTGAGAGATTGTTTACTTCAGCCGCATTCACCATGAAACTTGCTAATTAGCACATTATTAGGAAAGTTGATTTGCAAAGATTCATAAAAGAACCTTACACTCACTTCTTCTGTAGGTGAAGCTGGATCACGAATGATTTGTGCAAACATAGACACATTTATGTAGATCGGGGGAACGTTCTCTTCAAAAACAAACATAATCCTCTGTGTCTTCAGCGGCTCAGATGTCATGTTCATTATTACATCCAACAACAGAACACCTCAATCACTCAGGAGTCATTCTTGTCTACATCTGCTCCGGCGGTGAAACAATGGTGGACTGATGACAGTCACTCAGGGCGGAGCTAAGAGAAACACTGCTGTCAATCAAACTATCGTGGGAGGGGCTCTGAGATCGGCTCGATTTGAGCAGATTAAAAAAAAAACACTGGGTTGATTTTTATCATTATAGTGTGGTTGTGTACACACACAGTCAACACATATTTCAGTTCAAACAAAGTATATCAACGAATTCAAAGGTAGTGCAAAGGTATATACATCCAAAAACATGGTATGCTGAAATAAAAACATGGTATTTCACAAAAAGGTGATAGTGCCATGATTGTCTGAAAATGTAATTTTGCGTGTTATTGCAAATATGCATTTCACTGCAAAATAATTTCAATGTGAAGGTTGTGAGCTCTCACGTGCTGCTGAGAGAATACTTTTCTTTGTACATGAAACAATTTTAGCTTTGATATACAACCTCACATGAGCACTTTTCTGTTCTCTGACCCTCCCACAGACTTACGCTGAATACGTTGTTTACGTTCAGCGGATACTCTCCTTTTCTTTGCGGACAAAAAGCATTCTCGTAGCTTTGTTAAATTACAGTTAAACCACTGATGTCACATGGGTTATTTCAGCGATGTCCTTGCTATGTTTCTGAGCACTGATCGTGTTAGGATCCTTGCTGTCTATGGAGGGTCAGAGAGCGCTTGGAATGAATCAAGAATATCTTAATTTGTGTTCTTAAGATGAACGAAGGTGTTACAGGTTTGGAACGACATGAGGGTGAGCAATTAATGACAGAATGTTCATTTTTGGGTGAACTATCCCTTTAAGTGTCACCAACTAACCCAAATTCAAAGTGTTAAAATAATTTGAGGTTCCAGTGAGAGTTTATTTAAGGTGTTATACCACAAACAGCCACCGGGTGCCATCAAAACTCCATTGAATATTTTCAAACATTTTTCTGTCACAAATGTCTAAATTTCTCTGTCAGTATTACTTCTATCAAAAAATAACCACCAACATTGAATCTTGAGAATCAGACATTTCCGATGATATGTATCTTGTCAAGATTATATATATAAAAAAAAAAGTTATTCTAAAAGACCATAATACTTTTGTAATATGACACTTGAATCCACCCATTAAGAGAGGAGACAGCTAAAAGATTTGAAAGTACCATTTCCATGGTAAGGCAATGTCCGATTTTAAAAATGAGGCTTTCAAATGATATATAATTTATGATGATTACTAAAATAAGTGATAGAGAAAAAAGACAACAAAAAAATCCCCCCAAAAAAAGAGCGCCTTTGGGTGACACTTAAGGTGTTAAAAACTTTTAATATCATAAATGGCTGTTTCAATACTTAAATGTACTTTTTACACTTTCAAATTGTATTTTTATATTTTATTTTAAGATTGTATCAAATTACTTATCTAAATTTCTAATGTTTTGAACCATTAATCATTTTGAAACATGTAAAGCAGGCCGGGTTTACCTTACAGTAGAACTCAGCACTGATTACTGTCAGACTTTCAGAATCCTTCCTCTCTTGAATTGTTTATAATCATTTAATTTTAAAGCACACACCCACCACAAAATCAGACTTTGAGATCATGCTGAGGATGAATACAGATTTAAATTCACAACAAGATCTTGCAAAAATAAAAAATAAAAATAAATAAATAAATAAATAAATAAGAAATCTTGCATAGTTATGACAGGAAACAATGGCATCTCACAATGCCTTGGAAAAAATAAAATATATATATATTTTTTTTAAATAAAGCATATACATAAACCCAAATAGGAAATAAAACAGTTTTTGAAGAAGCATGTGTCCTAAACTCCTGAAACATTGGTGTCTCATGTTTTAGAACAGCCAATGCAATTTATGAAAGATATCAATTACATTTACATTTAGTAAAAGTAATTCAGTAATAACTTTGGGGTCATTCCATGAAATTGAATGATCAAACGTAGATTTAATCTAACAACAAATAAATGTGCAATTTAAAAACATAACACTATGTATGCTTTCAAACACTCACCTGAGAGTCATTTCTGATTTCTGACATCTTCAGATCAGAGGACCTAAATCAGAATATCATTAGATATAAAATGTTCTATTTCAGCAGAAATAAAGAGGAATAATTCTCTACAGGTCAATTTCATTTAGCAGACACTTTTATTCAAAGTGACTTGCATACAAGAAATACAACCAGGTTTCTAAAAATGTACTCAATTTACATTTTTTAAAAAAAAATAAGTAAGCTTTTTTAAATTAACTTTTCTCTTTTTATTTTAAAATAATATTTTAGTCCTACTTAATTCCGCATTTAAAATATATTACATTATATACCTTGTTTATGTAATATATATATATATATATATTTATAATTAAAGATTTAATTATAATAAAATAAAATATTAAAATAAAAATAATCCAAATACTTCAAAATGTACATTCTGAAAATAATTTTGAAAATAATTAACATTTTAAAAGTTATTTTTTATGTATATACGTAACTTTCACATTTTTAATATATAGTGGCACTTTTAGAATGTTATAATAATTTTAATATATATTTAAATAAAATACAAGTAATTTAAATACTCTCAAATATTTCAAAGAATACCATGGCGCATGTTCAAAAATCATAGTAAATGCTTAGGTTCTTTGCAGTTAATGCTACAAGTAGATTTCAGTGTTTTCTGGTTTATCTGCAGGGGGTCTTGTTCAGAAACCTGCTTCTCATCTTCATCACGATAGGAATCTAGACTCCAACCAGACAAATAGGCTTCCATAATTTTGTTTTTTTTCTGTCAATTTGTGTGAAGAAAACATTTCTTGTGTTGAATTTATGTCTGTCCAGGTTGACGCAATAATAACGTATAAACGCAGTTCAGTTAACGCGGGTTCTATTATAAACCAGGTTGCCAGATCTGCAATTTTCCCTTCACAAGACATTATTTGTAAAGCTCCTCCAATCTGTTTATCAAAACGAACTGTGTTTTGTTACTTCAAATAAGAAACAAAGTCTCAGCTTTCAATTCCTGTACATTTTATCACAAAATTCAAATAATAAATGCCGTTTTTATGCTTTTAAATATGGCACTACAGATCACAGTAGTGCCTCAGTTCAAGCAGCAGCACGAGTCTCTTCCACTTTACTACAAGTTATAGCACAAAATAAACGTAAGAACATCAGGTGTTGAAAAATACAGTACAACTTACTGAAATGTATCATGTCTCATAATCGCTCAATCAGAGTTTCAACAGAAAGAAAGAGGTCAATAAAACAGTTTGTAAACGGTGTCACTTAACATTGCATTTATCTTGGGAATGTTATCCAGTGTTCACAGTTTGTTAGTTAGCTATAAAATTACAAGAAATGAGCTTAAATGCTGTTAAGTATTATATATGTATGTTTGAATAAATCTGTAATGAAGACAAGTTATGAGAGCTACCTTATGTTTAACTAAACGTTTTTATTTGAGTGTGATTATGTCTGAACATGAATAGCAGTGAATATAGGCTAATAGTGTTGATGTTAATTTTAAATCTAATGTACCAAATGCGAGGGTTCCCTGTAGTTTACAGTACTGTTTGGGAGATATTTTTTTCCCTTATGAAAACTATCGATATCAGCCGAGTAATTTCCTATCGGTGCATCTCAGTGAAAACATAACGACAAGCCACTGAAAAGCGGCTGTTTCTGTATTTTCATTCACATTAACTTTTATTAAATCTCTTCACAGATCAATCATCTTTCTTTCTTTGAACAAACACATCTAGTTCAGTTCTGGACGTTAACACTAGTTATATGAGTAAAAAAAAACACCTATTAGTCACCAACAGCACATTTACACAAACTCAGACTAGTGACATTTACAAATAGTGCAATACTTAAAAAAATACAGTGTTGGAGTTTTTGTAAAGTAAATATAAATCGGTCCAAAATGTCACTGGACAAAGTAGTAAGTTCAGTAGTTTCCTGGATGGATTGTAGAGAAGTAACCTGTTAATCTGTTTAAC
The DNA here is from genome assembly GCA_024542945.1 of allo-octoploid hybrid of Carassius auratus x Cyprinus carpio. NCBI lineage: Eukaryota > Metazoa > Chordata > Actinopteri > Cypriniformes > allo-octoploid hybrid of Carassius auratus x Cyprinus carpio. The sequence continues at coordinate 30,154,266 of CM044994.1, forward strand.
CCTTACAGAAATGAATCATATTTTCTAACAAAGTGATAAAACTGTAACTGTGTATCAGCCACACTGGAGATCCATATTAATACGTGTCTTTACAGTAGGAACAATAACTGCAGTGAAAAAAAAAAAAACACTTTTGTAAAGAAAAAATGTTATAGCTGAAACTGATGTCAAACAGAAATATTTTATATAGCATATTTATATTTTATATTTCTTTTATGTTTTAAAGAAGTCTCTTCTGCTCACCAAAGCTACATTTATTTGATCAAAAATTACATTTAAAAATAGTGAAATATTATTACAATTAAAAAAGGTGTTTTCTATGTGAATATATTGTAAAACATGATTTATTTCTGTGATCAAAACTTATAATAATAAGTTATAATAATATAATAATAATAATAATAATAATAATAATAAGAAATGTTTCTTGAGCAGCGAATCAGCATATTAGAATGATTTCTGAAGGGTTATGATGCTGAATACAGAAATAAATTACATTTTAAACAGATATTCACAAAGAAAACACCTTTTTAAAATGGTAATATTTCACATTTTTACAGTGTTTTTGGATCAAATAAATGCAGACTTCTTTCAAAAATATGCAAAATCTTATTTATTCTAAACCATTCACTGATAGTGTAAGTATACTGTAAATATAAACATCTCTCGGAGGAGAATATTTAGTATTATGACAGATTAATATGGAATCAACCGGTTTATGGCACTGTGTTTTCTGCAGAGGTAGACAGAGTCTAAACCAGGAACAAATCAGATCAGCAAAACTTGGTTCAGTAGAAACATGTGTATAAACATCTGTATTTGAGTCCATCATACTGTACGGCTCCTCGACTGTCTCTGGATCTCTGGAGACACATCAGAGAGATCCAGTGATAGAGAGTCACTCCTGAGCGATTCCTCGTTTCATCATCACATCCGCTTATTGACCAGAGTTTGTGTGCTGATCGTCTGCTTTAATAAGGAACAGTTCAAACAAAAAATACTCAAATTATCTCATTTACTCAACCTTCATGTCATTCCAAACTCTTGTGACAAAAATTAAATGTTTTGCAAAAGGAGCATTCATTTCTTGAAATTGAGATTTATAAATCTCATACAGAAAACTGAATAAATTTGAGAAAATCACCTTTAAAGTTGTTCAAATGAAGTACTCAGCAATGTATATTACTAATCAAAAATTAAGTTTTGATATATTTACGGTAGGAAATTTACAAAATATCTTCATGGAACATGATCTTTACTTAATATCCTCATGATTTTTGGCGTAAAAGAAAAATCGATAATTTTGACCGATACAATGTATTGTTGTCTATTGCTACAAATATACTCCAGAGACTTAAGACTGCTTTTGTGCTCCAGGGACACATATATTTGATATATAAATGTTTGACTTCATTTTTTTTTAACCACTCTAGAATTGATAAAATTCAAATGATACCCAACCCGTATTATTCACACAGATGACTGCAGAAGAGTATGCATGACTGTTTTGAGCATGGATGCTTTACAAAACAAAGTCACGCAGGTTTAACTGACATGAGTTTGAGTAAGTGATTATTTTTGTGTGAACTGTCCCTTTAAGAGTTTGTAATGTTTACAGCCTTACAGATGATGAACTATAATGCACGCACTGACGATCATATGACCTGTCCTCGTGAGTGTATAATGATGGCGTTGGAGTTTGGTTTCGGTGTCAGTCCGCCGTTGCTGCACTGGAAGTAGTTGGTAGTGGCCTCGGACAGGTGATAGGAGTTCACCGCACAGCTTTCTTCTTCTCCTTCAGGAACTCGCTCTCGCTGTATGTCTTTCTCACGCTCCGCTCGGTGAATCTCTCGGCGAGAGCCACACTTCCACCCGTCAATGATCGGATCTGCAGTCGGACCCGAGCTCACGGACGGAGGAGGAGGACTCTGGTCCTGGTGAAGCCCTGAATCCTGCAAGAGAAACAACATCATTAAAGGATAGCTGTTCTTCACCTCGGCTGTATGATCATATAAAACAGTCGCGGTTTATTCACTGCTGATCTCAAAACAAGAAGCATAAAGATGTACAGTTATTATGCAAGTTAGCATGAATAAAAAGTTACTAGCATGTCACTAGAATGTTTTTAGCCTGATTAGCATGTTGCTAGCATGATTAACAATAGCATGCTACTAGCATATTAATAGCATGATTAACAAGTAACTAGCATTTTGCTAGCATGATTAACAAGTAACTAGCATTTTGCTAGCATGATTAACAAGTAACTAGCATTTTGCTAGCATGATTAACAAGTGACTAGCATGTCGCTACATGATTAAAAAGTTACTAGCATGTCACTAGCATGTTCCTAGCCTGATTAACATTTTACTACCATGTCGCTAGCGTGTTTCTGGCCTGTTTAGCATGTTACTTGCATGTTTAGCATGCTACTAGCATGTCTCTAGCATTATTAGTAAGTTACTAGCATGTCGCTAGCATTTTCCTAGCATGATTAGCATGTTACTAACATGTTGTTAGCATGATTAACAAGTACCTAGCATGTTG
>CM044994.1:30161809-30198237 GCA_024542945.1 allo-octoploid hybrid of Carassius auratus x Cyprinus carpio
CTGTATTTAATCACAAATATTAATTGGGATGTCGTACCGCTGTCCTGAGATCCCCGTTGATGGAGTTGAGTCTCCTCATGGACACCTGTCGCGACAGACTGATCATCTCCTCCCTGAGACACAAACACATTCATGTTGCATGAGATATGTGTGCCTGCAGCACAAAAGCAGTCATAAGTAGCACAGGTATATTTGTAGCAATAGACAGCAATACATTGTATGGATCAAAATTATACATTTTTCTTTCATGCCAAAAATCATTAGGATATTAAGTAAAGATCATGTTCCATGAAGATACTTTATAAATATTCTACCGTAAATATATCAAAACTTAATTTTTGATTAGTAATATGCATTGCTAAGAACTTCATTTGAACAACTTTAAAGATGATTTTCTCAATATTTAGATTTTTTTGCTCCCTCAGATTCCAGATTTTCAAATAGTTGTATCTCAGACAAATATCGTCCTCCTAACAAACCATACATCAATGGAAAATTGACCCTAGGGTCACATATTGTCTCTAGATGTATTTCTGAGGTTAAAGGTCACAGACTCACATTCTGGTGCTGAGCGCTCGTTTAAGCTTCCTGTTCTTGCGTCTAAGGTGACAGTTAACGAAAATGATGGTGATCACGAGGACGATGACCAAAAGCCCGGCGACAGACACTCCTATGATGATGAGGAGAGTCTCTGATGGGTTTCCGAGAACGTGAGGGAATTCAGACGAACGTTCTGAAAAACAAAACAAAACAAAAACCCTAATGCATTAATTTAAGGTGAGATGCTACAGACAAAAACAGTGTTTTTGTTTATGCACTGCTCAATTTTAGGATTATTTTGCTTCCGTAACATGTCATGATCTGACTAGTGAAAAACAATCCAAAATACACTTTTAAGCGTTTATTTTATTGCACTTTATTTCTTTCTTTCTGTCTGTTGACAGTATTTTCTGATTTATAGAGAGATAAAAAGAGAAATCCAAAATCCACTCTGGAAAAAAACCTTTAACTCTAATATGACAACAACATCAAACAAGAATTTTAACCAATGTTCAGATTTCTGTCCTGGAAATATATGCAAATTTGTGCATAATTAATTAGATAGTGCCTTATTTGTATATTCAAATATAAAATTTCATTAAAAAAAATTGTAATACAAAACAATTATCTTTATGCACTGTAATAAATCAGCTTGGGAAGGTATGGTGATATTATATACAATATTTACCCTATTCACCTGTAGTGTCTTATCTTTAATTTAATTTAATAAAATGAGGGATAAAATAATTATTTAAAAAAAAACATTAATTTTTTAAATTAAATTAAAATAAAATTAAATTAAAAATGAAGTTAAAATAAAATAATTTAAAATGAAACAAAATTTAATTTAATTTAAATCACCACATGGGGGCAGCAGAATCACAAAAGTAGACAAACATTGAGTAAATTAAAGGGAAGTTTTTTCATTAAAAGGCAGTGTGTTTAAATTAGTTTCTGAGTCAATGTTGGCTGCGATTGAGATCTAAGTTTACACGATTGTGCAAATCATTATGAGGAAGTCAGAGAAACATGGACTGCGTGGCAACATCGACAGAAAAATAGCCAAAGAAAATGACGAGATGGGCCACAAACACAAGAACAGAAATGTTTCCAGAATCAAACATCCTCTTGGATATTTTTAGCACATTTTCTGCTGCTGCCAACAGCTTCACTTTAAGATTAAAATATGTATGTGTACTAAAGAAACAGAAGAGTAATCAGTGATGCTAATAATAGTTTAGATTAAAATAATATATATATATATATATATATATATATATATATATAAATAATTTTAAATATCATTTTTAAATAAAAATATTTTAAGTATTTTTAAATAATTTAAGTCAAATTTCTACATAAAAATAATATATTTAATTCTGTTATATTTTCTGTATAAAATAAAAAACAAAACGTTTAAAGAGGGGCTTTACCAGAATGAGTCATTACAATAGAAATAAATTAGAGAATTCATTCTGTAATAATCATTAACATGATGACACTCCCATAGAAGGAAATCTTTAAGAGAAGTTTGTGGAGAGATCGTCAGTGTGATGATCAGTTCTTGTGTCATTTGTTCCATCAGTAGATTAAACACCTACTTCCGATCTCCACTTTAAACTCTGCTTTAGCGATTCCCACGCTGTTAGCTGTCTGGCAGACGTACACGCCTTCATCCGTCATGTTCAGAGGCCTAACGAACACCAGTCTGTCCTCTTTAACCAACACTCCCACCGGCAGACGACCATCCTTCCTGAATACAGACAGAGAGACAGGCAAAGAGACAAACAGACAGACAAAGAGACAGAGAGAGAGAAAGACAGAGAGACAGACAGAGAGAAAGACAGAGAGACAGACAGAGATACAGACAGACAGACAGACAAAGAGACAGGCAAAGAGACAGGCAAAGAGACAGACAGACAGACAGACAGACAGACATACAGACAGACAGACAGACAGACAGACAGAGAGAGAGACAGACAAAGAGACAGACAGACAGACAGACAGACAAAGAGACAGGCAAAGAGACAGACAGACAGACAGACAGACAAAGAGACAGGCAAAGAGACAGGCAAAGAGACAGACAGACAGACAGACAGACAGACAGACAGACAGACAGAGAGAGACAGACAAAGAGACAGGCAAAGAGACAGACAGACAGACAGACAGACAGACAGACAGACAGACAGACAGACAGACAGACAGACAGACAGACAGACAGAGAGAGAGAGAGAGAGAGAGAGAGAGAGAGAGAGAGAGAGAGAGACAGACAAAGAGACAGGCAAAGAGACAGACAGACAGACAGACAGACAGACAGACAGACAAAGAGACAGACAGACAGACAAAGAGACAGACAGACAGACAGACAGACAGACAGACAGACAGACAGACAGAGAGAGAGACAGACAAAGAGACAGACAAAGAGACAGGCAAAGAGACAGACAGACAGAGACACAGACAGAGACAGAGAGAGACATACAGACGTCAGTGGATGCAGTTATCTGTACTGTTCACTAATAGAGTTCAACTGATGACTTTTTGAAGAACAAAGGGCACGTCAGAAACCCTTTACAGTTGAATTTATTTACTAAATTTAACAATTAAAAATTAATATATAATATATTATATTAACATATCTGTTTTCTATGTGTTCAAATATAATTGATTGCACCATTACTCAATGGGCAAGATTTATGTGGAAACCGTGATGCATTTTATTTTGTAGGATTCTTTGATATATAGAAAATTTAAAAAAGAACAGCATTTATTTGAAATGGAAACCTTTTGGAACATTATAAAAGTCTTTACTGGCACTTTTGATCAATTTAATGAGTACTTCCCCCAAAAAAAAAAAAAAAAAAAAAAAAAAAAAAATATTATATATATATATATATATATATATATATATATATATATATATATATATATATATATATATATATATATATATATATATATATATATATATATATATAAAATTTCATTTATAATAAAATAAAATTATTATTATATATATTATTAATATTTCTTTTGAATTGCAGTGGTTTCCACAAAAATATTGTGCAGCACAACTGTTTTCAACATTGATAATAATCAGAAATGTTTTTTGAGCAGCAAATCATCATATTAGAATGATTTCTGAAGATCATGTGACACTGAAGACTGGAGTAATGATGCTGAAAATTCAGCTGCGCATCACAGTAATAAATCACACTTTAACAGAGATTCAAATTTTTACTGTTTTTTTTGTTTAAATGAATGCCGCCTTGGTGAGAAGAGGTGACTTCTTTTAACAAAGAAAATCACTAAATTCTGCATTGCATTATAGAAATGTTAATTGTTTCACATATTTGCATAATAAAAAAGTCATTTTAAACTGTAATAATATTTCACTGTTTTTACTGTATTTTGATCAAATAAAAGCAGCTTTGGTGAGCACAAAAGACATTTTAACCATTAACGTTTTGAAACACTTTTCAGAAAAGATGACTTAATATTTATGCATATGATTTAGGATCTACATCTTGATTTAAGAATGGTCATATATTTGTACTGGAAAAGCAAAATAAACACACAGCAAGAAAATCACTTTTTGAAAGACTGCATTTGCAAAACACATGTTTCAGTTTAAATGTGCACGACGGCTGTCTTTCCCCCTTCCTCCATCAGTATCAGTGTTAAATCTGCTTTAGGTGACCCCTGAGACAGATGTGAATCAGGACACACCCCGATACTGACACACACACACACACACACACACACACACACACACACACACATTCCTCCGGCCGATACCCCACATCATCACACGGCTGCAGCGACGCCAAAAACCACATTAAACGTATCTCAGGTTTCGGACCTCCGCTGTAATTATCATCCAAGTATCATGTGACTCCTGCAGCCTGTTACCAGTTCATTATCCAGCACTACCTAAATTAAAGCACCTTTTCAGCAACTGTATGCATGCAAATATGACTGACACACCAATGCAACCTTAATAAAGCACCAACACGCATGATCTGAGGACTCGTTCACGTCTGAAGTAGCATGCATGAAGACGCACACTGGATACATTAAACGCTGTTAATTACAGTTGATGCACTGCATCTTTAATCCAGTGCAAAGCCTGTGTTTCTGTGCCAGTTAAAACAATCATTACAGGACAAGAGGGTTATTTAGGGCTTAGTGTGTCTCGATACACCCCACCCTCATCATTTAGCATCCTGCTCTTTTCTCTCTCTCATTTTCTTTCTTTACTGTCCCGTGCATGAAAAGCTCCCTTTTTGGCTCTTTGCTCTAAGGTTGCAACACGACACTGAAGCTTTTATTTTATCCTGAAAAGAGCATGTGAATATGCATTGCTGCAATTCAGAGGCCTTTGTGATCATGTGTTAAAGAGAAAGAAAGGAAGAGGAAATTAGAGAGAAACAATGGGAGAAAGGGTGGAAAACTAGTGTTTTTGTAGGGATTTTGCAATGTTGCTAGTTCAGTTCGACGCTCATGCTAATAAAGCGTGCTGAGTTTGAATAACTGTGGTGGGTGAACTGACAGACAGCAGCGAAATCGACTAATAAACAGGCCTGTGGTTTACAGTCATGCCTACAGACTGATGAATACGACACACAAACATCAGAGTATTTGCCAAATTCACAACCTCTGATCTGATTGGCTGTGTTAACCTTCAGAAGTCAGTTAGGGCTGGTAATATAGAGCTAAAAATACCTAAACTATACTAAACATTAATAAATAAATACTGAATAGTTATACTAAAAATAGTAAAATAATAAATAGAAAAGACCAAAATAAACACTAATACTAAAATAGTAAAAAACTAAATATTAAAACAAATATTAAATACTAATATTAAAAATAGTAAAATAGCAAAAATAAAAATTAAATATTAAAATAAATACTAAAGATTAATATTAAAATAGTTCAACTGTAAAAATAAGTATTAAGCTAAATAGTAAAATCTTAAGCGTAAAATGTTGAAAAAAAATAAATAAAAAAATACTAATATTAAAAATGGTCCAATTATAAAAATAAATATTAAAACAAATACTACATACATATACTAAAATAGTAAAACAATAAAAATAAATATTAAAACAAATATACTAATATTAAAATAGTAAAACAATAAAATAGATACTGAATACTAAAACAGTAAAAAATTACAACCGTAAAAAATACAACATACTAATATAAATATTAATACTAAAATAGTGAAAATTAACATCAAAACAAATACTAAAAATAATACTAAAAACAGATAAAATAAATATTAAAACAAACATACTACTACTAAAATAGTAAAACAATAAAAAATAAATACTAAAACAGTAAAATAGTACAACAGTAAAAATAAATACAACATACTAAAATAAATACTAATAGTAAAAATAAATATTACAATATTACAATAAATAAATACTAAATACTAAGACTAAAATAGTTAAATGTTAAAAATAAACACAACATACTAAAATAAATATGAATATTAAAATAGTAAATAAAATAAAAACAAATACTAATGCTAAAAATAGCAAAATAGTAGAAATCAATACTAAATACTAAAATAAATCACAATACCGAAATAGTAAAGATAAATACTAAATACTTAACTGTTTTCTCTACATGAACAAAGATGAACTTGATTTAATTATTTTTATTTATATGCACCAATTTAATAATGCATAATACAATCAGCAATATTTAGGGAACTTAATGGCCAAATAAAAGGCACATTAAAATCACTGTAATTGTATTCATATGCAGCTTAATTTAATACTACCAGCAAAATCCCAAGAATATTGTGAATGCCCCATATAATCACCCAGTCATAAGATCACCTGCATTAAACTAGACTGATGCAATTAGTGCTGATGAAGAACTAGTTTTAGTTTTTTGGCAATAAATGATGATCAGACATAGTAAGACGATTTGTAATGGTCAGAACTGTATATTGAGCATTTTTTGTATGGACAGGAATTCTGATCACAAATTCTACATATGTTTTTGTCTTTTTCTCCATACCAGTCTATTATTGTGGTTTAGTCTATCTCAGATGCTCATCTGCCCCAAAACAAAGCTTACTGTGGTTAGTCACTTCACACATCAGTCAGACCGAATCTTTCTGTGCAAAGGGGTGGTTTTAGGTCAGAATAAACTGCAGATCAACCACAGTCTAGCTCTGTGAAACTGTGTTACCTGCTCCATGTGACGTTTTGCGGCAGTGGGTTTCCTTTAACCACACATCTGAGCTCTGATCCCGAGTGTCCGATTCTCCAGGAACCAGAATCAGCAATCACTGCATCAGGAGGATCTGAAGTACAAACACAGGGTCACACATTATCATCATTAACTAAAACTATAACAAATATTTTCATCACCTGAAATACAAGGAACATTAACTCAAATATAATAATATTAACTAAATTTTTTATTATTATTATTATTATTATTATTAATTCAGCTAGATCCCAATGAAAAATGTATCATTTTCAATTAAATATTTTCAGTAAAATAAACTAAAACTTAAAAAAAAACTACATAGCCATTTTAAAAAAATATTACAAATAAACTAATAAAAAATAACAAAATTGAAACCTTATGAAAAATTTAAATATAAAATATAGAAAAATAAAAACTAATTCAAATGATTAATTAAATCTATTTAATAGTATTTTGTTGATACTGAAATAACACTTCATCATTATTACCTTGAAATAAAATAATGAACATTGATTGATATAAATAATAATAATAATAATAATAATAAAAAACATTTTAATTCAGCTAGATCCCAAAAAAACATTTCTCGCTTTCATTTCGTTTAACTGGATGTACTACAATAACTAAAACTGAAATAAAAAATAAAAACTATATAGACATGAAAAAAAATCTTATTAAGAACTTTAACTACAAATTAAAATAAAAACAGAAAACAGAAAAATAAACTTTAATTCTAAATAGTAACAAACTATTATTATAAGTGTTTTAATGTATTAAATGTGTTTTATATATATATATATGTGTGTGTGTGTGTGTGTGTGTGTGTGTGTGTGTGTGTGTGTGTGCGTGTGTGTGTGTGTGTGTGTGTGTGTGTGTGTGTTATGCAGCATTCTTTTTGTGTTAAGTCACACAGCTTCTTTATTTTTGGGTGATGTGTTGAAGGATAACTCACAGTGCACCACAAGCTCGTTGCTGATTCTGTGCGGGCCGTTGAGAGCCGGATGCCACACCAGACAGTCCAGGCGCCGCTTGTTCATGCTGCGCAGCGGATGCAGGGAAAACTGTGAGGTTACGACTCCATCCTCTCCGGTGCGGTTCTGCGACTGCCCGGGAAGGTCCGTGTCCCAGGACAGACGTGGCGGAGGGTGTCCAGCCGCACGACAGAAAGCAGCTGCGCAGAACGACTGGCCTTCCTGCAGAATCACCGGCTCCAGAGAGGAGATCGGCAAAACTAGTGAAGGAGAAACACAGATGGAGCACTGTATTAAGATGAGAGAGTGCATTTTTAATACTTGTGTGACAAGCACGTATGCGAATGCCATCCGCAGACTATAATTGATTATGGTCTATTACTACATCGATGCAGCGATGAATTTCAACATCTCTAATATTAACACTGCAAACTGTGGCATTTAAGTGCATGGAATAGAACTACAGTACTTTAAAGTGAAGTATATTTATTTTAGTATTTATTAGTATTTTAGTATTTATTTCAGCATTTAGTATAAAATATTTAACTTTTTTTAGAATCTTTTAGATCCTTTGAGATACTATTATAGGTTATAGAGACAGATGAAGTACTGTATTAAAGCATATTAACATTGCAAACTGTGGCATCTTAAGAGCACAGAATAGAACTACAGCACCCTAAAGTGAAAAACTACACAGTGACATCAGAATAGGTCAAATTGCATGTGCTATTTTAGTATCTTTGAGATACTATTATAGTTTTTGTTAATATTTTGTATTCAAGTTTATGTTTATATTTTCAGTTTTCATTTTTATTTTAGTTAGGGTCATATGATGTTGCTAAATTTAACATTATGTTGTGTATTTGGTGTAATGCAATGGGTTAAGGATCAAAAAACACATTATTTTCCACATACTGTACATTATTGTTTCTCCTCTCTGCCGCACATTTCTGAAACACGTCGATTTTTACAAAGCTCATCATTCTGAAAAGCACACTGTGCTAAAGATAAAGGTTTTTACAGATGGGATTTTGGATTTCTCTTATCACCCCATAAATCAGACAATACTGTCAATAGACAGAAAAAACATAAATTGACACCATGTTTAGAAGAATAAAACGTCATAAAAATGGGTGTAAATGATATACAAACAAACCCCTCAGTAAAAACCTTTGAATATAGATAAGGAATAAAACTGTAAGTTTTGATGTTTGTAAGTGCTGCTGAAGTGGAGAAAAAAAACTCACAACCTTTGAAAATATGCGTTTTCACCATGTTTTTAGGAATAATGTGTTATACAAATCAGAGTAAATGATATATGAACAAATCCCTCAGTAAAAACCTTCAGAATATTGAGAGGAATAAAACTCTAAGTTTTGGTTTATATAAGTGCTGTTGAAATAGAGAAAAAACTTTTAGATTTATAGATCGTAATTATTACAAATGCAATTCTTAATTAGTAATTAATTTTTACAAATGCAAATAGATAAAGTGCAATGAAATAAATACTTAAATTGGTATTTTAAATAATTTCCTTGCACTAGTCAGAAAAAGACAAGTTATGGAAACAAAAGAAACCAAAATCTCTAAATGTACCAGTGCATAAAAAAAATTGCAACACAAAACACCCTAACATACATTTCTGATGATAAAAATTTGAGAAAAATATTGTTTCACACAGGGAATTCTGGGAATGTCCATTAACTGTTTTTCATCATAGAATATATGGTTGGTAATTCATAGTTTTTACTTCCACAAACTATAAAATTCACAGTATGACGGTAATGGTATCTGTAACTTATAATTACCCAATGTTTATTGCGTTGCAGTTTTTACTGTAAAAATATTTTTTACAACGTATTACTTCCTGAAATGCTACGACACAGAGCAATTACGAAAGCCAAGTTATTTTTAAACTGGTAAGTTTAGCAGAAATACAAAAATGTGTTGATTTTGTATGGTACAGCAGATTAACAGTTTAACACACCTTCCTTTTGCAAACAGAAGTGAAACGAAGCTTGAGAAAATCAATTGACATGTGAAAAGAGGGGATCTTACTCCAGACAGTCAGACTGATTTGTCTCTCGAAGCTTCCGGAGGGAAAGATGGAGACGTGGCAGGTGTATGTGGCCTGATCGGCCTTCTTTGTGTTCAGAATCAACAGCGTGGAGTCGACGGTCGGGTCGGAGCTCTCGAACTGAACACGACTCAGAAAATCAGGAGACACTGAAATAAAACAACAGAAGAACAACACTATATTCAATTCAGTCAAGAGTCTGAGAATTTATAGTTAATTCCTGGTCCTTCTTTGAACATCCTATCTGGATATCACAGGCAAACAACAGTATTTGTGAGATATGTAATGTGACTCCACTGAAACCAAATCGAATCTCTTGAGCTCTTATCTTTTCATCAGAATTCTTGTTTCATTGTAAAGACTGAGAATCACCAGAAGACTTTTTTCTGCTTATACAAAAGCTGCAGGTTCAATCCAAATTACAGGTGACCTGTAAAATCCTGTCAACATTTACACACCCGCATGTCCTTTCCAAACCAAGGTGATTATAGTTAACTAAAACAAAGTAATATCATTAAAAAAAAACTTAATCAATTGAAATAAATCAATTGAAATAAATTACAGGTAAACTTGAATTAAAAAAATAATAATAATGATAATAATAAAAATAATAATAATAAGTAGTTAATTTTTTTATGTTTACATTTTTTTTCAGTCAATTGTTTTCCTAATTTTCAATTTAGTTTAACTACATGTATTAAAATAACAAACTAAAATGAAAAGGAAATATATATATATATATATATATATATATATATATATATATATATATATATATATATATAGATAGACATTTAAAAAAATAATAAAAATGTCAAAATTATTACAACTAAAACGAAAAACAGAATATATATATATATATATATATATATATATATATATATATATATATATATATATATATATATATATATATAAAAATGAATTCACAATTTAAAAAAAAAGTATTTTATTTTAGCTTATTGTTTTTTCATTTGCATTGCTTAATTTGTACTAATAACTAGAACTAAAATAAGTTAATAAAAACTATATATACTTCTAAAAATGACAAAAACAAAACAACAAAATTACTATAACTTTAACTAAAATGAAAAATAAAGAATCTAAAAAAAACATTATAGTCTACTATAATAGTATCTCAAATAAAACTAAAATAACACCATTTCAAACAAAGTATTTTCTCTCACGCAACTGCAAAAAGAAGCCATCAAGTTATTTTTTTTTAATATACTGATAATTTCTTTAGCTTATTTCCATTCCGTGGCAGCCACAGCTCAAGCTTTTCAGTGAAAGCATTTTCAAAGATCACAAGACTTCAGAAGACGTGGAATATCGTGCTTAAGTTATATCAGCTACTGTTGTGATATTTTATGCTGCTTTTTGTTGCAACCTCAGTCCTTATTCACTGCCACTGTATGCAAAACGGCAGCATGAGCTCCTTTGTGTTCAACAGTAGAAAGAAAGAAAGTCAAACAGGTTTGAGCTAAAATAAGAGTGAGTAAATAATGACAGAATATTTAATATTTTGGGTGAATTAAAGCAATGCACTTCAACACAGATGGCAGATATGAGTTGGTTCAGGTAAAAGAGCTGATGAACACAATGCACCATTGAAAATATCGGTCATGACAATCGTCTCTAGGTGACAGACGCATGTCAGAACACAATGCATGCTAGACGTTTTACTTTTAACAAAACTGCTGGAGGGAAATGATGCTGTGTCTGTTTGTGCTTCTCTGAATGGGAGGAGATTTAATGACGAGAGGCGGATGAATCACCAAAACACACCAGTGTTATTTTAGTATCATTGAGGTATTATTATAGTTATTAATATTTAACTATGTACTTTGTAATACTTTTTTAATTATTTTTTTTTAATTAGTTTTTATTTATATATTTTTATTTATATTTTCTTTATAATAAGTGGCCTACTTTTGTAGTGTGTTTTTGTCATTTTTATTATTCTATATAGTCTATATAGTTTTTTTTATAAATGTATTTTTTTTTACATTTTAGTTTCACTTATAGTTATTTTAGATCTATATTTTATATGTTGAAAGTTAGTCAACTAAATTTCTTTATTTAAATGTAGCTAAAATAAATTGTTTTACTTACCTTAAAAAAAATAGTAAATTCAATTAATCATTTTTTAAATAAAATAAAAAAAATTACAAAAAAAGTCAACTTATTTCAACGTTTAATTTCAAGTGCTATTCTAGTATCACTGATGTACGATTATATTTTTTTATTTTGAATTAGAGAAATGAGAAATGTTATAGCTAAAATAGCATGTTTGTTTTTGTCCATTTTATTTTATTTATTCTAAATTTTATATATTTATAAATTTCATTTATTTAATTTCAATTTTAAAAAAAATGATCCGTTTCATTTTAGTATCTTTGAGAAACTATTATAGTGTTTTCATATTTTCATATGATCGGTTTTTCTGTTTTCATTTTTATTTAAGCTAAAGTTTTAGTAATTTTGTTGACTGTTTGTCATTTTCATTGTTATTTTTTTTTAATAAGTTTACGTAGTTTTTTTTTTTTTTATTATTAAAATGTTACTTTAAGTACCAATTTAACAGTTTTTATACAGTATATTTTTATTTCAGTTAACATTTATTTTATTTCAAGCAACAAAAATATTTTTAGTTTTTGTTTAGTGAACTATAATAACTCTGGAACACATGTCCAGGTCTCACATACAATATATGTCAGCCCAAAATCATGAGAAAAGAAAATGAAGCCTGTCTTTAAGACTGTTTGCATTGTGAAATCTGAGCCTGACATGTTCCTAACAGGTTTTGTGAGATTCACTCAACTAGTTTGTGTTTGTAAATGGTGCAAACACACACACACACACACACACACACACACACACACACCTGTAGGTCCTTCAGTAAAGTGTCCGATGATAATCTGTTCTCGTTCTCCTCCTGGTTTCTGTCTGGACCAGGTCACTTGCACCACTTTTTCATCGGCCTCCACCATAAAGCGGCAGGGCAGCCGGGTCTGTGTGCCGGAGAACGAGCGCAGGGCCAGAGACAGAGACGGCTCGATAAACTCACTGTGAACACAGACTGAGACATAAAGAGACAGTGTGAACATCTAACAGCACTGAATGGATTAACTATTAGAAACGAGGTGAGGGCCAAGGACAGTTAATAATAAACCCATGCTATCATGATCCATCGCTCCTGACCTACAAACATGTCACAAACACACAAGGACATTCCCATGCAGCACAATGAGAGACTTACAGATATGTGACCAGCTCAAAAAATCAATGCTAAATGGAAATAATAAAATACACCCCATATCGTTTGTTGCTGACATGCAAGGATGTATATACTGTACTGTACTAATGCACGCATGCAACTTCTCCTGGTGATTCTTCTGGAGAAAAACTGTAATAATAGGATACTGGCAAAAAGTGTTCCAGAGATCAACAGATATGTCTGTGATTGGCTACTTTGCTCAACGCTACAAAACACATTGTACATAGAAATACACATAGGTATGCACTGACAAATCTTATTCACCAATGTCCTTTTATTACAGTTTTAACTGAGGGTGCTTGTGTTCATTAATGTGGTGTGAGAACAGTGTTAACTGCGTGAGAGTTGGCAGCCCTGCTTAAAAGCTGTATGATATAAAATAAGCAAAGCTGTAGATGTATCCATCTGACAGGGCTTCCAACTCTCACACAGTTAACACTGTTCTCATGCTCTTGCATCGATTATAACAGAACACCGAGAGATTGCAATAAAGTGAAGTGAGCGGCAGCTTTTTAGTGATTATCTGTGTCCCTGCAGCACAGAAGCAGTCATCAGTAGCACAGGTATATTTGTAGCAATAGACAACAATACATTGTATGGGTCACAATTATACATTTCTCTTTTATGCCAAAAATCATTAGGATATTAAGTAAAGATCATGTTCCATGAAGATATTTAGTAAGTTTCCTACCGTAAATATATCAAAACTTAATTTTTGATTAGTAATATGCATTGCTAAGAACTTCTTTGAACAACTTTAAAGATGATTTTCTCAATATTTAGATTTTTTTGCACCCTCAGATTCCAGATTTTCAAATAGTTGTATCTCAGCAATCAATAAAAAGATTATTTATTCAGGTTCAATTTCAATTTCAAAAAATGTACCCTTATGACTGGTTTTGTGCTCCAGGGTCAGATATGGGAGTGCTATTTGCTTGCTTTCTAGGCTACATATAACCCACTTAGATTTTTGAATTCATTCTGCAACTCTTTTAGGCCTGCGCTTCATGTCCAATGTAAAATCATCCTAAGCAAAACCCAGATGAGAAACTCTGGACCAGACACCCGTCTTTCAAAGTCAACAAAACGAGACGGAAAGCAGAAGACAGCGAGGCATAGTGAGAGAATGCTGTCTTGCAGTTCTGGTTATTGTTTGTTCTCGTCTCAGCTGAGAGAAGGACTCAACACAAACACACGGACACGCCACACGCTAAATATAACAATACTACACACACACACACACACACACACACACACAAACTCTCTCATATATAAACAAATGTGCACACACACACAATCTCTCAATTCAGTTCATATTGCTTTATTGGCATGACATACTTAGGTACATATTGCCAAAGCATTGTGCATAGCAGAATAAAAACAAACGAAACAAAAATACATATAAAATACATCCATGTGTGTGTGTGTATATATATATATATATATATATATATATATATATATATATATATATATATAAACATTGATGGTATTACTAATGTGTTCACTCTTTAACTCTTAGTTTGTGGCATTTGTAAATATAATGTGCTACCAAAGAGGAAGCAGGTCCTTCACCAAGTAATATTTTTAATTTGTCATGTTCACGGACGAGTGTTCTGCTGTATTTGACTGTACAGTGAGTCTCTTAACGATGTGTATTTGTCAGTCTCAACTGATCCTGATCTACATTCGTTACAGACTCGCTCTTCTCTAGGTAACCAGGTCTTTCTATGTGCTCCTCTCTCTATGGCCAGCTGGTGGTCACTCAGTCTCTCTCTATGGCCAGCTGGTGGTCAATCAGTCTCTCTCTATGGCCAGCTGGTGGTCACTCAGTCTCTCTCTATGGCCAGCTGGTGGTCACTCAGCCTGTACCTGGTAAACGTCTGTGTGTTATATTCCTGACTGAGAGCAGACTGTACTCTCTGTTGAGTTTCAGATAACACTGGAGACGTCTTTGGTCTCTGGTTTGTTCTGTCCAGTGCTAGATGTATGTCTCCTTCTCTTGATTCTTCCATGTTTTTCAGGATTGGTGATATCGAGTGCGTTGTTAGTCAGATCTGACACCATTACACAAAGATGACTTTTTTGAGCATTTTTTTTTTTTTGTATTTTTAGTGCTTTAAAATGAATAGAATCTTCCAAACTAGAGTTTAAGTGGATCCAAAACTTTAAAACTCTTTTTTAACGATTAAACTGAGAGCTCTGCAGACGTCATTAAGTGTGTTTCTGTGCACATGAAGGACGCTTCTGCAGAACTCGACATGCAGAGCTTCTGAAGGGTGTTTGTGACGTCTTTACTCGCCTCCATACAGGGCAATAGAGGCCGTATGACACGATCCAAAATCTTTGTCCAAATTCTGATGGGGATGTATATTTTGAATAATTTCATTCGTATGGCGTGCAGTGCCCTGCTGGCTTTTATAAGTAATGTTTTAATTGCTAATTTGAAATTTCCAGTGGGAGTTAAAACCAGACCAAGAGAAGTATATTGTAAAGCATGTGGAAGTGTGCTGTTGTTTAAAGAAAATATATGTTTGTGTTCTAGATTTCTGCTTTTTTCTTTCTGAAGTATCATAATCTTAGTTGTTTGGATGTTGATGTCTAAGGTCCAATCATGGCTTGGATTCTCTCTCTCTCTCTCTCTCTCACACACACACACACCTGCACGTATTTCCTCAATGTCAGTCATAGATTAGTGAGTAATGGTTTTTGAAGCTGGTTGAACTTTAATTACAGTAGAAAACGTCCTCAAAGAATGTCACCTTACCACATAGCAGATCAATCACACACCCACACAAACACACACAATCCGGGCTAACCTCTCAATATAACTCATGTTCAGATACTTAATCACAACTTTACTTCACTAGATTACTTAAACGAAAAATCTACAAACCTGCCTAAAAGGCAGCATGACACACACAATAAACATAAAGTACATAAAAAGATCATGTTTTACAAACTAACATAACCCTTGTTTTTCTTACCCATCAATCTGAAGACGATCACACTGATGCAGGCCAGCGCTTTCGTCATGCTGCTGGTTTATTCTGTCAGTATATTTCTCTGTTATTCCTCAACACATCTCCTCATGTTCTCACCCGGTTCTTCTCTTAATCCATCTTAAATCGTTCTTAAACGCCAGCGTTTGTCAACATTTGAACGAATAAAAAAGTATGCAAAGTACAATTGCAGTTCTTTCACAAAGTTCTGTCACTTTTTTTTAAGCATGAGCTGAACGTCTACGGAGCGATCACAAAGCTGATAAACTCATGATTAAACTGTGTCTGAAAACAGCTCACGCGTTCAAACGCACTCAGGTGAGCGTTCTTACACCTGCAGGTTAGGCTCCGCCCACCACTTCCGCGCGCACATACACACTCGCCGACCTTTGATTTAAGCACTGAACTATAAACCTCTTCTTATTTTATATATGTATGTGTGTGTGTGTGTGTGTGTGTGTGTGTGTGTGTGCACGCGCGTGTGTGTATAGTCTATGTTGGATTTCTTGAAATGTATAAAAATCTAAACTCTTCTGAATGCATGGCGAGGTGTGAAGTTTGAAAGTGGAATTTGTTTTGTTGGGTGTCTTGTGATGTAGATATGAGCAGGACAAACCAGTTCAGATGCGAATTCCTGACAGCTTGTGAACACGCCAACAAAAGGAGTCAAAAAATGTCAAAACTCAAATAAAGAGAGATATGAAGATTTACATTATAGTAAAAGAAAATTATTATAATTATTGTTGTTGTTGTTGAATTATTGATATCTTGACACTTTTTAAATTATATGTGTATACATGTTAATTTATTATGTATTTTATATATATTATGCTAATTTAATATTTATGCAGTAGTTATTTTTGTTTTATAGCGCCATCTGCTGATTACCACATGGTAAATAAATTGCTAATTGTGGATATAAATGACTTGCAGTCATTTACCAGCTGACAAATATGTTCTAAGAGCGTTTTGCAATTTATGAAAACGTTATTTATGAATGTTCTCTGAACATTTTCCATATATTTGTTACACAAACGTGAAGGGAGCATTCCATTTTAGCCTTTTCCGAACATTGTGGGAATGTTACATTTGAACGTTCTGAAATAGTAACATTTAAAAAAAAAAGTTTGATGAACGTCCAACTCAAAGTTTCAGAACCATGTATAAATGTTTTTGTGCTTGAGAATGTTATTAAAGACCATTTTTACATTAAATGAACGTTCTATTCAGGTTACTGGACGACCGTTCGTTTATAACTTTGAAAGACGTTCACCAGAAAGTTCTGAGCACGTTGTTAGCTAGGTTGCAGTTTAGTTGTTTTATTTAGTTTAGGCTACTTTTAGTTATATATAATGATATGGTGTTGCTCATTTGGGTTTGACTGAGTTATACTTTATATTTACATTACATTTATTCACTTAGCAGCAGAGTAACTTAAATAATATGATAAGAATACCAGTTTCCCTGCTGAAAAAAACAGCATATGTCCAGCATAAACCAGCATCCCAGCGTCAAATCATACCTATTTTCAACAGGGTTGCCAGGCAGCATAACAACGAGGTGTTTTTGCACCACTAAAAATAACCAGATGCGAATGTCACCGGAAGCCACACCATGCTAACATTAAACACACTATTAATCTGTCCAAGTTAAAAATATAGTTTTATTATGTTGAAATGAAGAGCCTTACACTTGTATTTTATACATTAATTGTGACATGTGTCTCAAAGCCACATGCAAACAAGGACAATAAAGCAGAATGTCATGATCACTAAAGCTCAGCTAGATTGCTTACTTGTAAACAAAGCAAAAATGCAGTTTTTAGGGCATGAGCAGTGAATGAGCTGCACAGTTTGAGAGGTTCTCAGGCCAGCGGCTTCTTCTTCTCGGGATGGAGAGTGTCGTAGGTGTCGCCGTCTTGCCGTCCCAGATCCTGGAGAAGCACAGACACATGAAATCACTGCAGCGGTCACTCACTCATCACAATAGAGCACAAGAACAGCACAATACCTGATAGATGTCCCCTTCTCGCTTCTGAAAAACACAAGAGGACAGTGAATGGGAGAAGTGCCATTTCTCAGAACACTCTTGCTCAAGTCTGTGGTGTTTATCCTTCAGCATTAGTCAACACCGATTCTGCTTTCTGTTCCTCTTTATACGCTCTCATCTGCCTCTTTAATTCCTTCATTCTGTCTCTTATATTAACTATGAGGGCATTTTCACAGATGATAAGATTAATATGAAAGAGAGATTTTAAACCTCAACAAAGCACGCTTATCTGACTTCTAATGTGTGTTTGTGGGTTGTGTTTATTTCTGAGGGCCTTACAAATATAGTGAACATTTTCAAATATATCTGTGCTCTTATGTGTGTCTGTTTAATTATCTACAGGCCTACTTTAAGGATAAATTTGTCATCTGAGAGTGAGCTAGATCTGACAGCACGTCCCATCCGGACACTGAGTTTGAGTTAATCAGTTGAAACTAGTTTTATATTAAAGACAATATACATCCTTGTTTAGTTAATGTTCTGATAATGTTCTCTCAAAGAAATGAATTCTCTAGTAATGTTAATAAAATGTTCATTTAGAGTGTCCTGGTCTTTAATGTTATCAGAATTCTATTTACACAGCATTTATGAAACATTTTAGTTGAATGTTCATCTATGTTCATGTTACTTGTTTCAGAACATTTTTAAAACAATTCAAAAGTAACTTTCAAAAGTTCAAAAAATTCAAAAGTTCCACACTGTTTGCGAAAACTATAAAATGGAATGTTCCTTTAATGTTCGTGTAACAAAGAAAAGTGTTTTAAAACTGATCTTTCTGAACATTCACAGAAGTAATGTTTTCAAAACTTGATGGGAATGTTATGAAAAAGGTTTTTGGAACATATTTCAATTAGTGTGTGTGTAGTAAGAGGAACTAAATCTGACAAAACCTACTTTTGAAAACATCCTCATTTGCAAAAGCGGCATTAAATGAAATAAAAGCTTTTTTTGGTAGTACTTTATTTAAAGCCTTCATGTGTAATGCATCATCAAGGTATTCACAGTGTAGCCTATGTAAGGCATTATAGCTTTTCAGAAATAATTGCAACTAAAATTAAAGTGCATCATAATATTGAACTTTTGCCGTGTGTTTTAATGCATTACACTTAAGTTGTAACAATGAATAGAAAAGTATTATAATGTATTATAAAAGTACTGTGGTTACAATTATTAATGAGATCATATAATGCATTTCAAGACATAATTAATGAATTAAAACTACTTTTACAATGCATAATCTATAAAAGCTAAAAGTGTTATTTTAATTTGTAAAACTGTGAAAATACAGAGTGTTTTCTCTTAAGGTTCAGTTTTAGTATTTACAGCTAGCTGTATCTAAAAATAATAGAACGTCCCTGTATGGTAAATAAGTAAATGTGCATGCATGTGTTTTTAATAGCTCTCTGGTCAGCTGAATGACAGGAAACAGAAATATAACAATAGAATTAGCAGAAACAAACCACAGCGACAAGTGAACCCACCTCTGAGAAAGCTTTATTTCCAGATGAACGCATCTGAGAACAAACAAACAGCAAATGTTACTTTCATGATCAGAGAAAAACATATTCCGTTCATAACTCGAAATCCTGAAGTACAGTGAAGGCTGTTACACATTTGAGGTAGTTTTGATTTAATCCTGGAAACAAAGTTTTTTGGGATTTATAACAAACTTAAAATAAGCAGGTGAGTGAGCTCAAGTGAAGATTTCAGTGTGATCTAGAATGCAGTATTTTTAGGAGTTGTGCACTATTCAGAACTGCACTGAGGATGAACTTAAATCCTGATTTAATTACTACATTTAAATGGAATGTGTTCATCAAAATATGAAATGAATGTTAATGCTTGAAGAAGACAGACAGATGGATAGATTCCCTTTTTATATTCAGTATTTATTTAAATTATGGGCTTTTATTTATTTAATTTTTTATAATAACTATTTTTTCAAAATAAAAATGAACTTTGCCATTAATGGGGACCTCAGTCATTAAGTAGATGTTTATAATAATAATAAAAAAAAGTCTATATAAATAATAAATATTGCTTTAAGTTATTTGTGCTCCAAGGAACTACAAAATGCAAGGAAATCATTTTTTTTTTTATGGGTGCTTCCCATTAAAGGGTTAATTCAGGACATGGGAAGTGTGCATTTTCTTGTTAAAACATGTTAAAGAAAATGTTTTATTTTCTGAAGATCACATTTATGTATGAGTCAATAGATTAATGTATGAATATTTTTTAGTCAGCATAAATGTCATTTAATCTCAAAAAATGGGTGAAAAATGACACTAAATGTCTTTATCATACAGTATATAAAGATGTGAGGTTGTAGAAATGAAGTTTCACCTTTAATCTGCAGTAAAGGACAGTCAACACAATGCCGTAAACAATCAGAATCCCATCCAGAATGTAACACACTGTTGCATTCGTCTCCGCAGCTGAGAAACAAGATATTACACACAACAGCTTCAACAAATGTCATCTATGTAAAAATGCATTATTATAATTCAAGTAAATAAATAATTAATTATTGTGTATGTATTTATAATAATGCAATTACCATGTTTAATGTTAAATATTTAATGCAATACATTATAATGTTTAAATATTTAAAACAATTACAAATGTTTAAATGTATCAAGCAATGCATAATGCATTGCTTGACACATTTTAACATTTGTAATTGTTTTAAATATTAAATGTTGAAATATTTAAAACAAGTATAAATATATTTAAATGTTTAAAAGCAATACATTATGATCCTTAAATATTTAAAACAATTATAAGTTTATAAATGTTTAAAGCAATAAATCATAATGTTTAAATACTTCAAATAATTATAAATGATTAAATCGATATATTATCATTTTAAAATATTTAAAATGATAATATATATATATATATATATATATATATATATATATATATATATATATATATATATATATATATATATATATATATATATAAAATGTTTAAATATTTGAAGTACAGGTGCATCTCAATAAATTAGAATGTCGTGAAAAAGTTCATTTCAGTAATTCAACTCAAATTGTGAAGCTTGTGTATTAAATAAATTCAATGCGCACAGACTGAAGTAGTTTAAGTCTTTGCTTCTTTTAATTGTGATGATTTTGTCTCACATTTAACAAAAACCCACCAATTCACTACAAATTAGAATACATTCATAAGACCAATAAAAAAAAAAAAAAACATTTTTAGTGAATTGTTGTCCTTCTGGAAAGTATGTTCATTTACTGTACATGTACTCAATACTTGCTAGGGGCTCCTTTTGCTTTAATTACTGCCTCAATTCGGCGTGGCATGGAGGTGATCAGTTTGTGGCACTGCTGAGGTGGTGTGGAAGCCCAGGTTTCTTTGACAGTGGCCTTCAGCTCATCTGCATTTTTTGGTCTGTTGTTTCTCATTTTCCTCTTGACAATACTCCATAGATTCTCTCTGGGGTTCAGGTCTGGTGAGTTTGCTGGCCAGTCAAGCACACCAACACCATGGTCACTTAACCAACTTTTGGTGCTTTTGGCAGTGTGGGCAGGTGCCAAATCCTGCTGGAAAATGAAATCAGCATCTTCAAAAAGCTGGTCAACAGAAGGAAGCATGAAGTGTTCCAAATTTCTTGGTAAACGGGTGCAGTGACTTTGGTTTTCAACAAAACACAATGGACCAACACCAGCAGATGACATTGCACCCCAAATCATCACAGACTGTGGATCTTAACACTGGACTTCAAGCAACTTGGGCTATGAGCTTCTCCACCCTTCCTCCAGACTCTAGGTCCTTGGTTTCCAAATGAAATACAAAACTTGCGCTCATCTGAAAAGAGGACTTTGGAAAACTGGGCAACAGTCCAGTTCTTTTCTCCTTAGCCCAGGTAAGACGCCTCTGACGCCTCTGACGTTGTCTGTGGTTCAGGAGTGGCTTAACAAGAGGAATACGACAACTGTAGCCAAATTTTGAAATTCTGACAGACCATTTTGAAGGCTCAAGAAACCTTTGGAGGTGTTTTGAGTTGATTAGCTGATTGGCATGTCACCATATTCTAATTTGTTGAGAATTGGTGGGTTTTTGTTAAATGTGAGCCAAATCATCACAATTAAAAGAACCAAAGACTTAAACTACTTCATATAATCTAGAATATATGAAAGTTTCACTTTTTGAAATAAATGTAAAAAAAAATAAACTTTTTCACGACATTCTAATTTATTGAGATGCACCTGTATATATATATATATATATATATATATATATATATATATATATATATATATATATATATATATATATATATATACAAGTGCATCTAAAAATATAGAATATCATGAAAAGTTTATTTTTTTTTACATTTATTTCAAAAAGTGAAACTTTCATATATTCTAGATTCATTACATGTAAAACATTTCAAATGTTTGTTTTTTTGTTGTTGTTGTTTCTTTTCTTTTCTTTTCTTTTTTTTTTTTAATTATACCTTTATTTAACCAGGGAAAAAAATCACATTGAGTTTGGAATGTTTGGTTGAGATATGACTTAAACTGATTGACTGAAAAAAGTACAGTAAGTTTCAATAATCTTTGAATC
Organism: allo-octoploid hybrid of Carassius auratus x Cyprinus carpio; assembly: GCA_024542945.1. Classification (NCBI taxonomy): domain Eukaryota; kingdom Metazoa; phylum Chordata; class Actinopteri; order Cypriniformes; species allo-octoploid hybrid of Carassius auratus x Cyprinus carpio. The sequence goes on from CM044994.1 coordinate 30,184,553, forward strand.
TCATTCCGAGCAGTTGGTGCACTATAAATAAAAGCGTTTTTTTCCAAACTCTGTCTTCATCAAGGGAACATTTAAGAGAATATATCTATTTGAATGCAGATTATACCTTTGACTATTAACAGTTAATAGACTAATCATATACAGAGGAAGCTGGCCAACTATGGCCTTATACACAAGTAAAAGCCAATGCGTGTATCTTCTTAAGTGAAGTGAGGGCCAACCTACCATTTCATACAATACACAATGATGAGTATAATCATTTTAATTTTGATGAAAGTCAAATATCCAGTATCTCTAAATATTTTAAATTATTACATTTGCGTTTCAATAAATGGCCATAACTACAGTATAAATTGCGGGTACCTCTTGTTCTTTGAAACCACAATTATGGAGAAGACTGCTGACTTGGCAGTGGTCCAGAAGACAATCACTGACACCCTCCACAAAGAGAGTAAGTCACAGAAGCTCATTACTTCACAGAGTGCTGTATCAAAGCATATTAAATGCAAAGTTGACTGGAAGGAAGAAATTGAGTAGGAAAAGTTGCACAAGCAACAAGGATGACAGCAAGCTTGAGAATACTGTCAATCAAAGCTGATTCAAACACTTGGGAGAGCTTCACGAGGAGTGACTGAAGCTGGAGTCAGTGCATCAAGAGTCACACGCTCAGACGTCTTCAGGAAAAGAGCTACCAGGACACTTCTGAAGCAGAAACAACACCAGAAGCATCTCACCTGGTCTAAGGAGAAAAAGAACTGGACTGTTGCTCAGTGCTCCAAAGTCCTCTTTTCAGATCAAAGTAAATTTAGCATTTGATTTGTAAATCAAGGTCTGGAGTCTGAAGGAAGACTGGAGAGGCACAGAATCCAAGCTGCTTGAAGTCCAGAGTGAAGTTTCTGAAGTCAGAGATGATTTGGGTGCCTGACGTCTGCTGGTGTTGCTCCATTGTGTTTTATCAAGTCACAAGTCAATGCAGCCGTCTACCAGGAGATTTTGGAGCACTTCATGCTTCCATCTGCTGACAAGCTTTTTGGAGATGCTGCTTTCCTTCTCCAGCAGGACTTTAGGACTTCCAGTGATATTACTGTGTTTTACTGGCAAGCCAACATGCCTGACCTGAAGCCCATACAGAATCTTTGGGACGTTTTCAAGAGAAAGATGAGAAACAGTGGATCTGAGCTGAAGCTCAATAGTGCCTCAGCAGAGCCACAGACTGATCGCTTCACTGATGCTGGAGCCCCACCAAGTATTGAGTGCAGAAATCAACAAGCTTTACACAACCTGAGCTTTTCTGTTTAGCAAATCCTTTTTTTGATTCATCTTAGGAAATATTCAATATATATAAATAAATATATTATTTTGAGATTCTGGATTTTTGACATATGAGCTGTAAGCTATAATCATAAAAATTAAAACAAAAAAACGTTTTAAATGTTTTACTTTACGTGTAATGAATTTAGAATATATGAAAGTTTCACTTTTTGAAATAAGTTACAAAAAAATTAACTTTTTCACGATATCGTAATTTTTTGAGATGCACCTGTATATGTCATAGATTATACATATATGTGTAATATATTTAAACATTATTATAAATTATTATGTTTAAAAAAATGTTTTAAAAAATTATAACTGTTTAAATGTTTTAAGCAACGCATCATAATGTTTAAATATTTAAAACAATTATAATTATATGTTTAAACATTTAAAGCAATATATTTTATTGTTTAAATATTTAAAACAATTATACATTTTTGACCGTTTAAAGCATACAGGTTTTATACACCAAATACATGCCAAAAAGGGATCCATTTTTAAATTACTCATAAAAAATGTCAAATTCACTCTCAGTAATTAGTAATATAACTAAAATCCATTTGAAACACTAAAATTTGTTTCCTAATTACAATACATTTGTTTAATGGGGAACAGGAAGAGACGGTTTAATTTGACCCTTTCCTAAACCAACTTTTACACTTTTCCGTTGAAGCGTTACAGGTGTATCAGTCAGGATTTCTTGAGTGATTGTGTGTTGGATGAGGTTTGATTGGATCTGATCTTACCGACTCGTCCAGCGTTGAGCAGGAGAATCAGACAGACGTCCAGCCACTGCATCTTTCCTCTGAAATGATAGAGGGAGAATCGAGAAGAGATGTATGAAGAGAAAGAGTGAACCATGGCAGTGACAAAATAGTCTTTAAACAGGAAATTGTGGGCTGAGTGTCCAAAACACACACACACACACGCAATTTCACACCAGCGTCCTTTTTTTCTATTTTTACTTCCCATGCACAGACAACACTGAAAGCAGAGCACAAGTCAGAGAAGTGAGGCAGTCGTGGTGGAGGAGTTGCTACTTATGTTTCTACAAGTTTATCTTCTGAACTTATTATTGCTAGTGAAAGCCCCATGCATTTTGAATGCCTTTTTGTTAGAATATAATATATGATATTCATCAAAACAAACGGTTGATCATAGGAAACATATACAGACCCCCTAATTCTCCATCCGAATCAATAAATAATATTCTTAGTACTATTAATTCCTTAAATTGTTTTGATGAAATTATAGTATTGGGAGATTTCAATCGAAATTGGCTTGATAGGTCCTCTTTGAAAGAGAGGAATCAGTTTGAAAGCCTAAATCTTACTCAATAAATACGAGAGCCTACCAGAGTGCAGGGGAACTCCAGGTCTCTCTTAGACTGGATCTTGGTCACGCATCCCGATAGAATTGTTGATTCAGGTGTTTTATCTGATTGCTTTAGTGACCATTCAGTTATCTTTTGTATCTGGAAAATAAGGTTACCTCGTCTACCACCTAAAATAATCAAGGTAAGACTATTTAAAAATATGAATAATGATGCATTTATTCAAGATTTGTTATGTATTAATTGGAACAGGATGGAATTAATTCCTTATGTTGATGATGCCTGGAATTTCTTTTATACTGAGGTATTAAAAGTTATAGATAAACATGCTCCATGGGCATCAGTCAAAGTGAAGGGTAGACATCTACCATGGATTGCTGGTGACTTAATATATCTATTTAAGCAAAGGGACAAGGCTTGGGAAAAATACCATTTAACAAAAGATCTGGCAGATTGGATTGAATATAAGCGATTAAGAAATGTATGTACTGTTAAAACAAGAAATGCCAAATCTGACTATTATAAAAATTCACTATTAAATGATTTTACAAATACAAAACATTTTTGGAAAAAACTTAATTGCCCGTTGAATAAATCTAATAAGAATTCCCTTGTAAAACTAAGAATAAATAATAATATTATAAGTGATCCAACTTCTGTGGCTGACGCCTTTAATCAGCACTTTTCTTCTGTTTGTAATTTACGTCCACCTGATTTCTGTTACTCCAACTCCGTAAATAGTAATGTAGCAAACAACTTTCTCATTTACCACAATTCTTCCTACTGAGGTACAGCAGGCAATCTCCGAAATTAAATCTGGATGTGGTGTTGGTATAGATGGTTTTGGAGATAAAGTTGATTAAGATTGCCTCTCATGTTCTAGCATATCCATTATGTGATCTATTTAATTATATAAAATTAAACAGTCCATTATAACAGTCCATTTTATGGTTTAACTCATATCTTCACTACAGACGTCAGTGTGTAATTTTCAATGGTGCTCTCTCTCAGTTCATGATAATGGAAAAGGGTGTTCCACAAGGTTCTTGTTTAGGCCCTCTTTTATTTTCTATTTTCTTCAATGACCTCCCACAAATGTGCTCTGACAGTCAAATTCTCTTGAATGCTGAAGATACAGTTATTTACTCTTCAAAACGTGATATTAATTCGATTCAATCCTCACTGCAAATTGATTTTAATACTATTCAAAAGTGGTTTTTGGATAATGGACTTATACTGAATAAAAGTAAGTCATATAGTATGTTATTTTCCACTAGGTCTGCCCAACGTAACCAAGGTAATAGTTTAATAATTAAATTCTCAGATGGTACACTTATGGAGAATGTTGAGGAATATAAATATTTGGGCCTCTGGCTCGACTCCAGCCTCTCCTTCAGGCCTCATATTGACTCTATAGTGAAAAAAGTAAATTATAATTTAAGACTATTATACCGTTCAATTAATTGCTTCACACAATTGATTAGATTAAGAATTGTAACACAGCTTTTATTTCCTATTATTGATTATGCTGACTTTGTCTATATGAGTACAACAGAATCACACCTTAAATCCTTAAATGTTGTCTATAACAGTCTCTGTAGATTTGTGTTAAGATGTCCGTTTCTAACCCATCATTGTCATATGTATCAACAATTGAATCTCTTATCACCAAAGGCCAGACGACAGCTACACTGGCTTCAGTTTGTCTATAAATGTATCTTTTTTAATTATCCTCTTTATTTGAAGCAACATTTAGTCCTATATAGGTCAACTTTTGGCCTGAGACACCTTGATAATCTCTTTTGTTCTGTCCCAAATATATCTAAAGAAATCGGAAGACGTGCTTTTAAATTTAAAGCCCCATCTGATTGGAACAGCTTACCTTGTTCCTCAAGGTCCATCTCTTCCTTTCCACTCTTTAAGTCAGCCCTTTTAACTTACTTGCAGTCCTGTGACCAATGTAAATCAATGTCAATAGACCAATGTCTAGTGTTTCCAAACAGATCCACACAGAAAGTGATGCTTCTCTAGACAACTAGAGAAGCAAAATTAAGTGGGCTTAAACTGAGAAAAATATCTATATTTGTTCTCAATTGAATTTAATCATTTTTTTTTCAGAAAACAAAACTTCTTATCTTCCATCAGTTTAACTGTTTTGACTATTTAATGTTCAGATATTGTACTGGAAAACAAGACAAAATTACTGAAAAAGAAATTTTTGCAACAAACAAGCCACAGAATATCTGTTTTCAGTGTCAGGGAGTCGCTATGGGTTGCTAGGGTGTTCAGGGTGGTTGCTTTGAAGTTGCTAGGATGTGGATGGATGTCAGGGAGTTGCTATGAGGTTGCTAGGATGTGGGTTGTTGTCAGGGAGTTGCTATGAGGTTGCTAGGGTGTTCTGGGTGTTGATATGAGGTTGCTAGGATGTGGGTGGTTGTCAGGGAGTTGTTATGGGGTTGCTATAGTGTTCTGGGTGGTTGCTATGAGGTTATAAGGATGTTGGTGGTTGTTAGGGAGTTGTTATGAAGTTATTAGGGTGTTCTGGGTGGTTGCTATGAAGTTGCTAGGATTTGGGTGGATGTCAGGGAGTTGCTATGGGGTTACTAGGATGTGGGTGGTTGTGTTGCTATGAAGTTGCTAGAGTGTTCTGGGTGGTTGTCAGGGAGTTGCTATGGGGTTACTAGAGTGGTTGCTATGAAGTTGCTAGAGTGCTCTAGGTGGTTATCAGGGAGTTGCTAGGGTTTATTGATCATTGCTATGAGGTTGCCAGAATGTGGGTAGTTGTCAGGGTGTTGATGTGAGGTTGCTAACGTATTCTAGGTGTTGCGATGATGTTGCTTATTGGTAAGGAGTTGCTATGAAGTTGACAGGGTGTTCTGGATGGCTGCTATGAGGTTGCTAGGATGTGGGTGGATGTCCTGGAGTTGTTATGGGGTTGCTATAGTGTTCTGGGTGGTTGCTATGAGGTTGCAAGGATGTTGGTGGTTGTTAGGGAGTTGCTATGAGGTTGCTAGGGTGTTCTGGTAGTTGCTATGAAGTTGCTAGGATGTGGGTGGATGTCAGAGAGTTGCTATGGGGTTACTAGGGTGTTCTGGGTGTTGCTATGAGGTTGCTAGGATGTGGATAGTTGTGTTGCTATGAAGTTGCTAGAGTGTTCTGGGTGGTTGTCAGGGAGTTGCTATGGGGTTGCTATAGTGTTTTGGGTGGTTGCTATGAGGTTATAAGGATGTTGGTGGTTGTTAGGGAGTTGCTATGAAGTTGTTAGGGTGTTCTGGGTGGTTGCTATGAAGTTGCTAGGATTTGGGTGGTTGTGTTGCTATGAAGTTGCTAGAGTGTTCTGGGTGGTTGTCAGGGAGTTGCTATGGGGTTACTAGAGTGGTTGCTATGAAGTTGCTAGAGTGCTCTAGGTGGTTATCAGGGAGTTGCTAGGTTTTATTGATCATTGCTATGAGGTTGCTAGAATGTGGGTAGTTGTCAGGGTGTTGATGTGAGGTTGCTAATGTATTCTATGTGTAGCTATGAGGTTGCTAGGATGTGGCTTATTGTCAAGAAGTTGCTATGAAGTTGCAAGGGTGTTCTGGGTGGCTGCTATGAGGTTGCTAGGATGTGGGTGGTTGTCAGGGAGTTGTTATGGGGTTGCTACAGTGTTCTGGGTGGTTGCTCTGAAGTTGCTATGATGTGGTTGGATATCAGGGAGCTGCTATGGGGTTTCTATGGTGTTTAGGGTGGTTGCCAGGGAGTAGCTATGGGGTAACTAGGGTTTTATGTGTGTTGCTACGAGGTTGCTAGGATGTGGGTGGTTGAGTTGCTATGAAGTTGCTAGAGTGTTCTTGATGGTTGTCAGGGAGTTGCTATGGGGTTACCAGGTTGGTTGCTATGAAGTTGCTAGAGTGCTCTAGGTGGTTATACGGGAGTTGCTAGGGTTTACTGATCATTGCTGAGGTTGCTAGAATATGGGTAGTTGTCAAGGTGTTGGTGTCAGGTTGCTAATGTATTCTAGGTGTAGCTATGAGGTTGCTAGGATGTGGCTTATCGTCAAGGAGTTGCTATGAAGTTGCAAGGGTGTTCTGGGTGGTTGCTATTAAGTTGTTAGGATGTGGGTGGATGTCAGGGTTTTGCTACAAGGTTGTTAGGTTGTGGATGGTTGTCAGGGTGTTGAAATGGGGTTGCTAGTGTGTTCAAGTCCATCCTCAGGTCACTGATGTTCTGCTCATGTTTTGCTGTCTGGTGAAAAGTCACACTTAGCAAATTAAAACCAACAGTTACCCACAATTAACCACAATAACTCTGTATGATTATTCACATCACTGTAGTGAAAACAGCAGGAAAGCTAATGAGGAGTAGTGCTGTGTTGTGTGTAATCGAGGTTTAAGCCAGAGACACACTGCCCTCTGCTGGCGAAGTTCATGCATTACACCTCATGCTAGACGACATGAAATCAAAATTAATAGACGTTTTGGGAATGACACACATACAATGTCCACATTACATGACCGTTATCAGAAGATTAGGCCACCAGCTTCAAATCCAAGCTGCAGTGAGGATATTAAACGCTGGATCTGTCTAAATCAGAATACAGACAGGAAGAAGATGAAGTCGTACTGTTAATGTTCATTCACACTGGCTATAACTACATTAATTATTTATTAGCTTCTCTGTAGACAAGATGAAACTCAAGTCAACAGAATAAAAAAATTAATAACATATGCATGTATAAGTGAACTACACAACACTATCCAGAAATGTCCTGGTCATATTCTAAATAAAAAATAAAAAATAAATATTCAGCAATAAGAATTAAGTTTTAACAAAACAACAATGAAATTGCTTTTAGAATATTCATATTATTTCATAATTAAAATTTTAAATGCACATATTAAAAACATAACATTTATGTTTATATATATATATATATATATATATATATATGAAATAAATTTCTATAATATGAAGTGAATTGTTAAATTGACACGTTATTACAAATTAAGAAATTAACCTGAATTAACCCTAAATGTTGAATTATTCATATTTTAAAAAATAAAATATTTTAAAAATGATTTTATTTTATATTTTAAAAATTACTAAAATATTACCATTTTAAAAATAAAATATAGTAAAATATTAATGAGTGAAATATGTAAATATTTGTTTATATTAGACCGCTTTACCTGAATGCCGTTTTTGTTTTCAGAATCTTTTTGATTGGATTTTAAGTTTGTGAGCATAATGTTTAATTTCAATAATAATAATAACAACAACTTCATACTTTAAGCAGACAAAGCAAAAAGAAACTGGAAAAGAAAGTCATGTTTATTCAGGTTCACAAGGCATCAGTTTCTCAGAGGAAAATAATGACATCATTAATCAAACAGCTTTCATTCAACTGGAGTTAATAAACAAACGAAGAGTTAATTTTCTTGTTTAAAGCTCCACGTTTTCAGTGGAAACATGATGAGCGATTCATTGAGGTCAGTCTGTGTCTGGAGTTTCGTCAGCGAATCGACTCGTCCTGCTCAGCTACGACTGAACAGACAGTGCTACATTCCCAAATAAAAAGATTCACATCGAGATGAAGTTCAACTAAACCTAATAAGCTATTGCACATTCTCACACACACACATTAACATTCACTCACACACTTATTCTCATCTTTAAACACTTAAAATCAGTTTAGTTTTGTGCCCGTCCACGTCATGATCAGAAAAACACATCTGGAATTATATAAAAAGATGATAAAAAATATGAACAACTTTCAAGACCAGTTCAGACCAGCCCAGCTAAAACCACAAGAGTCCGGTCATCTTTAAATAAATTACTCGTGAACTGAAGTGTGTTTGTGTGCTGGAGGAAAAAGAGCGGCTGGAGATTCTGGACTCTGGTTTTGTTCAGTAGGCTGTTGTGGGCGTGTCACGGGCGGAGCTAAACAGAAGCTCCGCCTTCGAGCTGATGAAGTAGGTCACCAGCAGAGACAGCAGCAGCACGGCCACGCCCACCCCTAGTGTTAACATCTACCAGACACAAACACACAGAGGAAATAGAAATAAATCAGTCACTAAATCAAAACAGACCCAGGTCACACTTCACCTCAGAATCAAAGTTTGAAAAAAAAAAAAAAAAAATTTGCATAATGAATATAACATTTTAGGTTCCTTAAGATTTTTGTATAGTATGACATTATGTGAAAACATTAAAATTTGCATGTTGAGGAGGAAAAATAAAATATATCTGCATAAAGATAATCTTCAATATAATTTTTTTTTTTTAGATTTTCTGTACTGATAATACTTCAGATATTTTTATTAGACATAATCAGGTTGCATTTCACTTTAAAAAAAAAAAAAGGCCAAAAATAGGAAAATATATTTTGCATAAAGAAAATAATGTATATTTTTAAGGTTAATTATGATTTTGTACATTATGACATTATTTACATGATGACAATAAAAGACATTTCGCCCTAAATCCTCAGTAATGTAATGCAAAACATTTGCATGTCAAGGAAAAAGAAAATAAAGTGTATATAATGTATTTCTAGATTTACTGTACTGAGAATACTTAAAAAAAGGCCAAAAATAGAAAAATATATTTTGCATAAATAATGCATATTTTTTAGGTTAATTGTGATTTTGTACATTATGACATTATTTACATGATGAAAGTTAAAGACGTTTAATCCTACATCCTCAATAATGTAATGCAAAACATTACAAGTGTATATAATGTATTTCTAGATTTACTGTTTTATTAGACATAATCAGATCGCATTTCACTTTAAAAATTGAAAAAATATATTTTGCATCAGAAAAATAATGCATATTTTAGGTGCATTATGAATTTTGTGCATTAAGACATAATTTACATGACAATTTAATCCTGAGTTTCAGAGAGTTTTGCGTTTCACCTCAAAATCAAAGGGGGAAAAATAAGAAAATATATGTTCATAAAGAAAACAACACCTTTTGTAGGTCCACTAAGAGTTTTGTGCATTATGCAATTCCATGAAAATAACATGAAATGAAACGCATGTAAATCCAGATTCTCAATACTGTAATGCAAAACATTTGCATTGTCATACTATGGATGTACTTTTATTAAAATCTGCAAAAATCTTATGTTTTATAAAATATCCGAATGCAGTACCATTTATTTGTCTATTAATTATGATGAGAAATATGACAGACATGTATTTAATAGATTTCAGGCAGTTATAGATGTAGAACTAAATTATTAGTGATCAAAATAAATCTGTGACAGTTTTTATATAATTAAAATACTATTATAGTTGTATTAATAATTTGAATTAGATTTTTATATTTTCTGTTTTCATTTGAATTAAAGTTTATTTTTAGTAATTTTGTTGTGTTCTCATTGTTATTAGTATTATTTTAAAATACGTCTATATAATTTTTATTAATTTAATTTCAGTTTTAGTTATTTTAGTAAACCAAGCTTAACTAAATGGGAATGAAAAATGTTGCTTTGGCAACCAGCCGATCTTTTATTTCAGTTCAAGTTTGTTTTATTTCAAGGAATGTTTTTAGCTGTGATTAACTCCAGCGGTGCTGCATTACCTCCAGTTCTCTGCTGGCCACCAGAAAGATGCGCGCTCGGATGCTCTTCCAGCGGGACTCGGTCCATGTGGAATAATTTCGAGAGCCGTACTCCAGAAGCTCGAAGGCAGGAGAGACGGCTTCGGAGAGACGCACGGACGCTCGGACGCAGAACGGCTCTGCGGTGCTGTTGACCGACGCCGGACCCGACACCCAGAAATACGAGAACAACTGAGAGAGAGCAGACACAGAGCATCAGAGCAGGGCATTCTGGGAAACACAGACACAGAGCATGAGAGCAGAGCATTCTGGGAAACACAGACACAGAGCATGAGAGCAGAGCATTCTGGGAAACACAGACACAGAACATGAGAGCAGAGCATTCTGGGAAACACAGACACAGAACATGAGAGCAGAGCATTCTGGGAAACACAGACACAGAGCATGAGAGCAGGGCATTCTGGGAAACACAGACACAGAGCATGAGAGCAGGGCATTCTGGGAAACACAGACACAGAGCATGAGAGCAGAGCATTCTGGGAAACACAGACACAGAACATGAGAGCAGAGCATTCTGGGAAACACAGACACAGAGCATGAGAGCAGGGCATTCTGGGAAACACAGACACAGAGCATGAGAGCAGAGCATTCTGGGAAACACAGACACAGAGCATCAGAGCAGGGCATTCTGGGAAACACAGACACAGAGCATGAGAGCAGAGCATTCTGGGAAACACAGACACAGAACATGAGAGCAGAGCATTCTGGGAAACACAGACACAGAGCATGAGAGCAGGGCATTCTGGGAAACACAGACACAGAGCATGAGAGCAGGGCATTCTGGGAAACACAGACACAGAGCATGAGAGCAGGGCATTCTGGGAAACAGGCGAAATAACAGTATTTTAAAAAATGACTTTCTCATGTTTAATTTGCTCACCACCTTATTCTACATGTTTCTAACTTTACCTGTATACATATATGCACATAAAACCAAAAATAATTAATTAACATAAAACAGACAATAAAAAAATAATTAATTTAAAAATAATTGTATTTTAAGAAATAATTTTTTCATTTGTCCACCACCTTAATATATATATATATATATATATATACACACACACACACACACAATTTTAACTTTATGCATGTACACACATAAAAAAACAATTATTATAAAAATAAAGTAAAAAAAAAAAAAAAATATATATATATATATATATATATATATATATATATATATATATATATATATATATATATATATATATATATGCATAGAAAACCAAAAAAATAAAATAAAAATAAAATAAAAATAATAAAATATATATAAAAAAAAAAAAAAGTATTTATCATTTTTCATCTGTCTACCTAATTATATGTACATCCAACTTTAGCTGTATATATGCATATAAAACCATAAATAATGAATTTAAAAATAAATACAAATAAATAATTAATTTAAAAATAATTGAAACCGAAAATCTATTAATTATAAAATGAAATAAAATAAATAAAAATCAATCCACCACCTTAAATTAAAATATTTACTAGACTCATCACAATGCATTGTGGGATTGTTTGGTCTATGTAGGATACTGCCTTAATTATTAACCCTGTGGGGTCGTGAAAAACCTAATGACTCTCATTTGAAACCAAAACCGGGGGCCAGCTGCAAAAACACTGTCCTCACATCAAGAGTGTGTCTAAGAACTGGTTTGACTCAATCATGTGGTTATCAGGTTTCTGTAAGTGTCTTCAGTTTGTCAGAGAGATGGAGGTCTGCTCACGTCTTTGTTCTCGGTGCTGAGCTCGCTGGGGTTCTGGCACTGGCTCTCCGTGAGGTTGGTGACGGTTCCCGTCAGATTGGCCAGGATGTACTGAACGAAGCGCGTGACGCTGTGGACCGGGCCGTGGATGCGAGGACCGAGACCGATGTAGAACTGAGGAGGACCAGGACCTGCAGACGACAGGAGACTCAGTCAGATCCAGTCCAAAACACTTCGATCTGCGTCTGTTCCTCGTGTGACTCTGAGCTGGACTACTTTTTATGGCTCTTTTTACACTTTCGCTCCATGCAAAGATATGACACTTTTTGTTGCATTGAGGAAAACATCATTCATAAGTTTGGAACAACAGGAATGATGATTTGCTTTCATGTTTGGATGAACCAACTTCCTTTAAACATCATATCATATCATTTATATGTGTGAGAACAGAGTATGAACACAGATCTCACTCAGGATGCTGTTGACTCCTTTCTTAGAGACTTCAGGAGGCAGCAGCGACCGAAACCAGCTGTTATTCTTCTGAACTAGAAAACCGTACAGCAACTGAGCGACCTGAGAGAGACAGAAATAACGTCATATCTAAAACAGAAAGAAGGTTTGTTTATTATTACATTTATTTAAATAAACAAACAAATATTTTCATAAGTAAAAATTCTATATTTTTTTGTGTGTGTGTGTGTGTGTGTGTATATATATATATATGCATAAATATTTAAATTTATAAATAGAAACACACACAAATATATATATATTAGATCATGTGACCGTGTGTGTGTGTGTGTGTGTGTGTGTGAGCGTGTGTGTGTGTTTTGGACATGTGACCGTGTGTGTGTGTGCGTGTGAGTGTTCATCATGTGACCGTGTGTGTGTGTGTGTGTGTGTGTGTGTGTGAGAGTGTGTGTGTGTGTGTTGGACATGTGACCGTGTGTGTGTGTGCGTGTGTGTGTTCATCATGTGACCGTGTGTGCGTGTGTTAATCATGTGACCGTGTGTGTGCGTGTGTGTGTTCATCATGTGACCGTGTGTGCGTGTGTTAATCATGTGACCGTGTGTGTGTGTGTGTGTGTATATATATATATATATATATATGCATAAATATTTAAATTTATAAATAGAAACACACACACACACAAATATATATATATTAGATCATGTGACCGTGTGTGTGTGTGTGTGTGTGAGAGTGTGTGTGTGTGTTGGACATGTGACCCGTGTGATGGTGTGGTGTGGCGTGCGTGTGTGTGTTCAGCATGTGACCGTGTGCGCGTGTGTGTGTGTGTGTGGCGTGTTCATCATGTGACCGTGTGTGTTGTGGTGTGTGTGTTGTGGTGAGAGGAGTGTGGTGTGTGTTGGACTGTGACCGTGTGTGTGTGTGCGTGTGTGTGTGCGTGCGTGTGTGTGTTCATCATGTGACCGTGTGCGCGTGTGTGTGTTAGATGTTTCATCATGTGACCGGGTTGTGTGGTGTGTGTGTGTGTGCGTGTTGGACATGTGACCGTGTGTGTGTTGTGCGTGTGTGTGTTCATCATGTGACCGTGTGTGCGTGTGTGTGTGTGTGCGTGTGTGTGTTCATCATGTGACCGTGTGTGCGTGTGTTAATCATGTGACCGTGTGTGTGTGTGTGTGTGTGTGTGTGTGTGTGCGTGTGTGTGTTCATCATGTGACCGTGTGTGCGTGTGTGTGTGTGTGTTC
>CM044994.1:30198337-30203337 GCA_024542945.1 allo-octoploid hybrid of Carassius auratus x Cyprinus carpio
AAATATAGTGTTCATTTCATTGGGAGGACATTTTTTAATTTTTGACCACCAGAGGGTTTAGAATTAAATTACTCTAAATAATTCAGATGATTAAATCAGCATCTTTATCTGTTGCATCGCATCTCAACGTTTTTTTTATTACGTCATCATGAATATTGCACTTTTTAAGTCACATTATTGTCATATTAAAATAAGTTGAGTTTTAAATATGCATCTCATATTTCAGTGTTTTTCCTTTTTTTTTTTTTTTGCATTGTGACGTTATCATTCACATTCAAATAAAAGTAGCATAAAATAATATATATATATATATATATATATATATATATATATATATATATATATATATATATATATATAAGTACTAATGTAACAAACCAATAAATAAAAGTTTGACAATTAAAAAAAAAAAAAAAAAATTGCTAAAATAACATTGAAAGCTGAAAATATAAAAAAAAATCTAATTCAAAATATTAACAAAAACTTATGTTTAAATCAATGACAATTGTATCACTGTCATATATAAATATAATTTTCAGGTTTTGGTTCATTTATTTATATGCTACTTTTTATATTTAATCGTTTTACATGCTTTTACATATTGTTATTTATTTATAATTACAGTTTTTTTTATTTTAATTAGCTGTTTATACACTGAAAAAAATGATTCATTAAATTTAATTTAAAAAACAAAGGTAAGTGGTTGCAATTAATTTATTTTAGCTACATTTAAATAAAAAAATTAGTTGACTAACTTTAAAAAAAAAAAAAAATTTAACCGTAGCTATTGTATCACTGTCATATATAAATATATATCGATATATTAAAAAACTAATAAAAATAACAACAATACGATAATATATATATATATATATATATATATATATATATATATATATATAATCGTATATCTGTTGTTGGTAAATGAACGTTTGTTGCTGTTAGCAAAACATAAAGAAATAAGTTATTGTGTCTTTAAACGAAATGGTGTTTATAAGTTATGTTTACTTGTTTAATGATAGATGGGTGTAAGATATAATATAGAGTTTAGGAGACGTGACTGACCAATCAGAATCAGCTGTTCCTGAGAGCCGTGTAACAGTGACGTTTATTAAATAACATCCACAGCGTGAAAGTGAAAAGAACGTAATCGTGTGTGTCCCGCAGCTTGGTGTCTGATGGACTCTAGAAGGGAACGCCGCTTTGCTTTCTGTTTTCTGAGGAACATTTTAAACGATTTGGTTTTCTCGTGGGCTTTCCAGAGTTGTGTTGTTGATGCACCAGACACAGTCACATCTATGCAGTAAATATCTGTATATCCTGATGGGTTCGTACAGATCTAACAGCAGATATCTGATGAGGGTTGCAGTGTCTTTCAGCTGAAATCATGCTTTTGCAGGTTGTTGAACTGAAATGACTTTCACAGTAGAATCCACTGCATTTCTCTCAGTGATTCATGTACATGTTTGTCAGGGTTAACCTGATTAGTCAGTCGTATTGTTGCTTAAAAACATGACTTGTGTACACACAATTAAAGCATTATGTCATTCTCATGCAGTGAAGAGAGATCCGTCTATTCGTTTTCTTCACTTCATTTAGCAGATTCTGATCTTAAGAGACAGAGATGTCTCAGATTAATGGTTTACAGTAAGCAGGTTGTTATTTTTTCTTACCACAGGTGAACACGGTCTGTAAACATGTTGATCGTTTAACTATTATTAACTAATGTTAATTTATGACAGTGCTTGAGCTGAAACTTCTGTACTGAACTGCAATGAGATATTATAGTTTTTATTAATATTTAAATATTTTATTTACATTTTTAGTAATTTTGCTACATGCATTTATAAGTTTTTGTTTATTTTGAATATTTCTATTTAGGCTTAATTTACTTTTATTTCGATTAGTTCAGTTGTGTATTTTTTATAATCTGTTTTTACATACTGTTATTTTATAATTATTTATATTTTATTTAAATTTTTTGGTTTGGTAATTTAATATTTTTATGCGCTTTTCTCATTTTTCTCAGTTTTTGTTTATTCAAAATATAACTAATTAGGTTTCATTTGATTTTCAGTTTTTGGTTCATTTATTTATATGCTACTTTTTATATTTTATCTTTTTATATGCTTTTACATATTGTTATTTATTTATTTATAATTATAGTTTTTTATTTTAATTAGCTGTTTATACACTGAAAAAAAATTATTCATTAAATTTAAAAAAAAAATAAGGTAAGTGGTTGCAATTAATTAATTTTAGCTACATTTAAATAAAAAAAAAAATTAGTTGACTAACTTTCAAAAAACAATTATTTAAACATAGCTAAAATAAATTAATTGAAACCACTTATCTTAGAAAAAAATGTATCATTTTTTTCAGTGTACTTACATTTTTTTATCTTAGTTTTTTAGTGATTTTCATACTTTTGTTAAACCTAAATGATAATAATAATAATAATAAAAATATTTTTGTTTTAGCTTATTTTATTTCCAGTTCATAGCTTCCTAGTTTTTCATCTAATGTTTTAATACAGCCGTTTCTCTCAGTGTTTTGTAGTCCGGCTCTTTTGTAATCGTGTGTGTGAAGGGTTATGTATACGTTTGACCTGAAGACACGTCGTTGTTTTCCTGCTGATAAGATTTCTCTCTGGATGTCTCCGTACAGTGATTCCCTCCGATGCTCTCTAATGCTATCTGATGTGATCAGAGTCCTCACGTCTCACACAACAATCCTTCTTCTCACAGCTCCAGCAGAACTTAATTTCTGAGGTCGAGCATCTGGTGTTCTGTACCGTGTTTACAAAAATACATCCATTCCTTCGCTTGATCCTGCAGGACTCCTCTAATCCACTAATATGCGACATGCGTGGTCATAAGATCCTGGCTTTGAGGCATAATTCACATCATCTCCTTTCATCTGATCTAAAGGCCATCGGAAGAGCTGAGCAGGATTCGATTGTGAAATCTGCTGCTGCTTGTTGTACCAAACTGTCCTGCTTGCTGCGGTTTAAATGAGCTTTTCCTTGTAAATTCTGAACTGAGTAGATATCTATTAATATGATTTTATTCACATGACCTTTGAATGTTGGTTAATTAAACACAATTAATGTGAAATTTAAATAAAAAATCTATTGAGAAAAAAAAAATATTATATATAATTAATAATAGTAATGTTCATTTTAATTCTAAGATGCAATTGTTAACTAAATATATATACTTTTTTATTTTAATTAATAATAAAGATATTGATAATTTAATTATATATAGGCTTATAGTAATAAAATTGATTATAAAATGTTTGGGTGTACAGCATTACACAAATCGCTGTATAAATGCCTCATTCATTCATTAAATTACTTTAAGATATTAATAATATTAATTATATTCATAGTAATGTAATGATGATAATATATTAACTTATCGTAATTCAACCTGCAACCCACTTTTTTTTAGACGCACCGTTTTAAAACTATTGATCTCCTAATTTATTCGAGAAATCAGTTTAAGTTTTGCAAAGAATTTCATACTTGGCCACAATTCATATTTGTGTGCAAAACTTATTTCCAGCACTTATTTATTCAGTCAAGTGTGTCTATATTTTAAATACATTTTATTTTAATTTTTTATTTTTAAATTAATTTTTATTTTAAATTAATTTAATTTTTTAAATTTAATTTAATTGGTTTTATTTATTTTTTTATTTATTAAATTTTATTACATTTTATTTTATTATTTCCCAAACTGTTGAGGTTGAATTAAACCTGTTTTCTTCCTGCATATCCTGCATATTACTAATCAAAAATTAAGTTTTGATATATTAACGGTAAGAAGTTTACAAAATATCTTCATGGAACATGATCTTTACTTAATATCCTAATGATTTTTGTCATAAAAGAGAAATGTATAATTGTGACACACAATGTATTGTTGTCTATTGCTACAAATATAGCTGTGCTACTGATGACTGCTTCTGTGCTGCAGGGACACATATTGCTTTCACACATCAACCATTAGTCTGCAGGTTAATGTCATTTATTCTGCTGAGACACTGTCTCTGTTGTGTATCCTTGTGCTTTAATGCACTCATGCCGACTTTAACATCATTTTCTGAGCCTTCACGGTTGCCACATTTATAGACCTTATGTCCTAATATACTTCAACTTTATTGTCATTCTTCCACATACAGTAGAACGAAATGTTGTTTCTGACGGACCAAGGTGCAAAGACGCTGACGAAACAAGTATACACACGTGTTCATGACAACACGGATCAGACATGAGAGCAGATTAAACATAACAAGGCAGCAGTGTTAAATGAGGTAGAAATGTGAAATTGTAGGAATGTAAGAAATGTTAGAGTTTGAGAATAAAGTGCTTGTGCATAATTGAGGTGGCTCAGAGCTGGTATTATGTTAGAATATGTGCATTTAGTGCACACCGGGTGAGTTGAGTGCGGATGTACAGTACAGACCAAAAGTTTGGAAACATTACTATTTTTAATGTTTTTGAAAGAAGATTCTTCTGCTCATCAAGCCTGCATTTATTTGATCAAAAATACAGAAAAAACAGTAATATTGTGATATATTATTACAATTTAAAATAATTGTTTTTAAATTTATTATACTTTAAATTATCATTTATTTCTGTGATGCAAAGCTGAATTTTTAGGATCATTATCACATGATCCTTTAGAAATCATTCTAATATGATGATTCATTATCAAAGTTGGAAACAGTTCTGCTGCTTAAT
Source organism: allo-octoploid hybrid of Carassius auratus x Cyprinus carpio (assembly GCA_024542945.1). Taxonomy (NCBI): domain Eukaryota; kingdom Metazoa; phylum Chordata; class Actinopteri; order Cypriniformes; species allo-octoploid hybrid of Carassius auratus x Cyprinus carpio. Next base: position 30,203,088 of record CM044994.1, read on the forward strand.
ATTTTTTCAGAACATGTGATACTTTTTTAGGATACTTTGATGAATAAAAAGAAAAAAAAAAAAGAAAAAAAAAAAGAAGCTATGTTTTTAAAACATAAATATTTTGTAATAACAATATACACTACTGGTCAGTAATTTGGGGTCAGTCATTTTTTTTTCTTTCTTTTTTTTAAATAAAATCAATACTTTTATTCAGCAAGGATGTGTTAAATTGCTAAAAAGTGATAGTTAAGAAAATATATTATTAGAA
>CM044994.1:30208337-30275837 GCA_024542945.1 allo-octoploid hybrid of Carassius auratus x Cyprinus carpio
CTGAGTCGAGCTGAAGCTGATTACACTAAAAGAGCCTTTACTGGATAAAACACTCTAAACTATCAAACAGAGACAGAAGAGATGCAGGAGATCGAGTGAGAAACAGCAAAGATTGATCATTTAGAGGCCTTGGAAATCCATGTATCATATACAGTGCAGCAGGCTTTATAGGGTTAATGCTTGAATTCCAGTGTAAAGTGTGTGTGTGTGTGTGTGTGTGTGTGTGTGTGTGTGTGTGTGTGTGTGTGTGTGTGTGGGCAGCTGGTAGTGGTTGTGGCTGATGAATTGCCTGTTTTTCATGTGTTTCAGTGGAAAGACGTGAAACCCGATGAGCTCATGGATTCCAAACTCAGATGCGTCTTTGAGCTGCCGTCTGAAAACGATAAAGCGGTGAGTACAGCGAGACGAAACCCTGTTACACGCTGCTGTAAATTGAATTATAATTCTGTTTTAACAGCAGAACGTGCTCTACTCTTATGGTAAGGTGCTGTAAGTTATTGTTTTTGATCAGTGAAAGCCAAGAGATCCAGCCAATCACAAACACTCACTGCCTGTCTGTCACTTTACTCATTCTGATTGGCTGTTGTGTTTGGAGGGCGGGGTTTCAGAGAGTTTGGCTAAAGTTGGCAAAACATCTGAAACCACTTACAGCACCTTTTTTATTCCAGCTGTTTAGAGTTTAAAGTCAAGTTTTGAAGCTTAAGCAGTTGTGTTTTCAGTAATAATGTCTTGTTCCTCTTTTATCAAGCGTATACGTAGCTGCTTTTCACCAATACTGATGCACACAAGGGCTGCATGATTGATGCACATACAACCATTTAAAAATGCAACATGCAACATTTTCCAACAAAAGAGAGGCTTTAAGCTCTTCTTTGTGGTTTTCTGCCAAAATAAAAGCTGGATGGTTGAAACATTTATAAATGAGGAAATTAAGCCATAAATATAAATAAATATTTACTTAAAAAAAAAAAAAAGACTAGTGTTGTTTTATTTTACAGTGAAATTATATCAAACTTTTAAAGTTTTAGTAATTGTATTTTGTTTTTGTTGTTTTTATTAGTTGTTTTTAAAGTCTAAATAGTGTTAATTAATTTTATTTAAGTATTAGTTATTTTAGTATATCAAGATGAAATAAAATGTTTAATTTTTTAACATTTTATTTTTGTTTCAACTGTTTATGTCAAGTAACAATTTTATATGGTTTTAGTTTATTGTAATAATCTGGCAAACAAGCACAACAAACCTGGAGCTGTTTTAAAAATCACATTTTAAATCACAATTTCTATCAGAAAAATCAATTACCCCCCCCCCCCAAATCGTGCAGTCCTAAAATACACACACACACGCACACGCACACACACACACACACACACACTGTTCATGTGACTTCATGTTTGTTCCTGAACGCACCTGGAGTCCCAGAGTCCTCAGAAGAGAAACCTGCTCCACTGGTTCCGTGCCGCTCCGGGCGGCTTTAGAACGACAGGGTCAGAGGTCAAGGCCTGCAGGCCTGCGGTGGTCAGTGAGGGTCAGAGCAGAGAGCAGAATAGAGACATCAGTAGGGTAGGTCAAAGGTCAGCGGGGTCAGCAGGAGAGAACATGTCACATATTGTGTTCAAACACTGTTATTTTAATAAGGCAGAAGCTCATCAGCTTAGACAAATGTGACATGCAAATTGATATTGCTGCTATAATGATCAAACAAATCTACCAGAAATATTAACTCATAAACATTGTGATTCATTTATATTGGATTTTTCAGCATGGAATAACACATACACAGATACAAGCTCTTATTATCATAAATTAACATTCCACAGCATTATTATTATTATTATTATATTGTTTTTCTTAAATACTCAAGTTTTTATTTTACAATGAAATATTAATATAAAAAATAATTAAAATATTTATTATTTTAAAATTTATATTAAATAAAAGTAATATTTTTTGTTTTTAGTGTTTTATATTTTTATGTATTTGTAATAATATTAATAATTATAATTTAATATTTTGAATGTTTTATTTAATTAAGTTTATTTAATAACATTTTATATTTTAAAGCCTTATTGATATATAACCACAAAATGTTTTTGTAATCAAAAAATATTTTATTTGTAATAATAACGATTTTTTTATTGCAGTTGCCATAATTTTCTGAAAGTTTCAGTGAGATTTTTCTCCCCAAACTGCAGCTGTGAATATGGAGCTGTTTTATGATGCTGTGGAAAACATTTGAATCTCTCTGTTTTTACCCACAATGCAACACCCAATCCAGCCCGTCCACACCCTGTCAGCCGCGTGATGTCATTAACACCCACATCAGTCCTGGCTCCGTCACCAGAGCGTCTCATCTCGGCCCAGACGCCCTGAATCTCACTTAAGAGCGAAACGAGTCTCACCCCTCATTTCCAAACCTTTGATTTCCTCTCTGGAGATCTGAGCGTCAAGAGTTTCATGTCAAACTCTATTGTGGCGTCTGTTCTCCAACTGTATTGAAGTTCCTAAGATTATGCAGTTATGTCTGTTAAAGAGTAATTCACCTAAAAATCGATATTCATTCATTATAATTACCCTGACATGAAAGAGAAACTAGTTAACTGAAAACACAAACCATAAAAAAGTGAAATAAAGGTTGAAGTTCCTTTATATTTTATTTAATTTCAGCTGGTTTTCAAGACAGCATTTTAAATTTTTGTTTAGTTTAAAGAAAAAAAAAATAGATAAGTAAATCATAAAATAAAATAATGAAAACACAACTTTAACAAAAAAATAAAATAAAATTAAAGTGAAAACAAAATATAGAAATGAAATTAGCTCCATATTAACAAAAATGCATAATAGTATATCTGTATGGAATTATATTTGCTTCAAAAAAAAATGAACGTAACTTTATAAAACTGAACGTAACTTTTTCACAAGCTATCAAATCTATGCAATTACAAAAGAAAAACACAATGAAAATGAAAAAGTTACGTTCAGTTTTATAAAGTTACGTTCATTTTTTTGAAGCAAATATAATTCCATATATCTGAAATAACTCTAAATAACATGTATCCAACTTTACATATAGAGCTGTGTGATGATAAACAATATAAACTTCAGTAAAATCAATATAAATGTCACTCTTTTTAACCAATAAGTCATGATTTACTGGATCATAATGAAGAAGGATAAGAATTTTCAAAAATGTTTTATTTAATTTAATTATTTACTTATAAGTAATAATGGATTTTTTTCTTTTTTTGAAATTTATTAATATTTATTCAAAATCACACTTTTAAAATGAGGCTTTATTGTATTTACAGATTTTCTAGGAGCTTATAGAGGTCGAAAGGGTTTGTTGATTGTGAGTTGTTCTGTCTTCTGTCTCTAATTTTCCCGTCCTCCTCCTCCAGAGCGACGTCGAGTCTAAACCGGCGCCGGTTCTGAACTCCTCTAAAGCAGACGGCCCGGTGTCGGTGAACGACTCGGAGATGAAGAAGATCCTGGAGGAGTGCAAGCGCTTGCAGACGGAGGTCAGCAAGCTCAACGATGAGAATCGCCAGCTCAAGGTACGTCAGTCTGGCTAAAAGCATCTTCTGAATCAATCATTGGAAACAATATAAACTAGGGATGCACCGATAACAGAATAAAACTATATAAGCTGTGTAAAATGAAATATATAGGTCTTTACACTAAATATATTTCACTTAAATCACTAACAGAGTAACAAAACGGAAGAAAATAATCGGGCTGAGTTTTTGATAATTGTAACACACTCCGAAGTTCACGGAAAGGAAACCGAGACGGCAGAAAGCAGTTTTCTTTATTTTGCAAAAGCTTTACAGTTTTGAATGATTTTTTGCTTCTATCTGTATGACAAACCACTGTTGGTATGAACATAAATTATGAGCAATAGTTGGGAAAATATCACACGTTTATTAATAAAACCATTTAAATTATAATAATGTGCCTTTAATTGCATACATTGCCTAATAAGCGCTCAAGCACACACATAAAGTTTGCCACAACACCAGAAGAAGTACTGATTATGAATGTTTCAGGGAAAAACAGTAATGAGGCTGCATTAACATTTTAATAATTCACGTATAAACTAGTGTTTTCTGTGTTTTCGGTTTAAGAGATGAAGTCGGCGTCACTGACTCGTTCTCTCTTTAGTAGTGATGCTCCTCTCTGCATGTTTCACACGGATTACACAATATGAGAATATTTGTTTTCCATTTAAATCATAGTCATTTCGCTCTCTATAGATGTATTTTTTTTAATCAGTAAGGCAAGTATAAACAGTGTAAGTTCATGGAGACTGAGACGGCAGAAAGCGCATCCTGTTTCTTTCATTATTTTACAAAATCCCCATGTTTTGTTGTTATTGTGAGTGCAGACAAATAAACAGAGTCTTTACAGATTCCCACAGCTCCCACACTCCACACAGACACTTCAGTTAATCAGTTAACATTAGATTGAGCGCTCGTGTAAAGATGCTAATACTTGCATATTTCAGATAAGTCATATTTGAGGTTGATGAATGATAGACGTTTGGAAGTCCTGTTTTTCTGATGTTTTTAAACATTTTGCCTTATTTACCGATATTTTAGCCTACATTATTTCTAAATGATAATAATAAAATGCAACGTACAGCCTAAAAATGTAGGCTGTTTTTTTTTCCTCACATGCTTATAGGAGTAGTGTTTTTTTTTTTTTAATCCATGCTGCAAACATTTTTAAATATCTTGAAAACATACTTTAATCTCTTTAAAGTGTTAACATTTCTTTTCATTTGTTTAATACATTTGGCCAAAATCTAGAAAAGATGATGCTGTATTGGCTGTGATTAAGCCCAAGTACCAGATCAAGACTCTCTCAGTTTATTATTATTATTATAGGCAAAGAAAATAAACGTTATTAACTGGTAATTTTCTACTCAAACCGGTTTCTGAACAGTAATAATACAGAGGAACAAAAACATTCAAGTACTGATTCTGCTCGGAGAGTTTTTGTACTTTTTCATTTAAATTTAGCAAACATTTAAATCATTGTATACGTTTAGTCATTTATTAGTTAGTTTTTCTTTTTATTTTTTTTACATAATTATTTAGGTTTAATTATTTTGATTTTTAGTTCAGTTTTTGTTTTTATTAAGGTCCGGTTTGTAATTTTAGTGCTTTTCGTTTTCTTTTAAATTTGTTTTAATTTAGTTATATGTCATTCTTACTGTTTTTTTTTTTTTTCTTGGATTAATTTCCAGTTTTAGTGTTTTTAGGTTTTAGTTTTTATTTATGTCTACTTAGTAATTTTAGTGCTTTAGTACATTTATTACGCATTATAATTTTTTTTTTACAATTTTTTCTACTTAAAAAATTATTATAAATTTTTTTCATTATTATTTAGATTTACTGATTTTAGTTTCATTTATTTATGTCCACTTAGTAATTTTAGTGCTTTCAGTTTTCTTTTTAATTTTATTTCAGTATTTTTTTTTTTTTTTAATTATTAGTGGTAGTAGTAGTAATAGTAGTATTCTTTTTTTATGTCCAGTTAGTAATTTTAGTGCTTTTATAATGTGTTTTTGTAATATTTATTAGGTTTTTTTATTATTATTATTATTATTATTATTTAGGTTTGATTTTTTTTTTTATTATTATTTCTGTTTTAGTTTTTGTTATGCAATTTGTTTAGTAATTTTACGCTTTAAAAGAAAATGAGGACTTAAAGCAGTATTTGCAGACTAATATTTATATATTATTTAAGCTTTATTTCAGTTCAATGATCATAATTTGAAAAACAACAACAAAAAACCTTCTCAGGAAGAGAAAAACTCCCTAACTGCACTAACGTGTGTGTGTGTGTGTGTGTGTGTGTGTGTGTGTGTGTGTGTGTGTGTGTGTGTGTCTATCTCTCTGTGTGTGTGTGTGTGTGTGTCTGTGTGTGTGTGTGTGTGTGTCAGGACGAGGGTCTGAGGCTGAGGAGGTTCCAGCGCAGTGAACACGTCACGAGTAACTCCAGCTCTGCTCTGGGTCAAGAGTCCAGGGCCGGCTCTCTTCCCTCGCTGCTGGTGGTCATCGCAGCCATCTTCATCGGGTTCTTCCTCGGCAAGTTCATCCTGTAGGAGACTCCCGTCTCTCTTTGTTTGGGTTCATTTGCTGTTTTCTGTTGAGGGCCAGACGGATGTTAGAGCCATGAACTGCTTCTGAAAGTCTTCCCTCAAACGCGTTTTGTTTCACTCAAACTTGATGGAAAGTGTAAATGTGGTTTTAATGGTTCGTCCAGACGAAGAAGAGCTTCGGACCTTCACCAGAGACACAGGTGCCTCCTGTCCATTCGTTCTGTTTCTGTTCCTAACAACACCAACGCAGACTGTTTTATTACTGTAATTATCATTTATTAATTATATTATTAATGTACTTTCTGTCAAAGCAGCATTTATCCACACAAGACGTTCACTTTACTGTCTCATACTAGATGACATTGAAGAAATAAAAGAAAAAACTCCACCTGATGTGTGTGTCTTTCATTAGTCGAGTCGTTATTTTGATGAAATAAGTGTTTTTGACGAGAGATTTTTTTATAAATTAGGGTTAGGCATAAGCAGGAAAAAACTTAAAAAATAAAATGTATTAAAATATTTTATAATGTTTTAAAATATTTTATAAAACTATTTCTGATAAATATATATATATATATATATATATTTATTATTATTATTATTATTTTTTTTTTCAGAAAATGCATATCTAGTGTCTATCATTAAAAAAAACAATAATGTTCATGTTTCATAGATTTATTTTTCACCGTCAATTCTGTTCTTTTCCAAAAGGTTGTAATGATTATCAAACTCTTGTTGCTTTTTCATGTTTACGATCACGTTATTTTTGACGATGTCAGTGAGTGATTAATAAATGTGGATCTTAATACACACTTAAGTTCAACAGACACTGTAAAACAAAACATCTTAAGATAAAAAAAAACATTACTTCAAGTGTTTTTGTGCTTTTAAAGTGTCAGAATAAAGCAGGAGACTTTTATTCTGTTAAAATCTCATTCTGGTTCCTGTTTGGCTCTCAGCATCGGAACAAACACTGAGCGTCACTGTAGTTCCTCATCATTACACAGAATGAAACATCAACGTTAGAAGAGCTTAAAGTATTACTGAAACACATCAGCTGACCCTTCAGTGAGTTTGGATGAATCTCCATCACACTTTCACAGAAATGATCTCTCTCTCAGTCTCAGTGTGTCTCTAAACATCTCTGCAGATAAAGTGCTCTGCGAACTCATAATTCACTGCATGTATGCTGGGACTGAATGAGCGTCTGTGTTACTGAAGGGTCAGTACTGGCCTGAACAGCGTCTGTCAGAAATCCCTCGGATCTGAAGACTGTTAAATACAGAAGAAAAGAGAAGAAAATCGAGATGGAAAAACCAGCGTCTCAGATCCTTCCAAAGACCTCACATGATCTACTCTCACTTCAAAAATCTTACTTTTTTAAAAATATTTTTATTTGGATGAGAAAAGGTTTTATGAGAATTTTTTTTTTCTATAAGAGATTTATTTGTTTATTTTTAATTAAAAAAATTTTTGTTGTTGTTGACAAAAACTTTTATGATTTTTTTTTTTTTTGATAAGTAAAAAAAATTGCTTTTTTGATGAGGAAAAAAGCTTTTATGATGAGAGCAAAATGTTTTTATTGAGAGAAAAAGTCTTTTAATGAGAGAAAAAAAAGTTTTTTTGGATGAGAAAAAAAAAAGTTTTCAAAGAATGTTTTTTGATGAGAAAGAATTCAGAGAGAAACTAAATCTTTGGATTTGGGCTCAGGATGAATCTAAGGCACTATTTTATTCCACCTTGACTCTTTTCACGCTGCAGGAATGTAATTTAAAAGTTATAAAAGTCAGCAGTGTTTATCTACAGTTTTAATATTTCCCTTTCCTTCCATGTAGCCCTTAAAATGTTCATCATCTCAAACTCACTCACGGATAAAAATACTCATATAAACATCCACATCTCACTCCGAGAAGGAAAAACACCCAGAAATTAAAATTCTGCTGTTCATTTTCTTTCATATGTGTATATATACATATCGTTGATGAATTAATTTCTATATGATTTCTTAGAAACAATGGGCATCTTTACAGATGAAGATTGTTGTATTGCACAGAAAGTGAGTAAATAATGACAGGATCTTTATTTTTGGGTGTTTTTTCCTCGAGTCTGATTTACAGGCATGTTTTAGGAAGTAAAGTCCTGTCAGAGTGAAAGCGCCGGGCCTCGTTCTCATAAAGTGCAGTTCCAGTTGTGCAGCAGTTTCATTCGTCCGTCCCGTCTGACGGAAAACACAAGTGCATTCTGGGTCAGAAACGTCTCTCAGAAACCCACAAACTCCAGACCGCCGCCGCCGTCGCTGTAGTTGCCAGATTGCTGAGGCGCTGCGCGGCGCTGACCTCTGACCTCTGACCCCCAGCGGCGGAGCACTGCACCAGCGGGGTCTGGTAGGACGTGGGCCGTCTGTCGGGCCGGTCAGGGCTGGAGCCGTCGCTGGGACGCTGGCCGTTGAACAGCAGCAACCGTCCATCAGCGTCACGCTCCAATCGGAAGAGTTCATACTCGGTGTGCGGGAGGCGGAGCCCCAGCGCTGCGCAGCCATTGGTCGGAGTGACGTCCTGCTCCACACCCACCTGCCACGAACCCTGAACACCGCAGCTGTTCCCTTTAAACACGTTCAGCAGAGACACGGTCGCCAGATCCATCGGCGTCACACGCATGTGACTCACTGCAAGATCAGAAACAGAAAGAGTTCAGAATATATGCACACACACACACACACACACACACACACACACACACACACACACACACACACATATATATATAAAGCCTGTGTTTAAACCATTAATGTTTTAAGAGTATCAATTTTTGGTTGTTTGCATTGTGATATACACAATTCTCAAAAAAAATAAAAATAATAATAATAATTATATATATTAAATAAATATATACACACATTTATTTAGAATGATAATTTTTTTTAGAGAGAATATGTATGTACGTGTGTGCATATATATATATATATATATATATATATATATATATATAAACACGTATTAATGAAAATATATAAATATGTGTTTCAGACTGTTAAGATTTTAGAATTATTTTGTTTAGAACAATTATGATTTAAGATTTTTTTTTTATTTGTATCATATTTTTTTTAGAACCATTAAGAGTTTTTTTTTTTGCATTGTGATGTACTCAATTTTTTATAAATATTAAAAAAATATATGTTTCAGGCTAAAGATTTTAACTTTTTTTGATTCAAACTATTTTAATATAATATTTTTATTCGTGTATTTTAATTTTTTATACTTTTTTTTTTTTTTTGCATTGTGATATACACAATGTTTTTAGAGAAACATATGAATAATTAAATATAGCTATAAATAAATTATTTATAATTATCTATGAATAAATATCTATGTTTTGGATGGTAAAATGTAGATTTCTTTTATATTTAGAACAATTATGATTGTTATCTTTTCATTTATTTATTTTTTGCATCGTGATACAGATTTGTTTTTAATAGCTAATATAATAAAAACAAATAAACCCAAGGTGTGTGTTTGGCTGTTACACGAGTTGAACTCTGACCTCTGAACACAAAGTCGGTGCCGCCCATGACGCGTGTGGAGCGCGGGCCGCGGCTGTAGTGTCCGCGGGCGAACAGGCTGAAGGTGGGGTGTCTGCAGGCCGGGTCAGAGTAGTGATAGTAGTGACCCTCCCACGTGTGCTTGCCGTCGTGGAAGATGAAGTGTCTCGTGAGGAACAGGACCTCGGGCCGGACCTCGCAGCGACGGGACGCCCACTGACCGCTCAGGGTCACCGTCAGCTCGGGCCGCGGCGGGAGAACGGGCGGCTCAAACTCGTCCGAGCGAGAGACGATTCGACAGACGACGCAGCTGAGGTCCTGACTCTGAGGACACACCGGACACAGCAGGACATTACCTCTTGAGTCAAACTGGTTCTTCAGACACAGTCTTAACAGTCAAATGCATCTAATGCAGGCTTGTGTTTCAATCTAATGGTCCATTTCTTTATTTTTCAATCTAATAGCATATATTGAGATTTTTTGTTGTTTTATGTTTGGGAAAAAAATTAATTGAAATGCAATGAAATATACAAATAACTATGTTTTATGGTACTGTGTCATATTTACTGTTAATGTACTTGATCTCCAAAAAAAGTAAAAAAAAAAAAAATGCTGTCATGTGACTATTTAAATGATACATTCAAACCCTAAATGATACATTCAGAGTAAATCTTACATTCAAACTGATAATGACATTCAAACTTCAAACTGTAAACGATACATTTGAACTCTAAAAATGTTAAATGATACATTCAAAGTATTTTTTTTATTTAAACTATAAATGATACATTCAAGTTGTAAATTATATATTAAACGTCTAAATCATATATTCAAACTGTAAGAACAATAATACAAAAAAACCTTAATTTATATATTCACATAATAAATTACATATTCAGTGTTAAATATTTTTGCTGTAAATATGTTTAAAATATAGTCACTGTAAAGGATACATCTAAACTATAAAAATATACAAAACTGTAAATTATATTTTTAAAATCTATGCCATATATTCAGTGTAAATTAAATATTCAAACTGTCAATTCAAACTTTCAAAACTTTAAGTGATGTATTCAAACTGAAAAAAAAAACTGTTATATATTTATATATCTATTTTTATTTAAATTTTAAGGGGAAAAAACATTCATTTTCATGTTCTCAACTGAGTTTGCTCAAATATTTTTGTACAGTATACTTTATATTCATAATGAAAAGCACATCAATGCTGTAAAAAGTGAAGTTACGTACATGATGCCTTTTTTTTCTTCCACCAAACACAGACTAAACTAGTTGTGCTTCTATTAATGAGACTTCTGGGACCGAGCAGCTAAACGAGGACTGAAACGGATCCACAGCAGATCCTGGATGAAAACTGCCTGATTCTTCTGTTTTCACGCTCAAACCATTTTAACAGCACATCAAAGACATCAACATCTTCATAAAGAGGAATTTCTATATTTACATTTTTACGAGCGAAGCTGGTTTGTGTCACAAAAGCAGCCAGTTAAACAAAGCAGCGTGTCCTCTCTTAAAAGAAACAGAAAAGCTCTGTTTAAAGCTTCTTTTACAAAAACATTATATTTTAAAGATGTACACTAATTCTCTTTACAATTACTTTATTGACATTAACACAGCACTGCACAAATCAACACTACACAACTGCTCAATCTCCAGGAATAATGAGGATTTTTCTTTTTAGTTTTAATGTTTTTAGTCTCTTCTGCTCACCAAAGCAGCATTTATGTGAAATACAGAATAAAATTATTAAATATTATTAGAATATAAAACGGCTGTTTTCTCTGTGAATCTCTGTTAAAGTGTAATTTATTTCTGTGATGTGCAGCTGTATTTTCAGCATCATTACTCCAGTCTTCAGTGTCACATGATCTTCAGAAATCATTCTAATACAGATATTTACACATATTTCTGTGTAATGACTTTTCCACTCTGGTCTATAAGCAATATTAATATAATCCAGTATTTCAGATCAAGCTGACACAGAACATTAAAACCGTCTGCGGTTAATAAAACACTTATTGTGTGCTTTCTTCATCTTTTTTTGCTCTGTTCTCGAGCTCTGACTCTTACTGAGAGAAAACATGAGTCTGATCCTGATATTTGTGCTGTGACAGTATTTCATCCAGAATGAGCTCCGGCTGATGTCAGATGAGAGCGAGGCCGCCGTCTTCTCTTTTATCTTTATTATTATACGAGTCTCGCTGTGAAGCTTCGCCAAATGAAGGAGCATTCGAGCAGAAAGCTAAACATTTCCCATCAGATCCTGAGGAGGGGAGAGAAAGCCTCGGTCCGTCTGAGACGTGCAGCCATAACCTGACCAGCACTTAAACACAGCCCTTCCACAGCAGCTCATAAATCCCATCCGAGCAGAACCGAGGGAAAAACCTCCAGAACACAAAGCTGCTCAGATCTCCATGAGCTCCAGCAGAGAGAGAAGTATTAACTTCAGTGTACACGACTCGACTAGATCCACTAGTGCATGGAGGGAGCACATGAACACGTCTCAGGTTTTTTATAAATTGCTTTTAAAAAAGACTTACATTTTGATGTTGAAGTCTTAAACTTCATAAACTTTTTTTTTTTTCTTATTAAGTTAGCTGCCTAGGCAATATTTATCTTTTTTTTTTAGTTTAAGTTTAAGTACTAAAATAGCTAAAATGAATAAAAATAAAATGCATAAATAAATAAACATATACACTATTTGAAAAAACAAAAACAAAAAATAATAAAATGCAAATATGCTAATAAAATTATATTTATAATACAAATAATATTAAATATTTTATGCACTATTATATAATACTAATATTAAATATTACTACCCCTACTAATATAATAATACATATTAAATATTTAATATAATAATAAATAATAATGACTTCATATTTTGTAAAATAATAAACAATAATGAAATTAATATTTTATACACTATTAAATAATACTAACATTAAATATAATCAAATAATATAAAAAATAATAACTGATATGATAACAAATACAACTAATATTAAATAAATATAAATAATAATATAAGTACATAACGACAATAAAATTATATAATAATACATTTAAATACATAATATTAATAATACTAAATATTTTATTTAATAATTAATACTAATAGTAAATGTTGTTTAAACAAGAATAAATAATACTAAAATTAAATATAATCAAATAATATAAAAATAATAAGTGATATGATAACAAATACTACTAATATTAAATAAATATTAAATGTGTGATATCAGCCATCTGCCATTAAAAAACCCATATCACTTAAAAAAAACTCTAAATGCAGGCTATTTACATACATTTCATCTGTGTCCCTGCAGCACAGAAGCAGTCATCAGTAGCACAGGTATATTTGTAGCAATAGACAACAATACATTGTATGGGTCACAATTATACATTTCTCTTTTATGCCAAAAATCATTAGAATATTAAGTAAAGATCATGTTCCATGACGATATTTTGTAAATTTCCTACCGTAAATATATCAAAACTTAATTTTTGATGAGTAATATGCATTGCTAAGAACTTCATTTGAACAACTTTAAAGATGATTTTCTCAATATTTAGATTTTCAGATTTTCAAATAGTTGTATCTCAGACAAATATTGTCCTCCTAACAAACCATACATCAATGGAGAGATTATTTATAAATAATGTATAATTCTCAATTTCAAAAAACGGACCCTTATGACTGGTTTTGTGTCACAGATGGTTTCAGACGAGGCTCGGGGAATGAAGGCGTGTGCTGCTGTCACCTGTGTGTTCTGCAGCGCCGGCTGGTAGCTGGAGGGTCTGTAGAGCATCCTCTGCGCCGCTTCGGTGTGAATGTCTCCCAGGTACAGCTCCTCCAGCAGCTGATCCAGACTGTGATGCAGGTACTGCTTCTCCAGCCGCAGCAGCTGCAGCTCGTGCATGGAGACGTTCAGTGCGCAGCCGCAGACGCAGCCGCAGGCGCTCCACAGCTCGTAGCTGATGTTGGGCTGCCATGAAGCGCAGCCGAGCTCTCGGGCCGCAGACGCAGAGTGACACACCAGACGCATGCTGTGGATCTGATAGTGGGCCTCGGTGCCGCCTCGGACGATCCAGGACGGCTGGCGCAGACGCAGACGGCCTCGCACCTGCACACTGTAGCTCGGCGTGGAGCAGTGGTTGTCTGCGTAGTAGAACTGAAGCGCCTTAAACGTGTTGTTGTGGAAGAAACGGTACGAGCGAGTGAGGAACTCCGGACCGGGACGCACCTCACAGCTGCCACATGAAACACACTGATTAATATGTAATATGCTGTCAGTTTAATGATTGCGTGATATCATTTGATCCATGCTCTAACTGGTTATTTTAATTGGCCAAACCGTGATTTTATGGCATATAGAACTATCTCTCTCTCACCTGGTGGACACCCAGTGGCCCTGGATGTTGGGTGGCATCTGGACGGTGACGCGGGCCCCGTTCTGCAGGTGTTTGAGCAGGTGCACACACTGTGTGTCTTTGGACGGCCAGACGAGACTCTTCTCTAGAGCCGGACGAGGAGACGAAGCCTTCACACAACCTGACCAGAGCAGACCAGACACGGCAAACACAGGGTTAACATCTGCTCGCTCGGTCCAGTACTCTACACACTGCTGCAGGTCACAGATTACAGTATCGATGACCTTCCACATGACGCAAGACTTCACTGACCTTCACACTAATCACTGCCCAGCTGTATCAGATGAAGCGCTTTAATGAATGTGGGAACGAGCCCCGCTGGACTCAGACCAGCTGTTATTATTCATTTTCTGAATTCATATAATGACACTTGGAGAAATAAAGCTGATGGCTGGATAACAGCAAACACATTTCTGGCCGGCGATCAGGAGCTGCATGAGGCCACCAGATGATAGCAGAAAAACCTCCACCAGGAAGTGAACGCATTATATATTGCTTTTTTTTTTTTTTTTTTTTTTTTTTTGTTTGTTTTGTTTCCACCACAAAACAAAACAAAACAAAAAAAATTAAAAAGGTAATTGTGATTTTTTTTAATTTCACAATTCTAAGCTTATATCTCACAATTCTTTCTTTTTTTTTTCAAAAAAAAAAAAATTATATATATATATTGTATTTTATGAAAACTTTTCTGCCACTGGTTAAATTTTTTTTTTTTTAATATATATAAATATTTTGTATCTAATAATTCACACTTTGTTCTTGCAATTTTGATTTTATATCTCACAATTTGGACTTTTTTTCTCACAATTCTGAATTTATAACCAGCAACTTAAAAAAATTCTTGCAGTTCTCAAAATTTCTCAGAATTGCAAGAAAAAAGAAAAAGAAAAAAAGGCTGATGTGAGAAAAAAGTCACATTTTTTTTATCCCATGGCAGAAACAAATTTCCATATAAAAATAATATAATTATTTATAATTAAAATACTGTTTATTATTTTATAAATAATATTTATAAAATAATAAATAATCTTAATTTTGGGTTTGCCAATGAACATTTAAGTGATCAGTTCTTAAAAAAACAACAACAAAAAAACAAACAAACAAACAAACAAACAAACAAACAAAAAAACATTTATTTCTCAGTATGAAGAACATTTAATCTAATCTTTTCCACTCTAAAGAATCTTTAGTGGTTTAACGGATGTTAAAGGTTCTTCATGGAACCAAGTGTTTGGCTGCGTTTATCTGGAAAATTGTGCCTAATAAATCAGTTATAGTGTTACCAATCTAGAAAAACTGTAATACAATTTTTTTCATATTAAAATTATGAAAAAGTGGTATGAATGAATGATTCAATGAATCACTCATAAATATGTCACTTGTTTCATTACTGGAAGAATCAGTGTTTTTGAACGAATCTCTTGAATGAATGATTCAATGACAAATACATTTTTTAACAGTCACAATGTAAATGACATGATTAGTAAGCGCCAGCTACTTTCCAAATGGGATTTGCTCTATTTTGATCTCTACCAAAGACATCAGTGTTTATATCTGAAGCATAAATTTTCATCCCAGTATTTCTGTGATAACACGAATGACGAATGTATAAATATATGTTCCTCCCAACTCAATCCCAGCAGCAGAGTCCTTAGCCTTAATCCTCAAGAATCAGCTAAAAACAAATCTCTTCCATCTTTATACAAACCATCTAACTCTAGCACTCTATTCTAATTCTATTCTTTAAAAAAAACATATTAGCTTCTTTATTATTTTTTGTATTCTATGTTTTCTTTGAATTTATTATACAATTAATAAAAAGCACAAAAAAGATCTCTAACACTAGCTTGCTCTATTCTATCTGTTTTATTTTTATTTATTATATGATTTAAAAAAAAAACCTTGCTACGTGTACTGTGTTAAGCTAACTGAGTCTTGTCATAGCACTTGCATATCATTGCTCTTTTGTTGGTTTTGATTGCTTCTATTGTCTTCATTTGTAAGTCACTTTGGATAAAAGCATCTAAATGTAATGTAAATATCATATACACAGTTATCCAAAACCTGAAGGTCTTCTTTCATGAGCTCCTGTGTACATTTCTGTACAAGACTGAACCCAAACCTTTTTTACTGTAAGCATCTGTGGTTGTGAATGCAGTATTACACAGTATGAAAGAACAGAAACACATCAAGCATGTGTAGATGTGTGTTTATAGGCCTGTTCTAAAGCATGTGAGGAGTTAGTGATGAATTAGTGTTTCGTTTTGAAAATCAAGACACGTCCTGTTAGATCTGTGTGTGTTACAGAGAGAATAGTGTGTTTGTTTTGTAAAAAGTGTTTTATGAAACTAAAAACTGAGTCAAAGGCTGAGAATTAGTGTATGGATTTGCAGATTTGGTGTGTGCTTCTGCTATTTGAATCTAGATCGTGATCTTTTAATGATTAATCGTGCAGCTCTATATCAGAGTCTCACGACAACATCAGATTATTCATCAAGGACGCATTAAACTGATCAAAAGTGAGAGTAAAGACATTCATAATGTGACCAAAGATTTCAAATAAATGCTGTTCTTTTCAACTTTCTATACATCTGTGAATCCTGAAAAAAATAAATAAAATGCATCACGGTTTCCACAAAAATATTGTGCAACACAACTGTTTTCAGCATTGATAATAATCAGAAATGTTTCTTGAATCATTAGAATGATTTCTGAAGATCATGTGACACTGAAGACTGGAGTAATGATGCTGAAAATACAGCTGCACATCACAGAAATAAATTACACTTTAACACATATTCACACAGAAAACAGCTGATTTAAATTCTAATAATATGTCAGAATTTTATTGTTTTTACTGTATTTTTGATTAAATAAATGCAGCTTTGGTGAGCAGAAGAGATAATTCTTTTAAAATCATCAAACTCCACACTTTTAAATGCTAATGTGAATGCATTTAGTTTGTTCCTGAAGTCTTCTGAAGTCTAATGCATCACTAAAACTGTAGTTTTGGTTTTCGTATTTTTCAGTGGGGACTTTTTTCTCACACTAATTCATGAGTATTTCGATGCTTCTGTCGTTAATGCAGAAGCCAAACGTGGAGTGCGTTTGGATCCCGCTGCTGCTCTTCTACTGTATCTCAACGGAGAACATTTCCAGCTGGACGAAGCCCATGTGTGAGCTAACAGACAAACACACAGCCGTCTCAAAGCGCTTCACCACACGCTTCAACTGCCCTCTCGTTAATTCTGATTATATATACAAGTTTATGAGCTTCTAGACGTTTTAATGGAGGCATGATTCAAAGGAGGAGAGGGTTTGATGTGGATGAAAATAGACCAGAACATGAGATTACAGCACATGCATCTAGAGGAGGATAATAGGCTCCGATCAGGGCTGCGTTTCCCAAAAACATCATGAGCTTAAGTACATCATAGACCCACTGAAACCACGCTACGATCAGTTTAGGATTATGATGCTTTTGGGAAACACAGCCCTGGATGTTCAGCTCAGTAACTGCAGTTTGGTGCTTACTTTTCTACATTAATTATTTACTTTTCCTAGATTTTACATTATTTTAGCCAATCTACAGACACTATGTGGTTAAAAGATACTGCTGTTACATAACAACATAACATAACATACTGTAACATACTGTAACATAACATAACATAACATGACATATAAAACAACACAACATAACATAAAATAAGATAACATACAAAGACAACATGCATAAAAACTGTTTTAAACTGCATAATTATGTCATCTTAAAGGGGACATATCATATTTTTTTCATTTATTATTTATTTTTTCCCAGGTAATGTTTTTTTTGCCAATTTACAGACAATATGCAGATTATACAAAATGTAAAAATGACCTTAAAATTTTTTATTCAGGAGTCAAAAATTGTGACTTAATGAGAAATGTTTATTTCTGACACTTGTTACTTAACACATAAAACTGAACTAAATTAACTATTTCAAACTAGATAATTATGTTTTGTTAAAATGATCATATCATAATTTGTTTCGTTTATTTTTTTTTTCAGATAATGCTATATAATTTTAGTTAATTTACAGACATTATGTAATTAATATGAAGTGTAAAAATTACCCCAAAAAATCTGATTCAAGAGGGCAAATTTTGACACTTAATCAGAAATGTTTGTTTTTGACACTGTTACATCAAACTATCAAACTGAACTTAAATTGTTACAAAATTAACTTTTAAATGTTTCAAACAGGAAATGATGTCATCTTAAAGGTATCACACTCTTGTTTACATTTATTTTTTTTTTTATTTTTTTCCCAATTTTTTTACAGACACTAAAGATGAATATTGACACTTATTAATGTGTAATTGAATTAGTTAAAATTTTAATCTATGTAGTTACATAACATAAAACTATTTACGTAAAGCAGAACTTAATGAACTATTTCAAACTCATCTTAAAGGTGTCATGATTTGTTTTTTACAGATAATGTTTTAAACCTTTGTATGTGATTTTCTGTGCCAAAAGAGATTCTGCTCATTCTCTGTATGTGATCAAGTGTGGTTCTGTTCCAGCTTAGATAACATTCACTATATCTTTTTATGTTTTTATATACAATCTCTGCTCTTCTGTTCATCCACAGGCTCAGAAAATAACCAGAAGTGACAAAAATGAGCCTTAGATTGACATTTTTAGGG
This sequence comes from allo-octoploid hybrid of Carassius auratus x Cyprinus carpio, assembly GCA_024542945.1. Classification (NCBI taxonomy): domain Eukaryota; kingdom Metazoa; phylum Chordata; class Actinopteri; order Cypriniformes; species allo-octoploid hybrid of Carassius auratus x Cyprinus carpio. Next base: position 30,227,129 of record CM044994.1, read on the forward strand.
CAAAGTGGTGAGTTCTTCTGTCATGCAACATCTTTTCTTTTCAATTCTTTTCTAGACTTTATTCTAGACTAAATGACCCTGAAAATCAGCTCCAGGAGCCAAATATTTCAACTTTATAAGAAATGTTAATTTCTGACATTAAGAGTTCATCAGTTAATGTCCATAAAACCGAACGTAATTATTTTTCTACAGAATCTGAATGATATTTTATCGAAGCTGATACATGTTTTAACAGATTTCAGGTCTGCTGCTGTTGATTTTCACAACACATCGAACTCTATTACAGTTTTTAACATTTTATGAAACTATTCACTTTCCATTAACATAAAGTCTGATCTAGTCTACTTTCATCTTTAATTCGATAAAATGTTCAAAAGCTGCTGAACTGAGATGAAAACCTGTTTTTCAAGCTAAAGCAAAGTGTACTTTCTAGTCGATACATTTTGAATAAGTTAAAGCAACAACTACAACGTGTTTAAAGTTAAAGTTGTAACACGTATAAATGTTTTTAACCTTTATTCTTTGGAAATAGATTTGAAAATGACTTTAGTTCTATTAAAAATGTTGAGTGACAGACTGCACAACGTCATTTTTGTTGGTATTTTCACTTCTTACAATGACGATATTTATATTCTATTCTCAGATTCCTAGTATTTTCACATTCGTGTTAAATCTCTAACCCTAAACAAAGATGAAATGAAACACTCACCAAACAGCAGCAGCAGCAGCAGCAGCAGCAGACACACAGACATTATTCCCACAGAATGCAAGCGGTTTTCCTTCCGCATCTTCCTTTCTCAGATTAATCACACATGAAGTTTCTCTTTTATCCAGATCTTTGAGAGTGTAGTCCGATGGCATCCACTGGCACCGGAGAAACATCTGAAACAGTCGTGCTTCAGCAGCGGATTCATATAAGAGCAGAAGTTACTGCTCCCGCAGGAGATCATGCAGCAATCCACCGAAAACCATTAGATCTTACAGACTGACTGGAGAAATATGAGACAGAGAGAGAGAGAGAGAGAGAGAGACACTGAGAGAGAGAGACACACAGAGAGAGAGAGACAGAGAGACACACACACACACACACACACACACACACAGAGAGAGAGAAAGAAACAGAGAGAGAGAGAGACACAGAGAGAGAGAGAGACAGAGAGAGACACACACACACACACAGAGAGAGATGGTTTTCATTAGGAATCTAAAACCCAAACCACATCAAACAGATCCTGATCTCAGAACAGTTTCAACCTGCAAATATTTTTTTTTTTTTTTTTGTCGAGGACATTTACGTTTTCATGTGTAGTTAGGGCTGTAAGTAGCACACAAATATGTATCTAAATATGCATTTAATGTTTGACTTCATAACAAATGGTAAGTTGCTCTCAAACCACTTTCATCTTCTGCTGACGTTTAATCAGCTAATCAGAAACTAAAATTAAAACCATTAAAAACATTTTACTTCTTAGTAGATAAACTCATTTGAATTTAGTTTAAGGAAGATAAAACTGAAATAAAATTTTATAAAAACTGGAGACCTATATGTAAAAATAACTAAGACTTTAGCTAAAATTTAAATAGATGTGAAAACTAATTCAAAATATTAAAACTATAATATCTCAAAGATACTTAATTAACACAGATTTATATATATATATATATATATATATATATATATATATATATATATATATATATATATAATAAACAAATTAGTGCATTTAAACTTTTTTAAATAACTTTTTCTTAAAGATTTACATGTATATCTGATTTCTGATTCATCTAATAAGAAAGCTGTGAAAACATAAATCTTTTTAAAAAGATATTTTATTTTCTTGCTCCCTGGCATATATTAACATCATTCTGTATTACTTTATGTTTACTAAATAAATAAATAAATAATAGAGACTGTCCAGAGAAGTCCAATCAATCTTCATGATGAAACGCTTTTAAAGCAGTGACTTTATCAATAATATCATCTAAATGCATTCCTGTAGCTCAAACAGTAAAGTGTATCGCTTGCAGAAAATAATTATATTTCCATCATTTACACTGTATTTGTTTGTTCTTCATGCATGTTATGTTGCTTTGCACTATTTTCATTTTGCACTTATTTGAATTGCATGCAATGCTGTGGTTGCTTGTCATTCTTTTAAAAGAATGCTTTCACTGACTTCATGTGTGTTAAAGTGAATCCACGTGCTATTCGCAGAGTAAAACATGTCTTTGTAAGATGTAGAAATGGTGTCACCATATGCAGAGTTAAAAAAAGCAAAACAAAGCGAGCTTTAAGCGCACTGACTGCCTGGAGTTCCTCTCAGTTCAAAGCACTTTAATCTTGTGGTTTGGCTGCAGTCAGATGGGATTTGAGTGGGAGTCTCTCTCTCTCTGTCTGTGCGCCTGTCTCTCGCCCGCTGGCAGCTGTGAATGTGTGGAAACAGAGATGCTGGCGAAGCCTCTGAAGCGGTGACTTCATACCGTTGTTCACTTTTCCTGTCTCTACTGTTCGAGCCGAATGTTTTCTGGAAAGCCTCCTCCTGTGAGGCGTCTCGACTCGAGCTCAGGTTCAGCTTGAGAGAAACTAACAGCACTTCTGGCTGTCGCTCTTCTGCGAACAGAATCTCTTTGACGTTAAAGTGACGAAACAAACAGCAGCTAATCAACAGCAGTCTCAGTCGATCACAGATCAAACCACGGCGTGCATTAGTTAAACAGCCAACACTTCACTGTAACTACACTGGTTAAGATTTTATTTTTTCCTCCAATTCCTCTTTGTCTCTCACTACCAGGATTCATTTACCAAAACTCATAATCAGCTGTGCTCTTGTTCACATCACCCTGAGATTCTGATCTGTGTGTCATCAGTTTTGCCTCTGAATGTTCACACATACATTTTTTGATGCTTTGTGTTTTCTGAATGAGAACACGGTTAAACCTGTGCAAAATGATGCCATTCTTGTGTAGAGTTTTGCAGAAAACACTGAGCAAACTGAAGCGTGTGTGCAAACAGGTGAAATGTGTTAAAAGTTTTGAGAAACATGTCTTTGTTTCAGGAACTGTATGAATGGTTTGGAAAACTGTGCCAAACGAATCAATTATAGTGTGTTAGCAATCGAGAAAATCTGTACACACACACACAAAACACACACAGTCAGAGTTATATTAAAAATGATCTTTGATCTTTCAAGCTCTATCATAGTTAGTGGGTGTTGCATTGCTTCAGTCCAAAAGAAGTGAAATAAAAAGCGCCCATCCATAAAAATAAAAAAAAGTGTCTCACATGGCTCCGGAGGGTGAACAAAGGCGCCTTCTGTAGTGAATCCATGCATTTTTGTAAGAAAAATATCCATATTCAAAACGTAATAATCACTTTAATCTAGCTTGCGCTCACTGTTGTAACCGAAGCAGCTCCGGAGCAATTATGTATGAGGTCAGCTTTTTGTTTAAGTCTTGTATTTGTATTTTTTTTCTGAATTCTGAGTTAAAATCTCGTAATTCTAACTTGTTTTTCTCTGAATTTTGAGTTTAAATGTCACAATTGTAACTTTTTTTTCTCTAAATTCTGAATTTGAATGTCACAATTGTAGCTTTTCTCAGAATTCTAAGTTTACATCTCACAAATGTAACATTTTTCTCTGAATTTGGATCCCCCTCCCTCCCCATTTTTATATTTGTATCTTCTCAGAATTCTTCGTTTGTTTGTTTGTTTTTGCCACAGAATTAAAAAAAAAAAAACGAAAAAGGTAATTGCAACTTTATTTCACAATTTGAGTCAACAAAATTGCGAGAAAAATTACAGAATTATGAGATAAAGTCACAATTATTATTATTATTATATATATATTTTAATCCTGTTGTTTTTGATTTAAAAACCCAAAGTCTAAACCCATAACTTTCACGTTTCACATTACACATTCATCATATTTTATTTAAATAATATCTGCGATATCACTTATGTATTTAATGTAGAATCCAGCAAGATGAATTCAGAAGGTCATAAATATGAAACCTGAGACGTTTAAATGTCTGTTGTTATTAATTAACGCCCCTCACTGACGACGATCCCCAAACATTCCTCCACTCAGCCTTTCTGCTTTTAATTAATGTTTCTGATGATTCTGCTGGTTTTTATGTGTGTAACTTTCCCGTCTATATCTGTTGATAATTAAAACGTTCAAATACAGGCAGTAATTCACAGCTGATTACTCTCATCAATCATATTCATAAAGACACACTTATTTCAATGAGACACAGCTTCAGTTAATTAGCAGCTCTGTGGTTAAATGTCATTAACCTCACGTTACTCTCTCGTGCTCAATTATATCCTGCTTCATCAAAACATGTTCGTGTTTGCTTTGAGAACCAAACTATTCACAACTGATTTAGTGCTTGAAGTCACTCAGCAAAAAGTGAGTCTAACCTGAATAAAGGAGAAGGAAAGTCTCTTTCTTGTGTCTCCAGCGTATCCCACAATGCCTTTCAGTCTCTGTGTGTCTCTGATGTTTGAGTTCAGGCCTCTGCGACCCTAAAACACAAAACCCACAATGACTGAAACGCTTCAGCGCATTCAACAGGAGCTCAGTCCGACTGACTGAAGCTGGTCAGTGCTTTCTGAGACCTCAAACACCTAGAGATTTCAGTAAAAATGCATTAATACGAATTAAACATCATTGTACTTCCATAATTGGGCATATTTCTAATTTAACCTGAATATTTAACCAAATAATAAGATGGTATATGATTTCATCCATTCATAACTGACTTGTAAAATGTGTTTCATATCATATCAGAGTCAAATTTGCGAGCTACTAAATGATCTCACACTGATGAAAGCATTTCAAAACGTTTGACTTGATGCAGCATTAATAATTCATCATTTCATTTCATTTAAAAAGGCAACAATGTGGTTAATATAAAACAGTGATTTGTGTCTGACTGGTGTCTGTTTCACATCAGATTCCTGTATGTTCCTAGAAAGTCAGGTTTATGATAATGATTGCTTTATGTTGAAAACACTGCGTTTCCATGACAACAGGGGCTTTGGGACGGGGGTTTGTGGAGGGAAACATGTACGTACACACACTGAAGCATTACAGTAAACTGCTGGATGAGAGACGTTTTTATTTATACATGAAGGCTACAATCTTCCACCGCAAGCCAGACCAGCTGGAGACGTCACAACTGCTCCTTCAGGCTGAAAGATCTGGGAGAAATACTCCTTCACCCAACGACCGCAATCCCACGGGACTCATGGAAGTAACTGTGGCGCGTTTGGGTCACTTCGGCTGAACTGACCATTACACACGGGTGTTTCTACAACTACAGCCACATTTGGGCCTTTGGCTCTTTAGGAAAACATAACATCTTAAAACACACTCTCACTAGTTCATTTATCTGCTAACAACAAACAGCAATGTCCAAAAGTGCATATTTAGGATCAAATAAGTCACTTATGTCTGTTTTTTCAAACTGAGATCTAAACATTTGGGAGGATATACTCTCATTGATTCATTGTGTTTCATTGCGTCATGCAATATATAATATACAAATAGCTACTTAATGCATGCAAAATATACAGTTATTTATGAAATGATACAATAAAATTATTATGGATATTTATGCTGGTTTGTATTTGTTTTCTACATGCAAAGGAAACACGGTAAAACAATTCACCGTAACACTTTAAAACACCAACAAAAGTGTCTAAAAGTGGATGTTTGAGATCAAATGAGTCATTTTTGTCAGCTTGTCTTTCATATCTGAGTGTCATTTCATCACATTTTAAAATGAAGATCTAAGCAAAGGTTCACGAGGAATGTCAATCATCTTTATATATTTTAAAACTTTCTTTTTTTGTGTCGGTTTTCTGAAAGTCATGAATATTCAATCAATCATCATGCAATATGTAACTTAGAAATTATTGCATGCAACATATACAGATTTATAGCAAAATTACACATTAAACATATTTACTTAGATTTTTATTAGCTTTCTTCATGCAAAGAAAACAAGGAAAACAATATATACATCATAAAACATCAAAATCTGAACAGTAGTAAACAGAAATGATGTAAGCATGTTGAAAGTTTTAATAAGGCCTTCAGATAGCAAAAAGAAAATGTTAAAAATCTGTTAGTTTTAATAAAAACCAGTCCCTGGGACACAGAAGTGCTTGCTGTGGAAGAAACATCAACATATTACTCACTGAACTTCAGCTTAACTAGACGTTTATCAATCTAGAATCACACATTTCCAGTTAAAATAACACAAACAATTCATATAAAATCTCACTTTAGCTTACAGACGTCGACAGCGATGCATTAGTTTATGTATTTAAGTCTGAATGAGTTTCTATACACCACAGATGATGTTCATTGAGATAAACTCAAGATGAAAAGATTCCTTAAAGATATGAAAATAAAAACATTTTCAATAAACCCGGATGATTTTAGATTCAGCAAGGAACCATTTCGGCGTGTTTGTAATAAAGCAGCTCTGTAAGTTATTATGAGCTCGGATCTGGAGAAATGAGCATAAAAAGTCATTTTAAAGATGTACTTGTGTTAGAGTTTAATGACGTCTGGAATGAAGTTCCACCCAAAGCTTCACCCGTCGCCCGTCTGTCTCTGCTCGTCCTCGACGCGGCGACACGTCAATCTCAGAGATCTGCTGGAACATGAACAGTGTGCTGGAGGAGCCCCGGGGCCCAGCGGAGAAACACCAGATCTGTGACTTATTAGGAATATTTCATGAACTCATCAGAGGAGGAGAAACAAACGGCTTATTAAATCAAGACATCTGCTGTAGCGCATTAAGCATGAAGAGTTTCTTTGAAATCATTCTCAACAAACCCTGAGTATTAAAGCAGCACTGATTGTGCATTATTTAACTTGGGCTGATAAGTAACCACCTAGCAACCACCCAAAACACCCTAGCGATCAACCAGAAACCCCTAGAAACTACATAACAACACATAATAACCACCAACAACACTTAAGCAGCCATGCAAATCTATCTCATAACATTCTTGAAACCACCCAGTAAACTATAGAAATTACATAGCAATACCCTAGCAACCATTTTAAACTACGTAGCAACCCCCAGCAAGCAACAAATGGAAACACTAGGAACTACCCAGTAATGCCCTAGCAACCACGCAGGAAACACTAGAAAATACATAGCAACCCCCTAGCAACTACCCGGGAAACACTAGAAACTACATAGCAACCACCCACGAAACATTAGAAACTACATAGCAGCACCCTAGCAACCATTGTAAACTACATAGCAACCCCCAGTAACCACCCAGGAAACATTAGAAACTACATATCAACCCCCTAGCAACCACCCAGGAAACACTAGAAACTACATAGCAACCACCCAGGAAATATTAGAAACTACATATCAACCCCCTAGCAACCACCCAGGAAACACTAGAAACTACATAGCAACACCCTAGCAACCATTGTAAACTACATAGCAACTCCCTAGCAACCACCCAGGAAACACTAGAAACTACATAGCAACCATTGTAAACTACATAGCAACTCCCTAGCAACCACCCAGGAAACACTAGAAACAACGTAGCAACCCCCAGCAACCACCCAGGAAACATTAGAAACTACATATCAACCCCCTAGCAACCACCCAGGAAACACTAGAAACTACATAGCAACACCCTAGCAACCATTGTAAACTACATAGCAACCCCCAGTAACCACCCAGGAAACATTAGAAACTACATAGCAACACCCTAGCAACCATTGTAAACTACATAGCAACCCCCAGTAACCACCCAGGAAACACTAGAAGCTACACAGCAACACCCTAGCAACCATTGTAAACTACATAGCAACACCCTAGCAACCATTGTAAACTACATAGCAACCCCCAGTAACCACCCAGGAAACATTAGAAACTACATAGCAACACCCTAGCAACCATTGTAAACTACATAGCAACCCCCAGTAACCACCCAGGAAACACTAGAAGCTACACAGCAACACCCTAGCAACCATTGTAAACTACATAGCAACACCCTAGCAACCATTGTAAACTACATAGCAACCCCCAGTAACCACCCAGGAAACATTAGAAACTACATAGCAACACCCTAGCAACCATTGTAAACTACATAGCAACCCCCAGTAACCACCCAGGAAACACTAGAAGCTACACAGCAACACCCTAGCAACCACCCAAAATGCACTAGAATATTTTCTATATGTAAGAAATTGAATGTTCAAAGGTTGGATCAAAAAGTGAACGTGAACATGTGCCTCATGTTTTCATCTGTCAGTAAATAGCTCTTCTGATATGTGACTCTCTAAAATAATTTGATCAATAAAAAAAGCACAAAATATTTATATGAATAATTTTACAGTATATCTTTTAATTTAATATATTTCCATATTAGAAGCAAATGGTAGACTCTGTCTATGCTTTTAATCTAGAAATGAATATAATTCTAATAATAATAACACTGATAAAATTTATAAAACCATATCTAAAAAATATATATATTTTTTTTACAAGAATATAAAAAGTTTGCAATTTTATAAACTATTTCCATTTGATATTCAATAGAAAATGTAACATTTTCACAGAAGCAATTTAATTCTAAATGTCAAATAATTCCTGCACTGATCAGATCCAGTGAGTGTTCAATCAGCAAATTCATTTTAAAATTTCACATTTTAAACTAGACATATTTTCTTCTGTAGAATGTGTAAGTGATGTCTGATTGAGAAACTCGCTGCTGCGGTGCTAGTGCGTCTTGGTTGGTTGCCACGGTGTTGCTATGCAGCTGGTGTTCCGAAACAAAGGGAATAATTAAGTTTGATCATTTAGTAACAGCACATTTTCTCTGATGTTTGATGCTTGACCCTCAGCACTAATGATCCGAAGCAGAGTGAATGTGGCGCACCGAACACAGTTTCTCTCAAACACTGAGCTGTGTTCTGGACACTGATCACATCTGCTGGAGTCTGAGGCTCAGCTCATATCACAGATATTCAACACCACACCGCCGGGGTTAAACATGTCATGTTTCAGAGGCGTGTGTCATGAAGCAGGACTGAGAAATGAAGGGCTTTATATGATACGAGACTCAGAATGTGTGTGTGTGTGTGTGTGTGTGTGTGTGTGTGTGTGTGTGTGTGTGTGTGTGAGTGTGTGTGTGTGTGTGTGTGTGTGTGTGAGTGTGTGTGTGTGTGTGTGTGTGTGTGTGAGTGTGTGTGTGTGAGTGTGTGTGTGTGTGTGTGTGTGTGTGTGTGAGTGTGTGTGTGTGTGTGTGTGTGTGTGTGAGTGTGTGTGTGGAGGTCATTATAGGGACCAAAAATGTGTTTTATTGCATTTCTGAAACAGTCAGTCGTTTCTAAGATCTCGTCGACAGCTTTGTTTCTAATCTGTTGTCTTCACGGGGAAATCACGGTTTAGATTTGTTGCTCTTTAAAGTTCAAAGTGAACCAAATCCTTTGAAATTTTTCCTGAAGATCTTTTATCCAGCTGCTCTCGGCTTCATCCACAAACATGAATCGTCTCAATTAAAACACCAAACCTATAGTTATTAACTGTTCGACACTAGCAATAATCTCTCATAAATGCAAAACACAATATTATTCAGCGACATCCAATAAATATACAGTATATATATATATATATGGCAAAAAAATAGAAAAATTAATCTGGCCAAAAAATGTTTGAAATATATATAGGAAATACATTTAGTTTCAACTTTCATATAGCAAAAATTTAAAAAATGTATTTTAGGGACAAGAAAATACATTTCCAAATTTACATTAATCTAAATGCAAATTTGGATGGAATAACCCTATAAGAGATTAAAATCTAGATTTAGAATGATTCGTTAATTTTTTGTTTATATATATATATATATAAAGTGATTGTTTATATGTAGGGGGGCATTTATTACACTTACTGTATATATATATTTTTTTTATTTCTTTTTACTATCCTAACTCGGCAACAATGTGATGTTTATTTGTTTTTTTTATAATAATAATAAAATATTTTTAAAAATATACAAAGAATGGCCAAAAAATATATATTGGTAGAAAATATATATTTTTGGCCTTTTTTTTTTTTAAATATACATTTATTTATTTACTTATTTTTGTCGTATGGGATTACATTCACATGCATAGTTAATTTTTAATTTTTTTTGTATCAAAAATAAATGTTCAGATGTGTTTATTTTCCCACAGCAGCTCACCTTCATTTAGAGGAGTCTTCAGAAGAGTGTGTTTAATGTGGATTTGTGGCTCTTCAGTGAATCCAGGTTTATATTCACTGCTTCAGATGATCACTGCATGCACTTATTAGGATGCTGTGCTCTTAAACCCGTCCTTCACGGGTCTCTCAGATAAAGGTCACATCGTCTGACTGGCAAACGTCCAGATCTGCTGCATACAGAGCCGGACCACCCACATCAGCCTCCGGTCCGCTCTCAGGTTACACACTCCAGCCAAACCACACACCGAAGAGGAACGTGGACTTCAAACACACGCTGATCTGGAGAGCAGAGAGTTAATGTGCTGCATCTGTTCCTCAGCAAACATCGGGTCCTGGTCCTGCAGGAAACTCACTGATGGCTCATTCAGCTGAAACATTAACATGTGTTCATAAGAACAACAATCAAATCTTAAATATTACTGTCAACAATACTGTGAAAATCTTCAGTGCATGTTGTTAGACACACACACAAAAAAAGATTTTATCTAGCGATGCACTGAAATCACTTTTTCCAAAATGCAAATAGTGAAGGTAAAGTTTTCATTTAGTTAATCAAGATTCAAATATTTAATATTATTACATTTTCCAAAGGGGAAAAAAAAAGAATTGTAATAAAAAAAAATCCAACCTGCACACTCAGTGTTCAAAACAAAATTCTGAAAATTTATTTTCCTGCTGTTTTGGTTAAATATTTTCATTTGTGAAATTTCTGTGCATCACTATTTTGAAATAGTATTTTAAAATAGTGATGCACCAAAATTTGTCAGCTGAAATTATCTATCTGAAACACCAAAAAGTAAATTTTCTGATACAATATTCTAACAAAATATATAATTTTTTGACCCATGCACTATTATAAAATGATACACAGAAGTTTCAGCAACTGAAAATTTCGGAAAATTAATATTTTAATATTATATATAATTTATATAATATAAATATATCATATATTTGGATGAAACAGCAAAAAAAAAAAAAAAAAAAAAAAAAAAAAAACTTTTCTAATAAAGTTTTTCAACCACAAAAGCAAAATATACTTCATGCATACACTATTTTGAAAAAGCTGTGCACTGAAAATATCAGCAGATTTTTTTTTTTTTGATGTTTTGGCTACCAAAATGTCAGTGCATCCCATTTAACCAGTATTTTGCAATAATGATAACTGAAAATATTCTACAAAGAAATAATTTCCACTTTTGGCTGAAATGGTACATTACATAAATTTAAAAGTGAGAATGTTCTTTATAGTTTCTATAGATATTTGATTAATAATTGAGGAAGACTGAAAGTCTGTGAGATTCTGCTGTAAATCAGTTTTCTCTCTCTCTCATGCCTTCTCTTCGCTACAAGAAACTCTAGAACATGATGTAGAATGACTAAAAATATGTTTTGAAGTCCTAAATAACATTTATTGAAGTATGTTTTACAAGAAAATACTGTCAGATTTTCTGCTTCAAAATATCACATTTAATTCTGTTTTAGTTGCCATCTCTTTCTAATTATTTGTGAAATTTACTTAAAATTTCTGAGTGAAAGTAAATTCTTATTTCTTTTTCAGTGTAGTTTATTCTACACAAACACATTTACACAAACAAGCAGTTCTGATCCAATCACAGCGCAGAGCTTTAATATGAAACACAGATGAGCTCCTGTGGGGAAAACCTCATTAAAACATCATCATCCTCCTCCTCAAAGCTGGACAGACAGTCTGAGCGGAGACGAGACTGAAAGCCTTCATCATGTGTTTGTGCTCCGTATGAGACACGGTGAGTTCAGCTCTGATTAAAGAGAGAAAACAGAGACAAACCACATCAAACCACATTAAACCTCCTGCTGCTGCTGGAGACCCCAGCTCTTCTGATCGCTTTATGATGGACATGACTGACACCAGACTGTTTTTTATTTTTGTGGAAACTGCGATGCATTTTATTTTTCAGGATTCAAAGATAAATAGAAAGTTCAGAAGAACAGCATTTATTTGAAATAGAAATCTTCTGTAACATTGTGTTTTTACTGTCACTTCTGATCAGTTGAATGCGTCCTTGATTCACGAGTTCATATAATATGGTAGAACAATTAGCAGCATATTTGGCGTGCTGTCCGGAGGGAGGGCTCCGAGCTCGGGAAGAGCCCGAACCCAGAGAACTCCCCAAAAGAAGCTAATGGTACGAGACAGCAGCCGGGTAGAAAATGTGAGTGGCCCCCTAAAATATGCGTGTTGTGAAGAAAAGTGGAGTGTGTACGCAGAGCATGAGGAGCACGATGGGAGGCCAGGTGAGGGACTATCACTGACCGAAGAGAGCCGCGGCTCTGCTGCACCGGAAGAGAGAGCATCCGATGCTGAATAAGCCTAACTCTCGAAACGACCGATGGAGGGCACTATCAAACACTATCGTTGTGTGACATTCATGAGAGCAGAGCAGACTGCTCCTTGTGCTTTCAAATCACTTTTGCACCTACTTTGGTGTAATTTTTTTTTATCGGTGTGCAGCGATGCTTCAAGTCAAATAAATGAACAAACACGTGGACATACATCACTTTGATTGTTTCCTGTAGATCTCGCCTTCTCACGCGCAGCCCCACGATTGGTCGGTTATGTACAACACCTGCATGTTATTGGTCGAACTGCTTTGAGGCTCTAGGAGATACTAAAAATCCCAGCAGGGACGCGCCCCGCATGAACGGCGCACACGGTCACCCCACGCAGACAGAGCTTCTGAACTGGAGAGAAGAAAAAAGGGGCCCGATACGGTTAGATTGGTGACGGGAGTTTAAAAATGTAGCAAGGTGACCTCTTATTCCTGATCTGTTTTACTTTGAAATAGGAGAGAGTTTTGCTGTCGTGCACGGAAAGGGTTTTTTTTTTTTTTTTTTTTGGAAGGGCAGTGTGAGGAGTAGTTTCTTTATGATACCTTAGTTGTTAGTTTGCACTAGGGGTTGCACAGAGTAATCGACTTCAGTGCTCTGCCATGATTCAAGCTTGACGTCGAATAGTCGCTGGTCCTATAGAGGGCGCAACAGGATAATAAATCTTTGAAGGACTTCCACATCTACGCTCCGTTTACAAACAGTTAAAATGACAATGAAATATCAACAAGACATGTGATTATATTATTGGATGCTCGAAATTGAACAATCTAAACAGCTTATTGTGTGGGTAAGTTAAAATCCCTGTTCTGCTCTAATGCACTGTAACGCACACGCATATACAGACAGTACAGTAGCTCGTATGTCATGCGCAGATCGCGCGCAGAGAATCATTCAGTGCGGAAATGTACAGTCAACACTGTTCTGTAAACCTCGGCGTTGTAGAGAGTGTGTGGCTGGTCGAGCAGAGCGGCGGCTGAGATGAATCACACACATACTCTCTCTCTCTCACACACACACACACACACACACACACACACACACACACACACACACACACTCACTCTCTCTCTCTCACACACACACACACTCTCTCTCTCACACACACACACACACACACACACACTCACTCTCTCACACACACACACACACACACACACACACACTCACACACGTTTGTTCTTGTGAATTGTGGGGACATCCCATTGGCGTAATGGTTTTTATACTGAACAAACTGTATGTGCTATTGCCCTACACCAACCCTACCCCTTACAGGAAACTTTGTGCATTTTTACTTTCTCAGAAAAGAAAAAAAAAAAAAGACTCATTCTGTATGGTTTATAAGCGTTTTGAAAAATGGGGACATGGGTTATGTCCTCATAAGTCACCCTCTCCTTGTAATACCTGTGTCATACCCATGACATTATACAAAGTTGTGGCCTGATATGACACAAACACACGCACACACACTCATTCACTCACTCTCTCACACACACACACACACACACTCAGAAATTAATCACCCAAATTCTTTAACAGGATATGCACGTTCTGAAGGAAGTATGAGCAGCACATCAAACCCGAGGCTCTGATTGGCTCCAGCAGGTACAGCGACAAAGAGCTGAAGCACATTTCTGCATTTGAACAAAACAATCCGTCATGAAATTAATTACCAAGAGACTGAGTCTGCCAAAAAACACAAGAGTAAAAGCTCAAAGTCTCCTGTGAAGCAGCAACAGATCAAAATCACATCAGCGCAGAAGAGAAGCACCGAGAGCAGAGAGGGACCTCCAGTGAACACTCAGTGCAACTGCAGCCATCACAAATAATAATAATAATCATTTATAACTGAACACATTTCTATTCTGCTTCTTCTTGCATTGAAATTTAGAGAATATACTGGAAGTTAATCTGATTTAAAAATAAATAAAAGTGAAAGTGACAGTGAAAGTGACTTAATAAATATTTTATTTTAAACTTAATAACTTTTTAATATAATGTAACATTTGCCTTTGGCCCTTGATCAAGTTTGATTTTTGGCTAACCTTCACCGAAACCCCAAGTGATAACAAGAAGCAGGATTATTATCGTTAACTAAAAGTTATTACTTGAAATAAAACAATAACTGAGATACATGTATATAAAATACACTTACTTTAGCAAATTGCCAAAGAAACTAAAAAACTGAAATGAAAATTAATACAAAGTATATACTGTAGGCCTATTGAAAAATAATAATGACAAAAACACAACAAAGTTACTAAAACATAAAAATTTAAATTGTAAACAAAAACTAAACCATAATATTATCTCATTACTACTAAAATAACACTGACATGAACAAACACTTCAAAAGATGGAAACTGACATATTATATTTTATTTCAAGAAATCTTTATTTCAGAAGCAGGATGAAAACCTGAATATATGAGAGAATTTTAAAAGTATGATTTATAGATGTGGAAAAGCCATGGAAATGAATACATTTTTAAAAATATATGGACATTTTTATAATGAATATGGATTTTTATAGTTTTGTCAGGTTCTAAAATATTTTATCAGATTGAAATTAATAAGAAATGGTTTTTGAACAGACAACAAACTTATCCTCTAATCATAAACAACTGGAAAAAAATCATGTTTGTCTGTTTATTTTCTTCTTTGGGAGGAAACCGGACACAAGGAGAACACCCAGAAAGGAAAAATCAAGAAAATTCATTGATACACATTCAGTTCTTCAGAGTTTTGGAAATCATGCAGTTTATTTATAGTTTCTGTAAATAAGAAGTTGAATAATGAGCAGCTTTATTATTACAGCACAAGTATCTCTGAAATATTGAGAAGAGCAGCTGAAGCTCGCTGCATGTTTGTTCTGTGATGATCACATTAATCACAGTGTGGTCTACATCAACTCCAGCCGGCTCCATCTCATCATTTAACATTATTTCTGATATCTCACTATTGATGAAGCTGCCAAATGACCACAAACATATCGATTTCAACAGTATTTTATTCCAAAATAAAAACTCAAAACAAATCACATCGATTACATTTCTCTCTCATCCCCCCCATTACACTCTCAAAACAGTGGAGCCCTCTCAGGGTCAAATATAAGAAAAGGTCAAAGGTCAGGCGGAGGGATTTCTGTGGGAGCTTCAGTACCGAACCAAAGCGCCGCTGCGTTTCTGCTCCGACAACAAAAACACTGTTTTACAAAGCTACCAAAAGCCCTTAAAATAGTGCACAACTTTTTTTCTCCGTACTCATTTTTTGTCGTTTTGCATATATAATGCAGAATCCATTAGTGCCAGAGAAAACAATAACAATAACAACTACTGCGATAAAAATGCACTTATGATCCAAGTAGAAACTAGTTTTAATTCAGCCGCGTTTGTTTTCTGAAGCTTGACATTTCACTGCAAGAATCCAATTGATTTTGACCTGGACGTGTGTCTGTGAGAGTCACGCTACACTATAAATAAACCAAAGTGGCATAAATTAATATTTTGAATCATTTGAAGAAATCAGACATTTTAAGGCAAACATTTTCTCCTGGAAATTTCGTTTCCCCCTTCTTGGTTTCTGAGTCCTTCATCTCAGCGCGGGTTTGGTTGGACGAGGGTGAAGCTGATGGTTTGATGACGAAGATCTCGTGTTTTGTCTGAGGTCAGAGGTCACGTGCTGGTTCTGAGCTGATGAGTTCAAGGGGAAGTTTGGATCTTATTCCTAAACAACACAATCACAAAGTCGAATCAGACGGACGCTCACGTGTTTCAGTCAGAGTCTGAGAAGTGACTTTGGAAAGATGGAAGCTCACGCAAAACACGTCTGGATCATATTCAGGATTCCTACACATTTTCCAGACTCAAATCTCCAAACCTCTCCATACCATAAAAGTCTGTACATTTTATTTTTGCAAAGGTGCTTGAGGTTATGTAATACGGTGCTAAGAATAGAGTGAGAAGAAACCCGAAATCTTTATAACCTGTGTTTTGCATGATGAAAATATGCACCTTGGATTAATTCAGTCATATTTGACGATCACTAAAGAATAACTGAACAGCTGACGTGAAAACACTTCTTGTATGATAGACTTATTTTCATTAAATTCTAAATTTCTATTATAAAAAAACTAAATGGGGCAAAAATCTGGAAATGCAAATATTTTTCCAAACTCAAATTGCTTAAATCAAATTCCATACTTTTATAAACCATGTAGGAACCCTACATATTCTACCTCAGAAAAAAAAAAAAAGAATAATAATAATAAAAAAAATAAAATAAAAATAAAAAATGTGTGTGTATATATATATATATATATATATATATATATATATATATATATATATATATATAAATTCAAATTAAAAAAAAATTATAAAATAATAATTTTTAGCTTTTTTTTTTTTGCATTGTGATATTGTTCATGACAATTAATATTTAACCCTATAATTAATCTCTTTTTTTTGTAATGCTCAATAATAAACATTAGATTCTCATTACTGTAATCAGAAACACTAATATTTTAAATAAGACATTTTTTTTCCATTTTATTTTTCAAGATTCTCAAATTAATTGAAAGTTGAAAAAGAACAGTATTTATCTGAAACAGAAATCTTGTCACATTAGAAATGACTTTACTGCCACTTTTGATTCATTTAATGTGTCCTTGATAAATAAAAGTTTCTTCACATTAAGTAATTAAATGTCAGTGCAAGTTCATATGAATAGTCCATATATAGTCTATATATATATATATATATATATATATATATATATATATATATATATATATATATATAAAATAATATTACATTTTTATAAATAATATATTTTCACTACGGTGATCAGAATAAGGTAAAAATGAACGAATTAATTGTCATGAAAATCATCACATTGCACCTTTATAGTTAAAAAAAAAAAAAGAAAAAAAAAGAAAGCAATTTAATTTAATTTTTTTTTTTTTAAGTGAAAAATATGACCCAGACGTGTGACTGGTTTTATGCGACGCAGCAGGAAAGATTCAGCTTCCTGTGAACAAAAGCAGAGCAGAGAAACACAGCATCACAGTAACACGAGCAACATCAATGAGCTCGAAAACATTCCCATCATGCTCCACACGTCACTGAAGCTGCGAGCGTCACAAGACACAGCATGAGGTCAGAGGTCAGCACTGAAAGGCATTCAGGGAACAGGCAGTGGTTTGAGGAGGCTGATGATGAAGCGTTAGACACCAGCGCGGCGGCGGTTGCATGCAGAGCTCGAACCCTCTTACCTGCGAGATTCACGCGTCACCGTCAGCAGCTGAGATCTCTGTCTCTTTATGAACCACTACTTTAGTGACCGACATGTCTGGGTGCTGCTCTTTGGCCTCTTTAATGGCCTGAGCCAGAGCCTGACCCACAATGCACCAGCAGAGGGAGACAGAGACCACAGATCAATCAATCAATCAATCAGTTAATCAATCAATCAATCGATCAGCATGTTCTGCTTGAAGGTTATACAGTTAAAGACCCAAGACTGTCATGCAATCATTAAATACAAACAGATCTGCTGAATGATTATAAGATTTGATTATAGAAGAATCTGTCATCATCATATTACACTCAATTTAAAGAAATAATTCAAGCAAAGTTTTATAAATAATAGAAAATGTGTCTATTTAAAAAGATGGAAGGAAGGAAGTAATGCTCGACGAACTTTAATAGAGTAAATGCAGCTTTTTCTTTTTGGGGAAATATTTTTAAATGTTTGTCTTGTTGAACCTTAATGCAATAAATATTGAAAAATTAATACAGATTTTTTAATTAATAATTTTAAAATATATTTATCCTTAACAAACTTCAACACAATTAATGCATATAAATATTTTCAGTAATATTTTGATGCATCTTAATACATGCAGTCTTTTTAGAAGTATTTTAAAATGTGTTTATAATTAAGTTATAACTGAAACGATATGTTTTAATTTTAATCTTTCCTGACTCACGAGTGTATTGTTTGTGTGTTATGTACCTGGTCGTGGTCTGCGTCTCCGGTGATGACGATCCTCTTCTCGATGCGAGTCTCTGAAATACCGTCCTTCACCGTCTGACAAACACACAATCAAACACAATTCACAACATATCTGTGGACAAAATACTTGTATTAATACAAAGAGCTTGAACTTAAAATGTTCAAATGTAAAATGATCATTTTTTCAATTTCACAGTACGACTGTAATTTACAACATTAATGTATTTCTGTCTTTATTTTCCATAAATAAAGTTAAAACTAATAATAATAATAGTAGTAATAATGATAATAATAACTATAATTATTCTAAAATTTGATTTAAATATTATTATATTTTAATAATTATATTTTATTTTCAAAATTCTTTTAATACTATTAAATATTTAATTTGATTTTCTCCAAAAAAAAAGTGTCTATAACAACTAAAATAAAACGTCCAGCTAGAAAGTGCTTATATATCGTATCGTATCATATCGTATCATATCTATTTAAATGGATGGGAGAATGTAATGCTTGACAAAACCTAATACAGTTAAGTTAATGAAACGTTTTAAAGAAATATATATATATATATATATTTACAAAAATTATATACACACATATACATATATGCATGTATATATATATATATATATATATGTATATATATATTTACATGTATATCACTGATGTCCAGTAATTGTAAATACAGTACTATTAGGTCTAAAAAAGAAAATATTTTCAATAGTAATGGTCAAATGAGGGATTAATTATACAATGTATTTAACACAATTATCACACACAGTGTGTGTGTGTGTGTCTGACCTTGGTGATGTGTGTGTGTGTGTGTGTGTGTGTGAGCGTCTGACCTTGGTGATGTGTGTGTGTGTGTGTGTGTGTGTGTGTGTGTGTGTGTGTGTGAGTGTCTGACCTTGGTGATGTGTGTGTGTGTGTGTGTGTGTGTGTGTGTGTCTGACCTTGGTGATGTGTGTGTGAGTGTGTGTGTGTCTGACCTTGGTGATGTGTGTGTGAGTGTGTGTGTGTCTGACCTTGGTGATGTGTGTGTGTGTGTGTGTGTGTGTGTGTGTGTGTGTGTGTGTGTGTGTGTGTGTGAGCGTCTGACCTTGGTGATGTGTGTGTGTGTGTGTGTGTGTGTGTGTGTGTGTGTGTCTGACCTTGGTGATGTGTGTGTGAGTGTGTGTGTGTCTGACCTTGGTGATGTGTGTGTGTGTGTGTGTGTGTCTGACCTTGGTGATGTGTGTGTGTGTGTGTGTGTGTGTGTGTGTGTGTGTGTGTGAGAGCGTCTGACCTTGGTGATGTGTGTGTGTGTGTGTGTGTCTGACCTTGGTGATGTGTGTGTGTGTGTGTGTGTGTGTGTCTGACCTTGGTGATGTGTGTGTGTGTGTGTGTGTGTGTGTCTGACCTTGGTGATGTGTGTGTGTGTGTGAGCGTCTGACATTGGTGATATGTGTGTGTGTGTGTGTGTGTGTGTGTGTGTGTCTGACCTTGGTGATGTGTGTGTGTGTGTGAGCGTCTGACATTGGTGATATGTGTGTGTGTGTGTGTGTGTGTGTGTGTCTGACCTTGGTGATGTGTGTGTGTGTGTGTGTGTCTGACCTTGGTGATGTGTGTGTGTGTGTGTGTGTGTGTGTGTGTGTGAGCGTCTGACCTTGGTGATGTGTGTGTGTGTGTGTGTGTGTGTGTGTGAGCGTCTGACCTTGGTGATGTGTGTGTGTGTGTGAGCGTCTGACCTTGGTGATGTGTGTGTGTGTGTGTGTGTGTGTCTGACCTTGGTGATGTGTGTGTGTGTGTGAGCGTCTGACATTGGTGATATGTGTGTGTGTGTGTGTGTGTGTGTCTGACCTTGGTGATGTGTGTGTGTGTGTGTGTGAGCGTCTGACCTTGGTGATGTGTGTGTGTGTGTGTGTGTGTCTGACCTTGGTGTGTGTGTGTGTGTGTGTGTGTGTGTGTCTGACCTTGGTGGTGTGTGTGTGTGTGTGTGTCTGACCTTGGTGATGTGTGTGTGAGTGTGTGTGTGTGTGTGTGTGTGTGTGTGTGTGTGTGTGTGTGTGTGTGTGAGAGCGTCTGACCTTGGTGATGTGTGTGTGTGTGTGTGTGTGTGTGAGCGTCTGACATTGGTGATATGTGTGTGTGTGTGTCTGACCTTGGTGATGTGTGTGTGTGTGTGTGTGTGTGTGTGTCTGACATTGGTGATATGTGTGTGTGTGTGTCTGACCTTGGTGATATGTGTGTGTGTGTGTCTGACCTTGGTGATGTGTGTGTGTGTGTGTGTGTGTGAGAGCGTCTGACATTGGTGATATGTGTGTGTGTGTGTCTGACCTTGGTGATGTGTGTGTGTGTGTGTGTGTGTGAGAGCGTCTGACATTGGTGATATGTGTGTGTGTGTGTCTGACCTTGGTGATGTGTGTGTGTGTGTGTGTGTGAGCGTCTGACATTGGTGATATGTGTGTGTGTGTGTCTGACCTTGGTGATGTGTGTGTGTGTGTGTGTGTGTGAGAGCGTCTGACATTGGTGATATGTGTGTGTGTGTGTCTGACCTTGGTGATGTGTGTGTGTGTGTGTGTGTGTGTCTGACCTTGGTGATGTGTGTGTGTGTGTGTGTGAGCGTCTGACCTTGGTGATGTGTGTGTGTGTGAGTGTCTGACCTTGGTGATGTGTGTGTGTGTGAGTGTCTGACCTTGGTGATGTGTGTGTGTGTGTGTGTGAGTGTCTGACCTTGGTGATGTGTGTGTGTGTGAGAGAGAGTGTCTGACCTTGGTGATGTGTGTGGTGGTGCTGCTGCTTTCGTTCTCTGATGTGATGGTCTGAGCACTCATGAAGACACCTGCATCTGAGTCGCCATCCGCATCAATCTGCACACACACACACACACACACACACACACACAGATGTGTTACACACACGCCGGCGCACTAGAAGCAGCATCAGACCGTGTAGAGAGCGCTTCACCTCTGCAGACTCGTACGTGATGGTCTTGGTCTCGGTGTGAACCACAGCAACATCTTTAACCGCTTCCTCCGACTGCTGATCCACAAACACAGAAAATCACTCTGAAACACTCCAGAACTGCTTGAATAACCTTTTAATGATGGCATAATGATATTTCAGCTCATTATAAAGACAACTACTCATTTTAAGTGACAAGGGACCCACGGCAAACACTAAACCCTTTATATTTCAACAAGAAACTGCAGTCGCAACCCTAATTAATATTCAATAATACTATTTACTTATCTGCTATATTTGTTTAGCTTATTGGTTCATTTTTGATGATATCTCCCTGTTTATTAATGTAAAGCTGCTTTGAAATGATCTGTAGTGTATAAAACGCTACAGAAATAAATTTGACTTGACAATCAGTTTCTCATTCAACAATTTGTCGAAGTCAAAATCAGGCAAAACATCCTCAACAAATGGAAGCGTCCAGCTGCTCATGAATAAATTCATCCAGACATGCAGATGTGATGATTAGAGTGTGTTAAACAACATCTGTGATCACTTGTAATTAATCAGTGACTCATCAAACACTTCCAATCGTGAAGCAAGAAGAAAGAGAGAGTTTCCATCATGAGTCAGTGCTGATGTCACACAGTGACCCCGGTGCACGCTGGGATTGGTTACCTCCATACTTCCTTCTCCTTGTTTGGTCCAGGATCAGGCTCATGTCTGAAAGTTTGAAACCTTGGCTGCTCGTTCAAATGGAAACATGAAGAACCTGCTTCATCTTTAACGCTGATCATCTGCTCTTGAGGTCGGACTTCCATCTGGTTCTGCTCGGATGATGGAAATTCTCTGTAAGGATGTATGTTGACGGATTCATGCGCAGGTTCCTTAAAGAACAAGAGCTGAGAAGATTCAAACGAGTCTGCATACACTTCTTCAACATGTTCTTGATCAAAACTCTCAATGTTGTTATGGAACGACACCAACATCAGGTTGGGTTTCTGAGGTGGCTTCTTCCATCGCAGGATCCTTGTTTTTATCTTTAATCTCAATATTTTGGTGTTTTCGATCCAAGATTTGGAGCATGTCTTCATCTTCTTCATGGCACATCACTTCTTGGTTTCCTGCAAGAATCTCTTGGGCTTCTGTGGTTGATTCTTCCATTGCAGGTTCCTTGATTTCATCTCCAATCTCAACATTATGGTGTTTCAGATCCCAGATTCGGAGCATGTCTTGATCTTCTTGGTTTCTAGCAGGAATTTCTTGGGTTTCTAAGTTGGGTTCTTCCCCTTTAGATGGAGTTGCATTGCAGTTTCGTTGATTTCATCGTCAACCTCAATATTTTGGTGTTTCTGATCCAAGATTTGGAGCATGTCTTCATCTTCTTCATGGCACATCACTTCTTGGTTTCCTGCAAGAATCTCTTGGGCTTCTGTGGTTGATTCTTCCATTGCAGGTTCCTTGATTTCATCTCCAATCTCAACATTATGGTGTTTCAGATCCCAGATTTGGAGCATGTCTTGATCTTCTTGGTTTCTAGCAGGAATTTCTTGGGTTTCTAAGTTGGGTTCTTCTCCTTTAGATGGAGTTGCATTGCAGTTTCGTTGATTTCATAGTCAACCTCAATATTTTGGTGTTTCTGATCCAAGATTTGGAGCATGTCTTCATCTTCTTCGTGGCACATCACTTCTTGGTTTCCTGCAGGAATTTCTTGGGTTTCTGAGTTGGTTTCTTCTTCTTCAAATGGAGTTTCCATTGCCATTTCCTTGATTTCAACCTCAATATTTTGGTGTTTTCGATCCAAGAATTGGAGTATTCTTCATCTTCTTCATGGCACATCACTTCTTGGTTTCTAGCAGGAATTTCTTGGGTTTCTGAGTTGGTTTCTTCTTCTTCAAATGGAGTTTCCATTGCCATTTCCTTGATTTCAACCTCAATATTTTGGTGTTTCTGATCCAAGAATTGGAGTATTCTTCATCTTCTTCATGGCACATCACTTCTTGGGTTCCAGCAGGAATCTCTTGGGCTTCTGTTGTTGATTCTTCCATTGCAGGTTCCTTGATTTCATCTCCAATCTCAACATTACAGCGTTTCAGATGCCAGATTTGGATCATGTCTTGATCTTCTTGGTTTCTCTTGGGTTTCTAAGTTGGGTTCTTCTCTTTTAGATGGAATTTGCATTGCAGTTTCCTTGATTTCTTCTTCAACCCCAATACTTTGGCATTTCTAATCCCAGATTAGGAGAATGTCTTTATCTTCTCGGTTTCGTTGGGTTTCTAAGTTGATTTCCTCTCCTTCAGATGCCATTTCCAATGCAGATCCTTGATTTCATATGCATCCTCAATACTTTGGTGCTTCTGATCCCAGATTAGGAGCATATCTTGATCTTCTTGGTCTCCAGCAGGAATCTCTTGGGTTTGTGAGCTGGTTTCTTCCAATGCAGTTTCTGTTTCATCTTTAACCTCAATACTTCGCTGTTTCTGATCCCATATTTGGAGCACATCTTTATCTTCATCACCATCTTCATGGTACATCACTTCTTTGGTTCCAGCAAAAATCTCTTGGGTTTCCAAGATGTTTTGTTCAGATGCAGATTCTTTGCAATTGAACTCTGGGACAGAAACAGTTCAGCGTCACTGTCACAGAGTTCATCAGAGAGCAAAACCATCTCCCTGTGTCAACACAACCTCAGCATATCAGCTTCGTTACCATCAGAATGGCGTTAAACTTGGTGACTTTTGTCGTACTGGCTACGTGAACACAAAAAACATAATTCAAAAAGGCAAAGTGGTTCTAAAAACAATAAAGTCACACTCGTGTTTCTAGCAGTCAAACATGGCTGTAGGAAATGAATGGGAAATATGAAAAAATACACCATCTTTTTATACTATTTACAAGTCAGCCTCAAAGCTTTATTTACTTTATTTTTATTTATTTATTTTTTCAGACAAGGATGTCCTTAAAAGGAGGTTTTGGGATATTTTGTCAGATTTAAACAACTTTTAGGTACACATTTATCCTCCATATTTGTTTATATACATATATACAAACTAGTGTGACTAACACAGAGCACATTTTAGCAAATTTGCACTTTAAAATAACAGTGTTAGTAGTAGTCTTTGATAATGTCTAAATATACAACCAAATCAAATAGAGAACCTTTGAAAAATTGCTCTAATCAGCTGCAAACTTGAATATCATTAATAAGTGTTTAAATTGCAAAATATTAATTCAGTGCTATTATAGTGTGTGTATATATATATATACATACTATACCATTTCTATACTATTATAGTTTTTATGAATACTTTTTACTTTCATTTACTATTTTCTGTTTTCATTTTAATTTTAGTTAAAGTTTTAGTAATTAATTTTGACGTTTTTGTCATTTTTATTAGTTCTATTAATGTCTATAAAGTTTGAATTAAGTTTTCGTTTCTGGTTTTGAACTAACTTGAACAAAACAAAAATGTGAAATGTTACCTTGGCAACTAGCTGAAATAAAATAATAAAAACACAGCAATAAAAATGTTTTAGGTTTCAGTTTTGGTTAACAATAATAACCCTGATTCATTTCATTAAAAGAAAAAAAAGGAAAATAAAAGCTGCTTCTAACTTTCCTGCATCTCTCTTCTGTACTACAGTAATAAAAAGCTCACTGGAGAGCAGACAGGATTCATTAAAATCCATGCAATATTAATGTGAGCGTGAACTCACTCTCAAACGGGTTAATCCGCCTGTTGATTTATTCACACTACCTGCATGTGAATCTAAGCTTCAGCTAAGCTGCCGTATCTGATGGACAAACACTCCATGTTTCTCTGGCTTGTCTTGACAAGATCCCTATAATCCAGTTTTAGTTTGATTCCAGAAGCGTATGATCTGTATGATCTGATCTCAACCTCTGTCCAGCGGCCGTGAGATATACGACCTTTGTGTGTTTTTCTTTCATAATTCAGAGTCTCACAGCTGCTATTCCAAGCTTGAGAAAACAACATAAGTCTGTAGATTCACCGAAGGTCTTTAAGAAACGACAGCGGTGATGCGATCTATGATGAGAGAACATCAAATACACCAACAAATCAAACGACCGCTCGCTCTGGAAAACAGTCAAAGCCCTAAATCAGCCTCTAATGGATCATTTATAAAAACATCACAATCGTAAACCGGCAGCAGATGTTCTGTAGAGATTTACAGGATGGAGCTGCAGATCCAAAGCTCTCACAGCAACAGGAGAATTCATCTGATTAATCTCTGAGACGTTTCCCAGACAGATTAAAGCGATCCTGAAGAGCACCTCACAGTCAGCCTTTTGAGTCTGCAGACTGAGATAACGCTGCTCAGTGGAGACGCGGAGGGTTTCAGAAAGCTCGCGGTTGAGGGTTTTCCAGATTATGGCAGAAGTTGGATTCCTGCAGAAGTTCCCACGGTTCTCTGGCACCGCTGTAAATAAGCTCCGCGCTTCACAACACCAGATCTGACTAAATCAGGTTCGTTCTTCCAGACAGAAAGATAAAGATGTTGGAATTCAGCACCTTTAGGGTGAATCTCACGAAGACTTTCAGGTTATATTACACCCCAAAAAATATATTTTTTCTAAGCATATGTAGGGCCCTATGAATTTTATCAATTTAATTTTTTCCCAAATTACGTTTTATGTTTAAAAAAAAAAAAAAAAAAAATTCTGTTTTAATTTTTTCAATAATTCAATAATTTTTTTATTAATGAAAAAACATGTCTAATTAATTGAAACCATGAAACTTACACAATGAACTGCAATTTATTAAAAGTTTAACTAAAATTACATTTTAAGGCCCTGTTAAATATGCCCCCCCCACCCAAATTAAGTTTTATTTATTTACCAAATGCAGTGTTTTCCATTATTTTTCTGGATTCCATTTTAATGATTTCATAGAACTGTAATTAATCAAAAGCATCTCTCAGAGCAGTTCACTTGCTCATATATTGAGACAGCAGGACTATTAACATTACGAGTGTCACTTGTAAACTAGTAAACGAAACCACACGTCTGTGCCATTCATCCACACACAGAACATGCAGTAAACACGTGTGTATGATGTAGTAAACGGCAATATCTAACCTCGGCAGCATCAGCCGAATGATCCGGCTTTACTGGAACATCTTCAGCTTCGGCTGTAACCTCCTCCGACATCTACAGACACAGAGACACAACAGATAAACATCAGAGAGAAGAAGGGTCAGTTAAAGAAGTTAGTGTCAGCGGCTGGTGGCGTGAGATGTCTCATAAATCACAAAACAAATGTTCATGCAGAATAATCATCAGTGGCATGACGGTAAACACACAGGATGACTGTAAACAAACAAAACCGAACAGACTTATTTATTATATTTTTTATTTGAATAAAATGAATGTACTATATTTTAGTTTGATAATGCTTTTTTATTTTATATTTTGTATTTTTAGTGGATTTTATGGTACTAAATGATTTTTATGGAATAGTTATGATCCATTTATGACCTGATAACCAATTTTTGAGAATAGATCTAAAAATTAATTTCCAGCTTACACAGTTGTAAATATTAAAAGGTTTGGAATGGAGACTTAAGTTTTGTCATTTTTTTTATTATTATAAAGAAGAGACTTAGCAGATTATTGCTTTAGTGAAAAAAGTGAAACAAACAAACAAACAAAAAATATATAAATGATTAAGTTATTATCATGAAAAACATACAAAAATGCTATTTTTAAATTTAATATGAAATATATATATTTAAAACATTTCTTCAACTACAAGAAAATCTAAGCTAGTTGTGTTCCAAATTGTAAGTTGATATCACAAAAAAAAAGCGCAGAACCAAACGTTTCTACCTGATGAAATACAGTTCAATTCATTTTAATTTTTCTTTATAGCCAAAAATCATTAGGATATTAAGTAAAGACCATGTTCCATGAAGATATTTAGTAAATGTCCTACTGTAAATATATCAAAACTTAATTTCTGATTAGTAATATGCATTGCTAAGAACTTCATTTGAACAACTTTAAAGATGATTTTCTCAATATTTAGATTTTTTTGCTCCCTCAGATTCCAGATTTTCAAAATAGTTGTATCTCAGACAAATATTGTCCTCCTAACAAACCACACATCAATGGAAACATGATTTATTCAGCTTTATTCAGATGATGTATACATCTAAATATAGACCCTTATGACTAGTTTTGTGGTCCAGGGTCACATATGAGTAATTAACCCCAAACACACCTCCTGCTTCACAAACCTCCAACATGAGATCACTGTGCTTGACAAACACATTCTCTCCTTTAATCCATTTTATAAAGCTATACTAGATAAAGAGAGAAATAGGGATAAAATAAAAACTAGGTCTGTCAATTCAATTCAGTTCTGAACAAATCGAGTGAGTCAATGATTCAGTGACTCACTCATAAAGTCACTTGCTTTGTTTCTGAATGAACTGGTTGAGTGAATGATTCAATGACTCAATGTCTATTCAACGCTTTTCTCATTTAACAGAATGATTTTAGATAAAGGTAATTTCATGCATGATAATTTTTGCAATTAATTAATGAGCACATCATGTAATTAATTAGATTAATAAATTAAAACCCTTTCAGCAACCAAATCCACATCAGAGTGGTTTCTGCTACTGTGTACAATGGTTTACAAGTAAAAACTGAAAACAAACACCAAAACACGATGATGATGATGATGTATGAGTCTTGGCTTCAAACCAGCCTACAGAGGTTTGCTGGTCTTTGCTGGTTTAGTTGGTTTCTCAGCCTGACCAGCTCAAAATAAAACCCACATAAGACCATCAAACCACCTTAAAGTGGTTTCTGCCTTCTCAAAACACCTTAGATTATCGATACCTGTGTCTTTATGTCAAAGTTGTCCTCAAAGTCAGACTATAATGAGTAATAAGTTGAAAAAGAGGACGTGAGACATGTTATACACTCATTAAAAGCACAAAAACACAAGCTATTGAGAATAACAGTGCACTAAACTACACACCTCAGTCGCTGAAGTGTCGTCGTCACACGTGAAGTCGGTCTGATCGCTGTCTGTCTGTTTGAGCAAAGAACATCCCGACAGAACGCAGCAATAAAGGAAAGAATTCCCCGATCAGACTTCACGTTATTCAGATCATTATAGACAAGAGGTAAATAGTTCTTCATGAAGATCATATGAGGGTGTGACTCAACATTGAAGGAAGGTCTGCTTTTCGTAATGACGAGAACATGAACCTGATGTGATGCATGAGAAGAGCATGGAGAGGTTTCATCACATGATCCTGACGTCGGTTCTTCATACATTCTGCAACATGCACCAGACAAGTGAGGATGACATGTACAGAAGGTTTTTCAGACTATAACAGGCATGTTCCACAGATGGAGGTTTGACCGGATGCTTTATGCATGACGAAAAACATGCATCAGAAAAGAGCAAATGAAGTAAACATCCTAACTTGGAAAAAATGGATTGCACAAACAACAACAGGCACTTTCCACAGATAGGTGGCGCTATAGTGTCCCAAGACAGTTTAAAGAAGTGTAGTGACAACTATTACATGCACATAGAGTATGATTAACACAGCATGAAAATTAGCCAGTCTAGTCATGTTGAAATGTCGATTTAATGTATTATTTTTCATTACTTATTATTTTATGAATGGCTTATCCTCCTCTATTCTAAGTGGTGTTGAATAATAGCATCTGCTAAATGCATAAATATAAATCAGCAACTCTGTTATCGTGACTGCTGTAGCTTATTTAAATTCAATCTATTCATTATTCAAATTATATTAAATGTTAATATATAAATGACAAACCACACATATCGGGTTTTAAATATCAGCCAGTCCCGACACAAAACTGCAAACTTCAATAACTTAAATATATAGTGGTAATATCCTTGCTGTCTATGGAGGGTCAGAGAGCTCTCGGAGTTCATCAAAAATATCTTACTTTGTGTTCTGAAGATGAACGGAGGTCTTACGGGTTTAGAACGACATGAGGGTGAGTCATTAATGACATTTACTATCCATTTGATTAAGAAAACGTTACTTGAATCATGTTGTAGTTATGTTTTTAAGTTGACTAGTTCAACGTAGGAAAAATAAATAAATAAAAATTTAAATTTTGAAACAAAACAAAACAAAACAAAAAAACAGTTTTTATTTTTTGACACAAATGCCCAGCACTTCTTATAACATATGTGACCCTGGAGCACAAAACCAGTCATAAGGGTCAATTCATCAATTCATACATCTGAAGCTGAATAAATCATCTCTTCATTGATGTGTGGTTTGTTAGGAGGACAATATTTTCTGAGATACAACTATTTGAAAATCTGGAATCTGAGGGAGCAAAAAAATCTAAATATTGAGAAAATCACCTTTAAAGTTGTTCAAATGAAGTTCTTAGCAATGCATATTACTAATCAAAAATTAAGTTTTGATATATTTACAGTAGGACATTTACTAAATATCTTCATGAAACATGATCTTTACTTAATATCCTAATGATTTTTGACATAAAAGAAAAATTTATAATTTTGGTCCATACAATGTATTGTTGTCTATTGCTACAAATATACCTGTGCTACTGATGACTGCTTCTGTGCTGCAGGGACACATATCTTATAATACATACAGTTTTTGCACCCTATTTGTGGAAAGCACCTGATCTGTGGAAGATCTTTTCCAAACAATAACGATGACAATAACCCCACGGGATGTGGTGAATGAGAACGAACAGATGAAACACACTCTCTAAGCTCATTAGACTGATGAAAGTCCAAACACGGCGCCGGATCAAGCGCACACACACACACACACACACACACACCTCGTCCTCTGAACTGTCCTGGAAGCCCTGTGCCAGAGACGATCCGAGCGACGCGGCCTTGGGCTCCAGATAGCAGAGACACAGCGCCAGCGGGAAGGACAGCGTGAGCGCGTACGGCACGGAGAACGAGGTGGAGAGCAGGAAGAAGAAGATGAAGAGGAAGCAGGGGATGAGCGAGGGAGACTTGATGGGCATGAAGTGATGCAGGCTCTCGGGGAGGAAGCGCAGCTCGGTGAGGTCAGGGAAGCTCAGGTAACCGTCCTCGTCCAGCAGCGAGGGCAGATCGGGGAGGTGCAGCGAGAAGGAGAAGAGCGTGCCTCCTCTGCTGTGGCTCTGGTTCAGTCTCTGCTTGCGTGCGGACAGAAGCAGCGCTTGCTCCTCCAGAAGAGCCGCTTTACGGTCCGCTTGGGCCTGACGGCGCCGGCAGCCCGCCGTGGTTTTGGCCGGACTCACGGAGGCGGCGCGCTTGCGGCTGCTTTCCCTGCGTCTCCTGCGCACTTTGGTGGACGAGACGGGAGAAGACGGGAGGGAGAGCTCAGATCCCAACGGATCCGATGAGTACGGACACGACTGATGACGATGGAGGGAGAAAACGGCGAAGGGAAACCATGCACGCATAAAATAAAAAGAGTATGCATGTTTGAAACAAAAATGTGTGGTCAAGAGAAGAGCAGGACAGCTGGTTAGCAAAGGAGAGAAAACAACAAACAACTACTGCACTAAAAACAAAAACTGCCTAAAAACGCATTTCTACACATTTCTCTGTCCGGGAGAAAATGGCAAGAGAAAACATGCATGCATAAAAAATTATGCATGTTTGAAACTAAAATGTGTGTATTCAAGAGAGAAGAGAGAAAGCTGGTTAGAACTGATTAGACATCCTTTTTGATTATCATAAAAAAAAACAAATTATAGAAATTTCAGAATTTGAGAAAACAAATAGAACATTTTACAGAGCATTATTGGGAAGCTGGGAGGTTTTATGAAACGTTTTCAAACTTTTATTTGAACATTTTGCTATTAGATAAACTGTCGTCATTTAAAACCCACACGTCATTGGTAATAATAGTGTTTTTGTGATTATGCAAACAAACAGTCATTTGACTTTTACTGAACTGTCATTCATTTGACGGTTACCTTGGTGACGGAGGGGGGCGGGGCTTGTTCTGATTCATCACTGTTGGCTTTATTCTCCTCCTCCACTGAGTTCATCTCCTCTGCTTTCTTCTCCGGCGTTTCTATGGCGATGAAGTCATCTATAGCAACAGCAGGTTTGTCGTTCTTCCCGTCGTCATGGCTGACCGTCGCTGATCACACAGATACATTGTTACAATCATTCAGAGGAAACTGAAAATTTGATTTAATAATTAATGAATTAATCAAAGGTATTTAATAATCAACACTCAAACAAAAACGGAGTTGTAAAGCAATTTAAATTGCACAGATTTTTTATCAAATTTTTAAATAATAAAATTATGTTTTTATTCCAATTTGTGGTTGAAATATAAACATTAAAATGGTAGCTGTAAAAAAAAACAAAAACAAAAAAAAACTTTGATTTATTCAAACATATATTAAATAATAAAGACATCAAGTTAAGTATAAATATGACTAGCAGGTTGGTGTGAGTTACGCACTGCTGTCCATGCCGGCTGTGACGGTGTGTCGTCGCTGGAACTGCGGCGCGGCCCGAGCGATCTGAGCGCTTGCGCGACGCGTCTGTGCTTGTGTTCGTCCGCTGTAGCGGAACTTTGAGCCCAACGACAGGAAGCGCTTGGGAGGAGCTTCAGGAGAAACCAGCCTATCAGGACGCAAGAATCAGACCACTAGTTAGTGATTGTTTACATTTAGACATTTCACTCATGCAAAACAGGTCTGAAGCTTTTAATGGCAATCTTTCACAGTTTCAAGCAAAAAAGATGAAATATGTGGTTTTTATGATGACACAACATTTGTTTATACCACAGTGATTTGGTAAAAAAAAAAAATTAAATAAAAAAAATCAAAGAGGAGAAAGATTTATTTATTTTTGTTAATGATAACAACACTGAAGAAAGTCAAATATTTAAAGAACATTATGGCAAGCGTAATAAAAAATGCTAACTAAAACAAAATAAAATATAAAAAAATAATAATTTATTTTAGCTAGTTGCCAAAGCAACACTTTTTCATGAACTAAAATAACTATATATAATATACATTTTTTTATTTTTTTAAATAAAATGAATTAATAAAAACTATAAAGACATATTTAAAAAAAAAACATATTTCTGAAAAATAAACAAAGCAGAAAATATAAAAACATAATAAAAACTAACATAAAATAATTATAAAAAATATTTTATTATTAATAAAAGTATTCTCTCAATGATACTAAAATAACACTAAACATTAGATTGAAGTACTTAAATGACAAACTGAAATAAAAATGAATAGAAACTAAATATACATATTTTAGAAAACTAATAAAATTACTGAAATTACTAAAATTAAAATCAACAGGAAAGAAATATGCTCAAGATAACTAAAAATAATAATAAAAACTATATTAGTATCTCAATGATACTAAAATATCACTAAACTTTTGTTCAATTTAAATTGAAGCAGTAAAATGACAAACAGATTAAAAAAAATTGTAAAAAATAAAAATACATATTAAAAAATAAAAAAATAAATAAGATATAAGAAATAAAAATGATAAATATTGATGAACGCTGCTGACCTGAAGAAGGTGTGATGCTCCACGCAGACTTTCCAGAGTCTCTTTGCTGCTTTGTGATTGGGGAGTTTGAACCCGATGGTGCTCTCGAACTGTTCCAGCTGAGTGAGAACAGAAAGACAAGCGTTTCACTCTCGTTCAAACACGTTCAGACTAACAGCGGTCCATCTGAAGAGAGAACAAGACTCGTCTCATCTCACCTCTCCCGGCCGCACCTTGATGTAGAAGTTGTTCCTCTTGTAGGAGATCTTGAGTATTTTGGGCCAGGCGAAGCGATTGATGCGCAGTTTATCTCTGTAGACGAGGAGGCCGCTGGAACAAACTCCCAGCATGATCTCCACACCCTCCGAATCCTGACGGAAACACACACCGATCCGTCACAGGAACTGCTTTACACACTCATCACCGTGACAACACGAACAAATGAGATTACGGCTGCCTTCACGGCAGGGTTATTAGAACACAAACTAAAACCACTGAAAAAAATATATATAATAATTTTTATTACATGAAATAAACGTTTAATGGCATAAAATTAAACACAAAAAAAATTAAAATTATTTTATTTCAGCTAGTTGCCAAGAAAAACGTTTTTCAAAAGCTGAATTAAAATGAATAAATTAGATTTAAACTAGATTATATTTTTATATTTTCTTCATTTTTTTATATTTCATAATTTTATTGTTTTTTGTATAGTTATCAATAGAATACAATTTTAATCGGATTAAAAACACACACACACACACACACACACACACACACACACACACACACACAAAAACTACAATGAAAACTACGAAATTACTAAAAATGTAAATAAAATAACCTCAATCCACTCACTAACCCAACAAATCCCTGTTATTTTTATATCGTTGATATAATAGAGTTTTTGTCAATTTTTTATTCTATTATATTTTACTTTTTAGTTTCATATTTTACTTTTTAAGAAATGTTGCCTTGGTAAATTAAAGTAAATTCATTTT
Organism: allo-octoploid hybrid of Carassius auratus x Cyprinus carpio; assembly: GCA_024542945.1. Taxonomy (NCBI): domain Eukaryota; kingdom Metazoa; phylum Chordata; class Actinopteri; order Cypriniformes; species allo-octoploid hybrid of Carassius auratus x Cyprinus carpio. Next base: position 30,261,260 of record CM044994.1, read on the forward strand.
ATGTTATTTTATTTCAATTTCAATTTATTTAAAAAAAATGAAAAAAAAAAAAAAAAAAAAGGACAAAAACACAACTAAATCTTCAACATTAAAATGAAAAGGTAATATAAAATATATAAATCACTTAAAATATTAATAAAAACTTATTTTTTGTGTATAGTATAGTATTATGTGTATAATGTTTTTTTCTAATCAATTTCTATTTTAATTTTTATCTATTCTAGTAAAAGTTAAACTAAATTAAAAATGTTGCCTTGGCAACCAGCTGAAATACAGTTTAAATTCAAGTACTAAAATATATACTAAAACTAAAATAAAATAAATGTAATCTAAATATAAATATTTTTTTAAAAATATAAAAAATGACTTAAAATTACATTTTTTTTTTTTCCAACTAATGTTTTTCAAATAATAACAATGTTTTTTTTTATGGTCTTAGTTTACAATAATAACCCTGGCATGGACCAAATTATGATGTATGGAGCTTTTTCCCTTTTAGGATCTTAATGTCTGAACTGATTTTGTATTAAAGATTTTTCCCTTTACGTTGCACAGAGATGATTTCACGTTCAGAATGAGGAAGCGTCTCTTTAAACACTCACAGCAGGAGACGATCGAATGAATCCAAGCACTGCGGCTCAACACGAGCGTCTGCAGCATCAGCGTGACTCAGCGAGGAAACCATCAGCGCTTACAGGAGCGTGATTCACGATGAAGCTGCGAGACGCTCGTGTTGAGCTGATATAGAGGACACTACAATACACTACAATAACCATCACAGACAATATCCACAAACACAGACGACACCCAGCATCTTACCTCCTCCTGCACCGCTGCTAAACACTCAAACAGCCGGCTGAGCAGCTGAGCCAGCAGAGGAGGGGCGAGAGACAGACACAGACACAGAGAGAGAGAGAGAGAGAGAGAGAGAGGGGCTGCAGCAGCGTGAAAGTGTGTTAACATCAGCACATTCATCTATGATCATACGAGCAGCTGCGCAGAGCCTGAACGACGTCATTTAAAGGTGCAGTACGTCCCACTGCAGAGAACACAGACGCTGCATCTGAAGTGGCTCTAGATGTATTTACACACACGGCTTGATGAAGGTGCCACGGATGCATTTACACCACAAACCTCGCTGATTTTCACTGAAACTGCATGGCCCCCAGAATATTTTGTTGTTTGAATATCTGAACATGCAATACATCAAAATAAAGATCAGTTTAATTCTAGCTTCAAGCATCGTTTTTCTACAAACTTTGATTTGAAAACTGAAAACAAGAAAATAAATGAAAGTATTTTGTGCTTCATGGGAGTGGGCGGAGCTAAGTTGCTCACTGCAACTCTCTGATTGGTGGAATTTTCTGTACAGCATCATGGGTAATGTAGTTTTCCGCCACAAATTACACTATTAAATGCAGGGCTCCAAACAAACAAATCAAGTAAGGAGCCATTGGCTCCTATAAGAAAAAAATTTAGGAGCCAAATAATTTTTTTAGGTGCCACAGAATAAACATCTTTTATTTATTTTATGATTATTATTTATTTATTTACATTTCAACATTTCAATCATACTGTCATGTGTTTATGTCTCATCTTTTCTTGACTTTATCAGCATTTTAATCCACTGAGTGTAGCTTGGGCTCCTCCTACACGAGACATTTCAGTAAGTTGTACTGTAGGATCTCTTATAAAATAGCCTACCTTTTGATGTTAATTCATGTTCACTATGTACTATATTATTAAAGAGAAAGATTAAATGGGTTCACTTGCCCTTGAACTGAGGCGCTAAAGCGACCGCGCCTGCCGCATTAAGGAGCGCCAAAACAGTATTGTTTGAATTTCATTATGAATTCGGAATAATTTTAAAGCTAGTACTTTTTATTAAAAAGTGACAAAGCACAGAGCTTTTTGCGATTACTGGACGGCAGTTGCACTTCAAATAATGAAGTTCACGCATTAAAAGAAGAACACAGACCAAGATCTTGTTTAGAAGAAGCCATATTAGTAATTATTATAAACGAGAATTGTTAACGATATTGCCAATATCCACACAGCTGACAGCTTTACCTGTTCTAGTTTGTTCAAGTTGTGTATTTTCTGCACGTTCCCTTCTTCCGTCTCCGTCATGTCTCTCTCGCTGCACAGCGGAGCTGCGTTTATCAGACTGTGTGCATCAGCACTGATGTGCGGCAGAGATGAGGACTGTCTGAAACTCTCTTTTTCCACTAAAACTTTGATGCGCATCGTCTCAGTTTAATAGGTGAACATAACAAAAGATTTGATCGAAAACAATTAGGAAAAAAGGCATTACATTCAAATGTTTAAGTTATAAGATGTAAATATATACCCAGATAGCAATAACACTCGGGCTGATTCTGGCTGAAATGCGGCTCTGTCGGTTCAGTCTCGGCATCGGTGAGAAGATAATGGGCCAGAGCCGCGCCGACTCTACAAAACACTTCTGGCTGACAGACGGCTTTTTTCCCTCTGGGCCGATCTCTGCTGAAAGCTGTTGTACACGCGGCAGGTCCACACTCGGTGTAGTTGTGTGTATTCGGCCCGAGTTCGTTTGATCACAGACGGGGCGCTGCTAGAATGAAGCAAATCATCCGCCTGAGAAAACTTTTTTAGCGGATAAATCCTGAGGAGCTTTCGGCGGGTAGTCGCCAGTGGCGACCTCAGCAAAAACGTCACTCGCAAATGAATATTTATGGTCGCAAATGCGACTGTTTTAGTCGCAGTTTGGAGCCCTGTAATGTGATTATTTTGAAAAGTTGACAGAAGTGTTCAACAAAAGCATATACCATTGATTAACAACATCTAGTTTCACTCTATTCTATACCAAAATGCACTTTTAAGTGTTTATTTCATTGTACTTTTTATCTATTTGTGTAAATGTGTGCACATTTAATTAGATCGTGCCTAATTTGTCTATTTGGACATTTCAGACAACTTGTATTAGAAAACAATTGTCTTAATCTATCGTGATTATTAACTGTTGTAATGTCAGGACGAGCAGCACTGCAGCAGGTTGAGGAGAGAAGTGTTAGTACAGCAGACACATACACACACACACACACACTCTCACGCACACATACTCTGACACTGACACACACACACACTCTCTTTTACCTTGGCATGATGCAGGTCGACTCCGTACATGGAGAGTTTCTTTGCGTTTTCCAGGAACAGCATGTCAGCTTCAGCAGGAGTCATTCCTCTGTAAACACACACACACACACACTATTGACTCCACTTCAATTTGAATATGAAGGAATTCATTCATTCTCATCCAACACAACTGTTTCCAGCACTTTAAAGCCCTAAAATGATCAAATTTGAATGTTATATTTAATGGGATGACCAAAATATACGTTTATATAACAAACGCTTATGTAAATTAAACATCATTTATATAAAACACCATTATGACCAGTAGACGGCAGCAGAGGAGCACTTATTGACTTCTCAGTCATTCCTTTCTACTTCTTCTCTATATTTAGAAATTATTAAATCACTATTCCAAAAAATTCCAGAAATCACTATTTTGTCAGAACTTTACACTTTTTTTTGTGTATGAAGTAAGAAGAGTCACAAAGTGTCTTGAAGAACACAATCTTTTCTTCAGTTTGTGAGTAAATCACACATGATCGCTGAAGTTGGTCAGTTCTGTATAACACTACAGAAGAATAATGCGTTTAATAAGAGAGGAATATATACAGCTCTATATGCAAAACAATGTTAAATGTTAGTCTGGAGCTCTGTTTATAGATATAGATACACACACACACACACACACACATTAAAAATATTAATAAAAGCTATAATAGTATCTCAATTAGGGTTGCAAAAAGGTGGACCATTTACAGTAAATTTTGTAAATATTCCAGACATTTTGGAAACTTTCCAGGATTTTTAGGAATATTTCAGGGATTTTTGGAAAGTTTCTTTGCAACCCTAATCTCAATGATACACCAATAACACGCTGTGACAGGAGTGTCTCGCTGTGAAACTCACTTGTGTCCGCGGTGGAGCTCCAGCACTTTCTCCTCCAGCTCTTTGGTCTGATTCGGGGCCAGACACATGTCGCTGATGTAACTGGACCCCTGCAGCTCAGCGTCACAGTCTCCCAGCTCCGACTGAACCGTGTAGGAGCCCAACACCGTGTGAGTGGAGAAAGAGCACGGCAGACGCCCAGAAACCACATCGTCCCTCAGCTGCAGACACAGATAATACCTGAGAGAGAGAGAGAGAGAGATACAGAGAGAGAGAGACAGAGAGAGATACAGAGAGAGAGAGACAGAGAGAGAGAGATAATTCAGTAACAAAAAAAGCATCAAACCATTATCACAACAAAAGACTACAAATGAAATCCCCTCAGACATCACTGAGACACCACTGTAATACAAAGGTCTCCAAATCCTGCATCCTAGATCTAATAAAGGCTTTCAACAACAGTACACTATCTTGGCATCGATCTTGAAAAATATATATATTGCCATTTTTGCCTGGCTGACCATAAAATAAACCAACTGCAGTTTCAATCTTGGATTGCGGTTGTATCCTGCTCCACAAATGAAAGACTTAGGGGTGAAACTTTCCTTAAAACCTTAAAACTATTTTTCTAATAATACAAAAAGTGGTTTAAGCCTAATATATTCCAGAAAGCAATGAAAAATGGTTTCTCTTAACCGAGAGAGAGAGAGAGAGAGAGAGTGTTTAATAGACAGTTGAGGTCCGTCTATTAAACTAATAAAAACTTTACTAAAATCTATTAAACTCTTCTACAACAGCACAGGCTGAGAACGTTTCTAACACCAGTGTTATTGTAGGATCACTGAGATATTATAATAGTCTTTTTAATCATTTGAATTTGAATTTTTCTTTTTGGGTTACATTTATAGTAATTTTGTTGTGTTTTTCATAGTTTTTTTAATGCTATGTAGTTTTTTATGAATTAATGAATTTATTATTATTATTATTAAAATAATTAAAATATTAATAAAATTATTGTTTATTTTATTAATTAATTATCTTGTATTATTTCAGTTTTAGTTTAGGTTATTTTGGTACATCAAGTTGAATTAAGCGAAAATGAGAAATCTTGCTTTGGCAAATTTATTATTAATATTTTTTAAATTATATTTTAAGATCATTAAATTTATATATTTAAAATAATTTATAAAATAAAAATAAAGGGGGCAAAAAAAGCACAACAAAATGTTACTTTAAAGGGATCATGACATGCATTTTTTATTTTTTTTTATTTTAATATGTTCTTTGAGGTTTACTTGTAATGTTAATAAAGTTTTTACACACACCCACACAAAAAAAAAAATATGTGGAAAAATGGTTATTTTATTTTCTGAACTTCTCCCAGAAACAGGCTGTTTTTAAGGGCAGCTGCTCTAAGGCTCGTCAGTAATCAGCCAGTGTTCTGATTGGCTAACATCACTGCACAGGAAACACTATGATTTAAGAAAGGGCAACTTCTAATCTGCAACCTTTGACATTTCCAAAGCAACCTTCCCAACACAGACTGTAACCCAAGCAGACCTGGTGATGTCCTCGGAGAGCTGCGATGGATCGGGAGGATAAAACTTCACGCTGAAGGCACAGCTCCAGGGACCAGCTGAAAAACACAAGAACTTCCTGTAAGAACCTGAAGAGGTTTGGATGGAGACAAAGAAGGAGTCTGTGAGGGAAAGACGTACTGCTGATCTGCTTCTTCATCTCTTTGGAAACGTCCAGCCAGTTCTGTGAAGAAAGCAGGAGGTTCTGCATTAAAAAACAGGCTGAGAGACATGAAACCAGATCAGAGGAAGAAGACTGACCAGCACCTTCTGGTTTTCAGCGTCCCGGTACGAAATGCCGAAATAGTCCTTCTCCAGCAGATTCAGGTGATCACAAACCTTATCGAACAGCACCTGACCTTTCGCTCTTTTCTGACGACAACAAACACACAGAGAGTCATTAAAGGGACAGTGCAGCCAAAACAATAAAATGATATCAGAAAATATAAAGATACAAAAACTAATAACTGATTCAAAATATTAATAAAAACTAAAAAAACAGGTTTGGAATGACATGAAGGTGAATAAATGAATTATTGGATGAACTGGATTTGAGAGTTGATTAAAATCTAATAATGATAAATGGAAAATAGGTAACATTAAAATATATAAATCACTTTAAAATAACAAATCCAAATAAAACACTAACCAAAAACAGATTAAATATTTTATAGCTGCATGTCATGTGACCGTTAACCCACATCAGAGAATTGTGAAGATGCAAATATGTTGTTTAATTATTAAATATTGATTTGAAATCTCAGGGAACCTCAATATTAAAAATTTTAATATATCTTGACCTAAATAAATATATAAAATAAATAAAGGCATACAATAAAAATAAAAAAATCAAAGGGGTTTGGCTGACAAAATAATAAATAATAATAATAATAATAAATATATATATAAAAAGATTAGCTATCTTTTCCCTGAACTCATATATTGTGAAGTCTTTATTAAATCAATAAATCTCTGTTTTGCCCCAAGTTCTAATTTTAAAGGACTTTCTGTTTTATTTGGTATATTACGAGTAAAGCCACAGAAACGACGGTGGATTAGTAATTAATATCTGTTGGGATTTTCCCACATTCTGTTCTCTCTGAACACTCGTGACATGTTTAGACCGTCAGAAGCAAATTGGTCTGGATTCTGTTTATTTAACAGACAAATGCATCTGTTTATGTTTCCTCTGAGGATCAAGCCTTGACTCGCTCTCGCAGATAAACCATGTTTACAAACTGATATTATGACATTACGAACGCTTTAGAGGAACGACAAGTATTCTGGACAGTATGATGATCTGTTAGTCTGCATTAAACTGTCCTTCATCATCATCATCATCATCACCCACCTCCACGGTGCAGGTGTAGTCGGTCCCGTCCAGCAGTTTGACCTTACACTCCATGACCTTCAGTCGCTGAGTCCTGCCTCGCGCTGACCAGGAGAGTCTGCTGCTCAAAGACTTCTGGGAAATGTAGTCGTCCTCGTGCTGATCAGCTGATCTGACCTCTGCTAGACCCTGCGCAAACACAGCGAACGAGGTCATCAAGCATCGAAATATCTCAACCAGTCTTATACTTTTAGCAGCACTGAGACGCTATTATAATTTTATTAATACATCTTTTGAATCCGTAAAGAAGACTCTACGTTTATTTGTGTGCACTCACAATAACACAAGAACGTTGTGCTTTTGTAAAATAATGAAAGCAAGCAGGATGCACTTTCTGCCGTCTCAGTCTCTGTGAACTTGGGCGTGAAAGTTCATGTATATCTTTGCCTTACAGACATTAAATATATATCTATATAAAGAGCGAAATGTCTACTTTCAAATGAACCAATTCAAAGGGAAAACAAATTGTCAGATTGTGTAATCCGTGTGAAACATGCAGACAGGAGCATCACTACTGCGGAGATGACGAGTCAGTGTCGCCGACTTCATCTCTTAAACTGAGAACACAGAAAACACTAGTTTATCAAATTATTAAAATGCTAATGTAGTCTCATTACGGTTTTTCCCTGACGCATTCATAATCAGTACTTCTTCCGGTGCTGTGGCAAGCTTTGTGTGTGTGTTTGAGGCAATGGAGGCAAATATGATTTAAATGGTTTATTAATAAACGTGTGATTAGTCGACTAATGCTTCAAATGAACGACTACTAGTCGACCAGAAAAATCTCTAGTCGAGGGCAGCCCTACAACAACATCATAAACACAGTATAATAAAAACAAACATGTTATAAAACTCGACTCAGACAAAAAGATTCTTCAGATGTTCTTGTGCTAAAAATTGTAAATATATTTCTGGGTCCATAAGTCCTTAAAAGTTTGTCCTGACAAACATCACGAATTAGTTTGTAAGTTTTCTGTTTTATTTTAATCAAAATGTTGAGTAATTTTGTTGTGTTTTACCATTTTTATTCAATTATCTTTTCTTTCTTTCTTTTAATGTCTATGCAGGTTTTTATTAATTTTATTTCCATTTTAATACATCAAGTTAAATAAAATAAAAATAAAAAATGGGAACTAGCTGAAACAAAATAAGTTATACTATTTATAAAATACTATTTTATTTCAAGAAACTTTTTTATGGTTTTAGTTAACTATAAACACGTTGATCTAAATTATTATTTAAATGTCAGTCTCATTAAAAATAGATTTATTTAAATGTTAAGGAACATCTTTTACTTCGGAGCAAAAATCTGGCTTCAAACTAAAAAAAAAAAAAAAAAAAAATCATTTGACATTTATCGTGATGATTATCAATATCAACTGATATGAAAAAAAAAAAATATTGTGATCATTTTTTTGGCCATATTGCCCAGCCCTAGGTAAATAAAAACAAAAGTAACATATTGATCACAAACAGTTTTATTTATGACGCTGAAATACTAATTGATGGATTACGTGACTGATTTCAGTGAGTTGCTCTGTTCTTCTGATGTTCATTTATGTTTATTTGCTGCTATAACTAGTAGAAAAGAAGAAGAGATGATCGCTTCACCACAGCCATCTGTCAGCACACATTAAAGAGCCACAAAAGCACATTCACTGTTTGAATTGCATTATAAAACTGACAGAATCTGAACACAGAGACAAAAGTAACAAAGCACAAAGATTATTCTGATTTTTTGGATGAGACGAGCTACAAACACTTTCATTAAGTTCATAAAGTTTCATTAAGTTTTGTTCATGCATCAGTTTCAAGCAGCATGCATTGATTCTTGGGATTTAAAAACTGACATTGGTTCAATTAAATGAGAACTGATTAAAATCAAGATATTGATATTTTCAACCTACATTTACATTTACATTTAATCATTTAGCAGACGCTTTTATCCAAAGCGACTTACAAATGAGAACAGTAGAAACAATCAGATCAACGAGAGAACAACAACGGTATACAAGTGCTATGACAAGTGTCAGTTAGTATCACTAGCAGTGTTGGGGGTAACGCATTACATAATCAGATTACTTAAAGTAACAAGTAATGCATTACTTTTTAATTTAGAAGGAAATTTCTGAGTTTTTCAAATTAGTAACTCGTTACTTTGTTTCCTATGTATTGACTGACAGCTGCGCACTCTACTGTACAGATGTGAATTTACATTTCCTTCAGCCTGAGGAGTATGCACTTCACTTTTGATGTGAAAGGGCTTTTACATTTGTAAAAGAAGAACTTTGTAATATTAAAAACGAACACGCAAGCCCTGCACAGATTTCAAAAGTAACTCAAAAGTAACTAAGTAACTAAATTAGTTACTTTTTTAGGGAGCAGCGCAATATTGTAATGCATTACTTTTAAAAGTAACTCCCCCCCAACACTGATCCCAAGTGACTGAGCTATAAAGTTAACCAGACTACCAGCTCCTGATCTGACAGTGAAGCTCTACAGCACTAGAGGCTGGACTGGGATGATGGGATGTTTCTGAGCTCTCACCGGGCTGCTGTGTCCTGATGCCGGTAGCTGTGTGTCGTCTGTCTGCTGTGGTCTGGATTCTGTGCGCGACTGCTCCGATTCTGAGCCTGGATCTGTCGTCATGGCCAGTTACACTGGAACGACACGCACGGATATATCTTTAGACATTTCACAACTGCACTTGACTGGAATGAGCAGTGTGTGTTAATGTGGGAATTAATACAGGAGTTTATATTTAGCGGGATGTTTACGGCGTATTTTTGAAAGCACAAGACCTCCAGGATCACAGCAGGGATGAACGTGTTCCCGTACACAACATGCCGGCTAATGTAACGCTGCTGTGTTTATCTGTGACCATCAACCAGTCTCTGAAGATGCACTAACAAACAACACACTGATCTGTGACACACTCCACACTAGAGAGCCGCTTTATAACAGAAAGAGAAAGAGAAGAGAATTTGTAATTCTAACTGAAAGCAACACTGACTCTGGCTTTTCATGTTTAGTACTGTAAAGCTGCTTGATGTAAGGCTATCTATTGCATAAAGTACTGTATAAATGAACATGAACTGTAAAGATATTCACGGCAACCTGTCAAAATAAAAGTCCGGTTTGATTCGAAGAGGTGCCAATTAATAGTTTTCAGTAGGATGTACATAGTCTACTACTATAGTAGTCAACATCTGAAGTGGATCAAAACCTTTCATCAAAGTTGTGCTAAAACCTAAAGTGTTCTTGTCTTAGGACAACTTTGATTAACTTTTTTGATCCACTTCAAATGTTGAGTACTGTACTACTAAAGTAAAAAAATAATAATAATCACACAACATTTCTTCCATGTTTTAATTTTAATAGTAAATTCCCTTTGTTTGCCAAAAAATAAAGTTTGCTTAATTTTTAATAATTAAAAGATAAATAAAATTAATGTTTTATGCCTTCATTTGATAACCAGAAAAATGTAAATACACAACAGGGAATTTCTGAGGGGGAAAAAAAATCATAAGGCTAAAATTAATAGATTAATTATTTGAATGCATGAAACAACTTTGACATGCTAAAACACAGAAATTGGTAACAAAAAATATGGTGAGAAGAAATAAAACATTTCATAGGGCCCTAATTTTTGATAAACTTTTATTAAATAGGTGTGAAAATTTATAAGTTTCATGATTTTAATAAATTAGACATGCTTTTTGATTCATACACTTTAAATTTAACTATTAAGAAGAAGTCGAGAAAAATTAAAACGGAAAAAAAAAAACGGAATTTGAAAAAAAATTAATCAGATTTCATAGGGCCCTATTATCGTTTACGCGGTCATCAAGGATACGCAGAGAGAATGTGGGCAGCTACGCCATCGTTTCCAAAAGTCTCTGTTTTAGTCCACTTACACTGAAACACAACTCTTGAGTTTACAAACTAAAACGGGTTTGCAGCGTTTTCAAAAGTCTCCGTTTTCAAGGGTTGAAAACCCGGAATAGTGTAAACAACAGGCATAACCGTAACAGAAGTAATGCGTTTTAAAATGAAAATGCACTAGTGTAAACGTAACCTAACACTGTGTCCTAACTACACGTGACGCAACGCCGCGATAAAAGCACGATAAAAGGTATCTTTTCCATGTCAATCCGTTATTGCCCTAACTAGCCACTACGGCGACATGCGAAATTACTATTTTAGAAATGATTTCTATTTCTGCAACTTTCGTGGCTGGAACAACAACATACAAAGTATATGAAAGGAGATAATTCTCAGGTGATTATGTGCTTTATTCAAAGTTAAACGTGTCTAATGTAAGTTTGAATATCATTTATGGCCATACTGAAAGCAACAACAGATAATTAATTGAAGCAAACGTATTAAGTATTGGCTCATATTGTATCACTTATAAAAAAAACTATATCATACAATCTCGATATAGGCTGCAGCTCAGCCCTAGCACCCGCTCAGAACACGTTAGCAAGCGTTCAGCGCTGCTTCAGAAGGGCCTGAAGTGTGAGTGTTTGTCATCTCTCTTCAGAGGTGTGACAGTGATGGAAACCATCGGCAGATTCTGGAGAGCAGCGGTGGAAAACCACAGGAATAACACGACTGCATTCTGTCAGACTGAATCCTGAACGTTAACGGCCTGGTGCAGAAATGTAGGTCAAACTGAACCGCAGGAACAAAACGAGCGAACAGCCCTCCAGATCCGCTCGACATCACACAACGAGAGAAGAGAAGTCAGCCGAGGATGTTTCTGTTCTCTGAGAAACAGATGAAACACTCATCAATAATGATGAAGTGATTCTGACAGCGATTACAACGAAAATCACTCTGGAACTGAAAAAAATAGCTTAAAATAGCTTAAGTACTTAAGAAAAACATTAAAAGACAAACGTACGAGTGCATGCGGACTTAAAAATGAATGGATTTGAATTTAAAAAAAAGCAAGAGACGGAACTAAAGAGACCGAATGCATTAAAAGGACAAAAATAAACAGCAACATTAATAAAACTGAACATAAATAAAGAGTTCTTACTCATCTTGACTTATTTAGTTCACATTCTGCTCTGTATTTTCATGCGACTAAATAAAATAAAGCCATTTTACCTGCTGATAGCTGCTTGCTTTCTTCATATTTGAAAGAGATTCCTACGTTCTCGTATTTTAGGTCAGATATTACAATTCAAATGAACTATTGCACAAAAACATCTCTTTTCATTGAATTCAGAAGGGCAACTTACAGTTCACTCACTTTCTGGAATATTTCAGGAATGTCCCTTCAGGATCAATAAAGTAAATCCAATATCTCCAATCAGAAACAGACTGAGCTGTAAAATACGCACATTTATGAAATAAAACAAAGTCTTTATACCAAATCCTCTTAACAAGTCTGTGCGAAACCTGTCCAAACAGAAGATGCTGGAGACACACGACCCGTCCTGAGCTGAAACACATTAACTAGGCACAGATGGGTTAAACCCGCTTAAAGGCTTAAACTTCCTCCCCATCAAAAACACAACGGAGCCGTCTGTGACCAGATAACACAGAGCTCATGGGTAAGTGTGTGTTAATCCCTTTATTATTAAATTTCACATTAAGCTTCAGAAGAATAAGTAATAAATACTGGCCATGCATGCAAGTATTTGATCGAAAATACAGTAAAAATGTGAAATATTATTATAATTGAAAATAGCTGTTTATATGTGAAAATCTGTTAAACTGTAATTTATTTCTGTGATCAAAGTTGTATTTTGGAAACTGTCATACGTTTCATTTTTCAGGATTCACAGGTGAATAGAAAGTTTAAAAGAACAGCATTTATTTGTAACAATATAAAAATCTTTACTGTCACTTTTGATCAATTTAATGATAAATAAATCTCAGTCCAAACTTTTGAATGGCCATGTATCACGGTTTCCACAGAAATATTGTGCAGCATGACTGTTTCAACACTGATTATAATCAGGAAAGTTTCTTGAATCATTAGAATGATTTCTGAAGATCATGTGACACTGAAGACTGGAGTAATGATGCTGAAAATACAGCTGCACATCACAGAAATAAATTACAGTTTAACAGAGATTCACACAGAAAACAGCTGTTTTAAAATGTAGAAATATTTTCACAATTCTTACAGCATTTTCTTCAAATAAATGCAGCTTTGCTGAGCAGTGAACTTGGTAAACATTATAAAAATCTTAAATATTCCAAACATCTGCATGAGAGTGAACAGTGCGAAGTATAAACGTATAAACCGTCTACAGAACCAGACTTATATGAGGTTTCTGTGACCTCGTGGTTAAAGATGCGTGCTGGTAATCAGAAGCTTGAGGGTTGATTCATAAAGTAACATTAACCTGCGTTAAACATGCTGCAAATCAAGTTACACGACGAATCTCTGAACAAACTCTGTCCACATTCACAAACACAGTCCTCTGTCTCTTGATCAATACATAATATTGATTTACAATCAGCTAAATCTACAAGTGACTCCTGGAATGCAAGAAACGTGATCTAAACACAGTAAGCATGCAAAGTCAAATCAACGAAGTCGTCTGCACAGCAAACCGCAATCAACAGAAGCGTCTGTGATTTTACTGAAGGCTTTTATGTTTTGTAGGCTGTAGGACGAACACCAAGCGTGATGTTATAAAGCTACAAACAACTGACAACTGATTTTAATTAGTTACAGAGTTACAAATATGAAAAAAAAAAAAAAAAAAAAAAAACCGATATGGGTTTTTGGGGCCGATCGATACCTAAGGTATCGATATATTAGGGAATAAAGAAGGCAGATATCAATATATCGGCCGATATTCTTTGTGTATATTATAGTACAGTAGCAGTCAAACGTTTGGACACGTTCCCATTCGTGTGTACTGTACTATAACTGGTACTGTACTAATAAGGATGAATCTAATTTTAATTTATATGTCTGCTTTAACGAATTAAGGATGTTGTATGCAAGTTGTAATAAAGAATGCATAACCATTGGTATTTCAAGAGAGGACCATGTTCTTGTTTCTTTATGAGAAGTAGTTATATTTAATTTTGAGATAAATAAATACTGTAAGCAGTTAAATATGTGTCTACATTGATTGCATGTTCAAATTATTCATATTGCCAGATGTTTTCTCCGGGAATACAACACGAGTTTGGAAATTGTAGAGATTTTTTTTTTTTCAATGTGTTTACAAATAAAAACTAAATAGAATTCTACACAGCATACATCCGAATTAAGTGTCAGTTTGCTTCATTTCAAAGCGAGCCGCCTCAAAACGTATCAAAACTGTCAAGCGTTCCGAGTATTTAAAAGCACAAAACGCGCCAAAAATAATAACCGTCGCGTCAATAATAATAATAATAAACATGAGATATATTGGCTAGTGTACATCAAAATCTCAAGCTTTCTGCATTTCTCAGCCCAGTTTTGGTTAAATAACCAGCGTTTTGAGTTTGACAGCGCAGAAATCAAGCTTTGTGAATAACTGTCCTCATAAAACATCTGTAATATTAGATATTCGCGACGTTAATACACTGAGTTACTGAATGTAAAGCTATTTTAAAGTGCACACGCAGATGTGTCGCGGCTACGCCTTTT
>CM044994.1:30280837-30455837 GCA_024542945.1 allo-octoploid hybrid of Carassius auratus x Cyprinus carpio
AAAAAAATAATAAAATGCAGTGTTTTGTTGTTGTAAATTAATTGTTAGATTTTCATTCGATTAAAAGTTGCTAAAGTTTTATTCATTAATTTTATTAGACACAATTTTGTATGATACAGTTGTATTAAAATTTGTATTAAATCATAAAACACAGAATCCAAATAAATAAATAAAACACTAAATTTAGGGGAAAATTATTTTCATGGAACTAGAGTTTTTTTAAATCTTTTTTTATTGTTTTTTTTCTTTTTCTTTACATATTTTTCTTTTCTTTTTAATAGATAAATTTATATTTATTTTCTTTATTTTTATTTTTATTGTTTTCTTTTTCTTTTTTTAATTTAATTTTTCACTTCATATTTTTTCATTTCTTTTTTTGTTTCATTTAATTGTGAACAAAACATAATTATTTTAACGATCAACCATCAAATGTGACTGCAAATGTGACTGCAAATGTCACTGCAAATTATAAGATGACTCTTAATTTTCACCACCAGAAATTGTAAATTTAACAGCATTTTCCTGTAAAATTGCATTCAGTGTCCTTTAGATTTACTGTGTTTTAGTAGAAATTAATGTTAACCAATTACCATTTTTTTACCACAGCATTTTTACAGTATTTTACTATTTATTATTTGGTGCTCAAAGGTCAAGGTAATAATCTATCATTAAATAAAGTGATATTTGAAAGTCTGTATTGATGGTATATTGATGTGGAGTGAAACAAGTGCACATCTACTGTATAAACCGGAGGACATTAACGGTTTGACTAGTTCCCATCACATCCCACTCAGATTCTTCACATTATTCCCATATCTGCAGGTTTATCTGCGACAGTGACGCAAACCTCCAGACGACTGCAAATCAATCACAAACCCAGAGGCAGGCGAGGAAGCGCTGTGAAGCAACTCTACAGTACTTTAGCCGCGCTTCTCACAGATTACTGTGAAGTCTCACATGCATTCCTCCACTAATAACGTCTGAAGAAGCCAAAAATCCTATCGCACATCAGCAAACCCAGCGAGAGGAAATGAAACGAGGCGAAGTGGCAATCACTTCCTCTTTCTGGAGAGTCTGCAGTCACACAGCAATGACTCAAACACACAAAACACACACTCAGCACCATATACACCTTTCACTGCACAAGTGTCTTCTCCATTCGCTTTTCCATAAGCACCGGGAATCAAAGCAATTCAGACTTTGATCTGAAGCATAACAGCAAAGGAAAACTAGAAGCTCAACGACTTGAACTACAGTCTCGTGAAGCACTGCCTGTCACGTGTATTCCAAAATATGCATATACACAAAGTATCAAAAGATCAAAGCAGCTCTTTCTTAAAAGGTTTTAAGTTATTGTTTGACATCAGCTTCCCTTCGGAGAAAACCAACGGAGATTTCATCTCCAGAACAGACTTCTGATCGATAAAGCACCAAGGACCCGCCTGATATTTGACTGTTTTGAAGTCATCGGCTTAACATTTGCTTTTTATTATTTGATCTTCAGCCTCAGCATGGGCTCTTTAAACCATCGCATGCCAAAGTGAATCTGAAAGAGTTCCTGCAGAATGATTTGGCAGATTTGGGGGTTTCCTGTGCTAGAAATACACCAAACAGATTTGTTTGGAAAAACCCCAGATGTCAAAGATATCCGCTGGCCACAGGACGGTGAAGCGTGTTTCTTTTGGAAAGTGACTCACCCAGCGATGCACATCCATATCCGCACACCACCAGCACATATTCCAGGAAAAAAAGAAGAAGAGGAAAAACAATGATCAAAATCTCTAGCAGCTTAAATATCAGACACCTAGATGTGGTTAGTTGAGTTTAAACAAGTATGACACAGAATACTTTTGGAAAGCTGGCATGTCCTGCAATGTGATGCATTAAAAAATAACATTTTAAACTATTCTTTCATAACTGATTACACACACAGCTGTTATGAACTCATATTAAATGAGCCTACATGAAACCTAAAGAAATACTACACAATTTCATCTATTATATTATATTATATTATATTATATATATATATATATATATATATATATATATATATATATATATATATATATATGACGATTCTAGGAAACTGGAAGTAAATATTAATTAAATAAGTTACATTTTTAAGGTTTTTTCAAAGTCACAGCTATATCTGCAAATTATGTTGTTATCATGTTATCACATATGCATTATCAAATACGTATGTATATGTAAACAGTGTAAGTTAGTATATAGTAAGACACAGACTGTTGAGAGTGTGGGAAGCAGACTTCACCTGACACAGAGTGGCTCTCAGATGATCCTGTAACAGCGTCAGTTCAGATCTGATCCAGTTTGAGCTCCAAACACAGAGAGAGCGCTTCACCTGCGGAGCTCCGCTTTCAATCACGCTCGCGCTCACAAATGTCGGGGCGGAGTCACGGGCGGGAAGGCCACGCCCCCGCTGCCCGCTATTTGTTCGCTTTCGTCTGAACCACGTCGTTCACCTCCTCCCTGGAGTCATAACTGAGTCTTATCTGTTAAGTGACTCTTCAGCAATGATTTTTCTCATTGATATATATATATATATATATATATATATATATATATATATATATATATATATATATAGTATGTGGTATATTTTAACCTATTGTAATGTTTACAATTTTGTTTTATTTTATTTGTGTGTATATAGTTGATTCTTGTATTATATATTATAATTTTTATCACATAAATATTATGTTTATATTATAAAATTATCTTAAAAATGTAGCTAGATTCAGAAGGTTTTTCTTTTAGAGTTTGCTGCCTTTTAAATAATTAAAACTTAAGGTACAACAATTAAAGGCTGATCTCCCCAAAAACCTCTGCATGGATGTTCGTGTTTATTATATTCTGTATGTGTAATACATCAAGATAAGAGACGATCTTAGATAATAAGATCATCTTTCTGTTGTTCATCTGATGCCACGTAGAATATCAGTGAAGTCAAGGTCAAAGTTCATGTATTAAAGTCATTCGATCAGGAAAACTGGCTGAGATATAAGAGTCAAACCTTGTTTATGAATGTGATCAGTTATGCATATTTCTAAAACATGGTTTTTAGTCATTAAGTATAGTTTTGCTTAAATCTATTCTAACGGGAGTCTGTGATTAGTGTAATTAATAGCTTCACACAAACTATTCATCTGTTATGGAAGTAGAATAATATATTATTATGCCAAAAATTATTTTTAATCATATTTTGAATAACGTGTACCCTCAGATTCATTAATTGTAATTCTCCACTAGATGTCAGTGTAGACCCAATTATAGCACAGAAGATCAATGCAGGATAATATTATCTCAAAGAACTTTATTTTGATGTACAGCTAAAACTATCCAGAATCAGAAGAAAATCCCCACTCAGACAGTGAATCTACACACCTGAGTCCTCAGCTACATCACTTATTGCTGCTCACTAAAATGAGTGAAAGTACCAAAACAGCATGTGCAAAGTTGCATAATGTGAGCTATATATCACATCTGAACACATGAATATCAGTGCAGTCCTACATGGACAAGAGACTTTAAGGATCTAGTCGTGATTACAGCAAACGTGGATATCATGTTACAGTAAACATATGAAACATTCTAATAGATATACAGTGAACTGTGAAGTCTAAATATACACCACAGTAGATCAGAGCGACACAAAAGGCACAACGCTTTTCTACTTCAGGAATAATTATTAATGTTAATGACTCTAACAGCTAATGAGGGGTTTCATGTGAATGATCAACTAAAAATGACATGCTACTGACATACAATATAGTACATTACACATGCGATGTACTGTTAAACACTGAGATGTATTTAAAAGAGAAAAGAAACATGAACGAACAAATGAATAATCAGAAAGAAATGAAACAAAAAAGAAATGAAAGAAGAAAGGGAAAAAAAATAAAAAAATAAAAATAGAGAAAATAAATGAAAAAAAAACTTGAAAAATAATGAAAAATGGAGAATAAAAATATGTAAAAGAAAAAGAAAAAAAACAATAAAAAAGAAGAAACAAAAACAAATTAAAGAAAAAAGTTTAAAAAATAAATAAATAAAAGAAAAACAATAAAAAAGGAAATAAGACATGAAAGAAAAATTAAGAAAAGAAAGGAAAAATAAAAACAATAAAAAAAAGAAAATAAAGGGGAAAAGGAAACAATGAATGAATGAACAAACAAATGATTAAAAGAAAGAAATGAAAAAATATAAAGCGAAAAAGTAAATTAAAAAAGAAAAAGAAAACAATAAAAATAAAGGAAATAAATGAAAATATCTATTAAAAAGAAAAGAAAAATATGTAAAGAAAAAAAACAATAAAAAAAGATAAGAAAAATGGAAGGAGAAAAGAAGTTAAAGAAATAGAAAAAGAAAGAAAAGAAAGAAAAGAAAGGAAAAAAATAAGTGCAAAAAGTAAAAAAATAGGGAAAAAAACAAAGAATGAATGAAAGAATGAAAAAGAAAGAATAAAAGAGAAAAATTAAAAAGGTTCATTTTCAGGTTGAAAATCTTAATTTGCTACAGTAATTATAACTAATAAAACATCGCCTACACGCTGTCAGCTGACTCATTCACATGTAAATATAGACATTTTCTTC
Organism: allo-octoploid hybrid of Carassius auratus x Cyprinus carpio; assembly: GCA_024542945.1. Taxonomy (NCBI): domain Eukaryota; kingdom Metazoa; phylum Chordata; class Actinopteri; order Cypriniformes; species allo-octoploid hybrid of Carassius auratus x Cyprinus carpio. The sequence goes on from CM044994.1 coordinate 30,285,457, forward strand.
TGCTTAATTACTTCAGGTTCATACAGTGACACTATAATGAGCTCAGTAACTGATCCTCAGACGTGGAATAAAGAACAGCAGCAGTCCTTCAAACACACATCCATCTCGTTCTTCAAGAATGTAAACGTGAATCTGAAACGAAGGGTTTGGAGCTGAACACTGCCTTTACAACAACAACAACAACAAGAGAATAATCCAGAAATACTCAGAGCTGAGGAATATTAATGTGAGCTGAATCTAGAGTTTACAAAGAGACATATTCATCTATAAACATGGAGACATCATCAGACATTATAGACGCTGTCAGCGTTCATGGCTCTGTGCTGCTAAAGTTCTCAAATATATCAAATCGTCAACATCTACGTATGATATTAAGATCTCGCACATTTTTTGTCATTCATCTGCTGAAATCCATCTTCATCTGAACGACATACAGAAGCTTGGGTTTGGGCTTCTGTGTTTGTGAAAGAAGTCTCTTCTGCTCACCAAGACTGCATTTATTTGATCAAAAATACAGTAAAAATTGTGAAATATTATTGCAATGTAAAACAGCTATTTTCTGTGTGAATCTCTGTTAAACTGTAATTTATTTCTGTGATGCGCAGCTGTATTTTCAGCATCATTCCTCCAGTCTTCAGTGTCACATGATCTTCAGAAATGCCGTTCTAAGAGTTTCATGTAAATATCAGCATCTGCACCAAATTCATATTTTTACTCCGATATGCACACATTTAAATACTGTTTTCAAAACTGTTAAACTTGAGCTTAAAACCTAGCACAGAAATGAATAAGAAAGAAATTTGCAACATTTTATCAGTAATATCATATAGAACAAGAATGAGTTGATTTGAGACATTAATGAAGTGTTTTGTGCATTTTGAATGTGAAATGTTCAAGCTGAAAGACGCTTAGAACTGTGTGAAGAGTTTAATGTTGAGAAATGTGTTCTGTAGTGATTGTAGAAAACTGTAAATCAAGCTTCATATTCTCACTGTATGAGCCATAAAAGCCAAAACATTCATACAAAATGTGATACAAATCATTCAGGCTTTATGGGGTTAAAAGAGTTTTTTGTGGGCCCTATGAAATATTTTCTTTTTTACCAAATTATTTTATTTTTATTTTTTTTCTGGACTCCTTTTTAATCGGTAAATTTAATTGTATTAATAAAAAGTATATCTAATTAATTAAAATCATGAAAACTTTACAATTTAACATCAATTTATTAAAAGTTCAACAAAAATTACACGTTTAGAGCCCTATGAAATGTTTTATTTTTTCTCACCTTATGTTTTATTGTAACCAAATTCTGTGTTTTAGCACGTCTAATTATTTTAATGCATAAAAACAATAGCCTTATGAATTTTTATTTAAATGGTAAATTATGATTAATATTATCGATGCAGGGTAGGATTAAATAAGCTTATGCTTCTTCCTACACTGCATAAAATGATTTTCTTACTCAGTAATTTGTCTTGTTTTTTTCAAGGTTCTTGAATAAAGATGCATTTACTTGACAAGCATAATTTGTTTCCTTAAAGAAATAATAAAAATCTTGTTAGTTTTTGCTTAAAACGAGCAAAAAAATCTGCCAATGGGGTAAGAAAAATAATCTTAATTCAAAGGCTAAACAAGATTATTTTTCTTGCCCCATTGGCAGATTTTTTTTTTTGTTTGCTTTTTTTTTTGCTTTTTTTTTATTAGTATTATTTTTTAAATTTTTTTTTATTTATTTACTTTTTTATTTATTTAATTTCTATTTTTATCAAAAAACAAAGTCATTTTACCTTTAAAGTAAATGCATCTTGATTAAAGAATTTTTAGATATTAATACTAGAAATCAACACAAAAATACTAAGTAAGAAAATCATTTTTTGCAGTGTACTCCTTTTCGGACATGTATAAGTTTTTGTTTTGTTTATTAGTATTTATTTCACATCTTCAAAATAAAGTCTCGGAGTCAAATTCAGTTTTGTAATGTGCCCCTAGCTCATGTGCAATCATCGTTCACAAATCCGAGAGACGCAGTGTGTATCTGAGTTTTCATCAAGAGCGTGGCTCTCCTTCTCCTCTGTTTCTGCGTCGGGCGTCTCGAATGAATCTCCTCCCAGATCGGCTAGTTTAATGTAGCCCTTACTGCCCGACCGCTCCAGTCTGGGACAGCTGAACCTGCGCGAGCTCTCGTCCAGACGCCTGGCGCCGGGATCCGTCAGCGCGTTCAGAGACAGGTGCGAAAGACACATCCGCGTCCCTGTGACCTCCGCTTTGGTCTCCAGCGTCGCGACGCAACTCCTACGCCGCGGAGGTTCGTTCTCCTGCACTTCGCAGTTGTTGAGTTTGATGACGGGGAGTGTGAAGGCATTGACGGATGACGTGACGATGGAGCGCGTCTCCCACTCGCGCGGACCCTCGGCTCCTTGATGGATGCTGTAGATCGTGTCGGCGAATGACTGGCGCTTCGCAAACAAGCTGTGTTTTCTCGCACACGATGGGCGTCTGTTGTTTCGTGGAGACGCCGGTTTATCGCTCTTCGGTTGCACGATGAGGCCGTTGAACGGGACGCAGTCTTTGGAGCGCATACTGTGAATATCGATGACTGTGGAGTAAATGTCTCGCAGGTTGATGATTTTGGTTTTCTTATCTCGATCCTCGTGGAGAACCGCGTTGGCGCAGATGAAGAGGAAAATCCCGATGCCCATCACTAACGGTCCGAAGACTTTGAGGTTGTCCGAGTATAAATAACTCACAAACAAGCTTTTGAGGAAGCCTGACGAGGTGTTTGACTTCACTAACTCGTTATTGCTTGTGAGGTTCTCCTCTTTTATTCGTTGCACGGGTTCGATGAATTTCTCGTTGTTTCTCTCTCTGGGCCAGTATCCCAGTACGGCCATGGTGACGCCGATCATCAGGATGAAAACCCCCAGCGCTGCCACCAGCCCAGAGACGGAGCACAGCTTCACTTTGCCCTTCACCACCACCACGTCGTTCTTGCGCTTCTTCTTGGCTTTCCTCTTCTTCTTGTTCTCCGCGTGGTTCTTGGTTCGCAGCGAGTCCTGGCGCCGGGAAATCCTCAGCAGCCCGCCGGTAGCGATCATCCTGCCTATTGGGTCACGAGGCTGTCAATCATCCTGTGGGCGGGACGCAAAGAAGAACAGAATACACATCACACACAAACTGTGCTGATAAAAAAAAAAAAATCAATAAAAGTTGCAGTTAAGTGCCCCCTTCTATTCAAGGTTAAGTACTGCATATACGGTTGTTGGGTCCTTATATGTTGACCCTGGAGCAAAAAACCAGTCATAAGGGTAATTTTTTTGAAATTGATATTTATACATAATCTGAATTCTGAATAAATAATCTCTCCATTGATGTGTGGTTTGTTAGGAGGACAATATTTGTCTGAGATACAACTATTTGAAAATCTGGAATCTGAGGGAGCAAAAAAATCTAAATATTGAGAAAATCATCTTTAAAGTTGTTCACATGAAGTTCTTAGCAATGCATATTACTAATCAAAAATTAAGTTTTGATATATTTACTGCTTTTGTGCTGCTTTTTAAGTCACAAATGACTTAAGATTTTAAGTATTGTTTTCTAAAAAAGGATTAAAATTTTGTTAGTTTTTGCTGAAAATGAGCAAAAATATCTACCAACGGAGTAAGAAAGGTAATCTTAATTCAAAGGCTAAACAAGATTATTTTTCTTAACCCATTGGCAGATATTTTCGCTCATTTTCAGCAAACACTAACACAATTTTGAATTTTTCTTTTTTATTTATTAATTTTTTTTAGAAAACAAGACTTAAAATCTCATTTAGATTTTAGAGTACAAATATCATATAATAATATAGGTTCATGGTTAAAAAGGGGGAAAAATCATCAGTGGGGTCAGATAAATTATTAGTTTTTCTGAATCTGCATTTATGCATTTTCATTTCTGACTTTTAACTAAAAGTCATTGTGCCTCTCAAGTAAATGCATCTTAATCAGTGTTATTTTAGTATCATTGATATACTATTTTATTTTTTTAATATCTTGAATAAGATTTTATAGTTCTCTATTCGTTATTATTTTAGTTTTTTTTGTAATTTTGTTGTGTTTTTATTTTTTGTTTTTTACCATTTTTTTCCATATGACTATTTTTTCCTTAAGCTTCAGTTTATTTAGTTTTAGTTACTTTAGTACTTCAGCTTCAACTGAACAAAAATAAGAAATGGTGCCTTGCCAACTAGATTAAATAAAATATTTTTTATAATATAAATTATCTATCTATCTATCTATCTATCTATCTATATATATATATATATATACACAGTATATACATTTATTTCAGTTAGTTTTATTTTTATTTTTCAAGTTATCAAAATGTTTGTACAGTTTTAATTTTAGGTTTAGTTAACAAAAATAACCCTGCTTTTGAATAAAGAGTTTTTAGATATTTGTACTAGAAAACAGGACACAAATAAGAAATAAAATCATTATAATTTTTTTTTAACATTTTATTTATTTCAGTTAGTGTTTTATTTTATTTATTTATTTATTTATTTATTTATTTATTTATTTATTTATTTATTTATTTATTTAAAGTAATCAAAATGTTTGCAAGGTTTTAGTTTTAGGTTTAGTTAACATTAATAACCCTGTTTTTGAATAAATAAAATAATTTAAATTAAATTTTTAGATATTTGTACTAGAAAACAGGACACAAATAAGAAATAAAATCACCTTTGCAGTGTTAATATTTCAGTAGTTGCCCCTAGACAGCAATGAGATTAAATGGAGAGCAAAGTGAGATGAAAAGGCCCCAGTGATCTCTCCTGAGTCTCTTCTAGAGTTTCAGACAAGATCTCAAACGTGTCTCAAACCGGGCTCAGATTTGCCAGGATACAAAAGTTTGCAAAATGAACTCAATCATTTCTCATCAAATGATAAACAATAAATAAACTGCTTTCCACGTTCATATTGTAGTCCTATATTCTTACTGGATGAAAACTATTGACTCGTGTCAGTTGTTATTAATATTACTTTTCAAGAGAAACTTCTAAAACAAAGATGAGCTTGAAAACTGAACTGAAACATAACTTAGAGCTCAATTACATTCCTTCAGATTTAAAAGAGCAACCTCTGAGAAATAACATCTTCTGGCAAAACATCCAGCACAGTTTTTCATTATGAAGCAAAGCTGACCTATTTTTGTTCAACATGTTTGTTTTTTCATTATTATGATATTTTATTAACACTGCATCTGTTTTTATGAACACATGCAGTTATTCTCATTTGTTTGTAATATTCAGATGATTCCAGTCAATGATTATCAATGATGGAAGCAGATGCTTCATGCAGACAGATGGATACAAAAACACTCAACATCTGAAATTACAGATATAACAATTTCCTGTTCCTGACAGCCTAAGGGGGATATTATTTAATTCTATCTATTTCTCTCTAATATCTCGGCATCACCACCATCCTCACTCTCATAAATCCATCCTATTACAATTAAACATCATCTTTAAATTCTCAGATTCCACATGCACTGCTTCACGAACCCACTTATACATTTCAATCAAATAATCAATTAGAGAGACAGATGACATCACTTATTGCGGATAATGTATAATTCACCTTTGCCAGCAGGATTTCAATTTGCCCAATCCCTCAGAATCATGCCTGCCGTACAGTGATGTTTTTATGAATAATTCATGGCATGAATAGTCTTCAGTAAAACTGTCATGACACACAGCCAGTGGAAATGTCAGCATCTACGAATGACAGACGTGAGTCAGACCCCCTTCAGAGAACGTCAATGAGGGCCGACGGGGGTCCTGACACTTCACAGGCGCTTTCAACATCTCCATACTGCAGCAAAATGACAATAATAAAAAAAATAAAAAAAAACTTGCGGCAAATGAAACCAATTCAGCCACATTAAATATGGCAAACTGCATTGTAAAAATGGAACATGCATGTTAAATATCATATCTAAAGACCAGATTTGTGCCAGACTAAAGGGAAATACACAGAACACCAAACGCCCTGGTAACCATCTAGAACATCCCAACAACCATTTACAGTAGCAACACTCAGAACGCCTTAGCAACTGCATAGCAACGCCCTGGTAACCACCTACAACTTCCCAACAACCATCTACAACAGCAACACTCAGAACGCCTTAGCAACTGCATAGCAACGCCCTGGCAACCACCTAGAACATCCCAACAACCATTTACAACAACAACACTCAGAACACCATAGCAACTGCATAGCAATGCCCTGGTAACCACCTACAACATCCCAACAACCATCTACAACCATCCTGTCTACATTTACTATAGCAACACCTGAGCAACTGCATAGCAACCCCCTGGTAACCACCTAGAACATCCCAACAACCATTTACAACAGCAACACTCAGAACACCATAGCAACTGCATAGCAACGCCCTGGTAACCACCTAGAACATCCCAACAACCATTTACAACAGCAACACTCAGAACACCATAGCAACTGCATAGCAATGCCCTGGTAACCACCTACAACATCCCAACAACCATCTACAACCATCCTGTCTACATTTCCTATAGCAACACCTGAGCAACTGCATAGAAACCCCCTGGTAACCACCTAGAACATCCCAACAACCATTTACAGTAGCAACACTCAGAACGCCTTAGCAACTGCATAGCAATGCCCTGCTAACCACCTACAACTTCCCAACAACCATCTACAACAGCAACACTCAGAACGCCTTAGCAACTGCATAGCAACGCCCTGGTAACCACCTACAACATCCCAACAACCATCTACAACAGCAACACTCAGAACGCCTTAGCAACTGCATAGCAACGCCCTGGTAACCACCTACAACATCCCAACAACCATCTACAACAGCAACACTCAGAACGCCTTAGCAACTGCATAGCAACGCCCTGGCAACCACCTAGAACATCCCAACAACCATCTACAACAGCAACACTCAGAACGCCTTAGCAACTGCATAGCAACGCCCTGGTCACCACCTACAACATCCCAACAACCATCTACAACAGCAACACTCAGAACGCCTTAGCAACTGCATAGCAACGCCCTGGTCACCACCTACAACATCCCAACAACCATCTACAACCATCCTGTCTACATTTACTATAGCAACACCTGAGCAACTGCATAGAAACCCCCTGGTAACCACCTAGAACATCCCAACAACCATTTACAGTAGCAACACTCAGAACGCCTTAGCAACTGCATAGCAACGCCCTGGTAACCACCTACAACTTCCCAACAACCATCTACAACAGCAACACTCAGAACGCCTTAGCAACTGCATAGCAACGCCCTGGTAACCACCTACAACATCCCAACAACCATCTACAACAGCAACACTCAGAACGCCTTAGCAACTGCATAGCAACGCCCTGGTAACCACCTACAACATCCCAACAACCATCTACAACAGCAACACAATTAGAATGCCTAGGCAACTGCATAGCAACGTACTGGTAACCACCTACAACATCCCAACAACCATCTACAACAGCAACACAATCAGAACGCCTTAGCAACTGCATAGCAACGCCCTGGTAACCACCTACAACATCCCAACAACCATCTACAACAGCAACACAATCAGAACGCCTTAGCAACTGCACAGCAACGTCCTGGTAATCACCTACAACATCCCAACAACCATTTACAGTAGCAAGACTCAGAACGCCTTAGCAACTGCATAGCAACGCCCTGGTAACCACCTACAACATCCCAACAACCATCTACAACAGCAACACAATTAGAATGCCTAGGCAACTGCATAGCAACGTACTGGTAACCACCTACAACATCCCAACAACCATCTACAACAGCAACACAATCAGAACGCCTTAGCAACTGCATAGCAACGCCCTGGTAACCACCTACAACATCCCAACAACCATCTACAACAGCAACACAATCAGAACGCCTTAGCAACTGCACAGCAACGTCCTGGTAATCACCTACAACATCCCAACAACCATTTACAGTAGCAACACTCAGAACGCCTTAGCAACTGCATAGCAACGCCCTGGTAACCACCTACAACATCCCAACAACCATTTACAACCATCTACAACCATCTTGTCCACATTTACTATAGCAACACCTGAGCAACTGCATAGCAGCGTCCTGGCATCATGGCAGTGAGTTTTGCAGGGACACACGTTATTGTCATGAAATCAAAGTGACATGAATCATAAACTCTCTGCAGCTGAAGCAAACAAAACAAACTGAAGCGGGCACTTGCATTGGATTTTTAGTAAGTCTCTGTGAATTTATGTCCATCAATGCTGGACTGAGGAAGAACAAACACAATGTTTGTCTTAAAATAATGAAAGGTTGAATGCATTGATCAGCAAACAGTCATGAAGCTGGCACTGATCTGTCTCTTTACACAGCGTGTCCTGATCTGCCTGAGCTCGTCTGTGTTTATAGGTGGCAGAACAACGAGCACACACTCCCACACACTCCTCTCAACCCACCATACCACCCATCCATACGGCTTTAATGTCAGCGCCAAACACACCAAACAATCCCACAACCCTCGGCTGAGACGCCTTGAGGCCAGGCATTTTTAGACGCTTCTTCACTTCACCTTACAGCCTCTGAGCTCAAAGAAAAAGCCAAACATCTCAGACTTCAACACGTTCTACAAAATAAAAACAATCTAAATAAAACACTTGAACACTAAAAATAGATATATTTCATCTGTTTACCCGCATGTCAATGTGACCATTAATCGACATCAGAGAACTGTAAACGTGAATATGTGGTTAAATTATTGCAATATTAACTTCCTCAGAGATATTACAAGTAAATATTTAATGTCAAAGGGGTTTAGCTGACAAAAAAACATTTGGGAATCTTTGCATTACATTAATAACATTAATAAACATGAAAACAGTCCAGACTTCCAGAATCAACAGTTACTGAAGGTCGCTGGATATGATGAAGATACAGTGTTTCACAGCTAAAGTGTTTTTCATAATTATTATTTTCATACACAGTCTAATAACTTGAGAGGAGCACTTGTCTCCCAAATTCAGATGCATGGACCGCAAAATGATTTACATGACATTTGCATAATGATTCTATATTGTGGATATAGTCAAAGCTAAATGGTATGAAATACAGTAGAATTTTTGGACAGGAAACTTAATAAGAGAAAAAAGAAGACACTTATGAATAATTTACTGCCACTGCGTGAATAATATGTAATCATGTTACCCACAAAAAAAGTTACTGTATTCTGATTATGAGCATTTTAAAACTTAATATAATTACATAATCCAGATTGTTTGTAATAAACATTACCTGTTAATCTGTGAGTATGTGCTGACTTGTGTTCACGTCCAACTTTAAGGTCACCTTGAGAGATTTTAATTTCATTCGTCTTCTTTTTATAAGTTAAAACAATAACAATAAACTTAACAATAAGTACTTAACTCTAATTATTTAAAGAGGAAGTAGATCTTTTGGATCAGCTGATGGTTCTGAATGTTCATATTAAGGTCAGCGTTCACTATGGTTTCCAAAACTGCTGAACTGAATTGTAATATAATGTATTTTTCGTTCAATTCGTATTTTGATTAACATTAATCGGTCTTTCTATTGTTTTTGAAGAGATTCAACTAATAGAGTAAATCATGCACGCGGACAAAGATGCAAAGAAACATGTGCAAAACAATAAAAATATCAAATAAAAACATGCATTAAAAATAGGTATAAAAAAAATATAAGAGGACTGCAAGAGTTTACAATGCAACAATGAAATAGTATATCAATAATTCTGCCAATATGAAGCAAAATGTCAAACGCTGAACAATCACTTTAGAAATTTAATTGACCATCATTGATTTTCATTTGAACGCGCACAAAGGGCTTTAACGCGATTATTTCCTCTCAAACAGCGACATCAGGGTGATTTAACAAGTGTTTAAGTGAAGTCAAAGACATCAGTGTGTGCGGAAGGTTTGGAGGTTCTCACCGAAACTGTGTTCGTCCACCAGACAGAGCTCGTCTGCATCACTCTCGTCCATGTCTGAGGATCTCTGTCATCTTCATCCTGATGCTGCTGAAGCAGATCTGAGGAGCTCTTCATTGTGTCGCGCCGCCCATCGGCCAGAGCAGCGGGTCGCGCGCTGCGTACTGCGTGCTGCATACTGCATACTGCATACTGCACACTGTAGAGTGCGCTACATTGTTGACATTGCCATCTAAAAAAAAAAAACAAAAAAATTCTATACATAAAAGATTCTCAAAAATATAGAAAAATGTAATTTCATATCAAAATGTTTGAATGATCAAATAATACATCAGGAAATAAATTTTAAAAATGACAGCGATATGATAAAATATAACAGTGTCTAACAATTTTACTTTTCCATAATTGGGTATTTATTGGTATTGGAATATTTTAATAAACATTTTATGATTTTGTATGTGTAGATGTCTGTATGTGAACTGTGTATGTTTATGGAGGTGTAGCAATGTGTATTTAATTGCACTTTAGGTTATTTATTTATTTATTTTTCTTCGATTTGCTGGCATGGGGTTTGGGGATTGTTCTTCAAAATGTGAAAAGCTTTAAACAAAATACTTAAAATGAAAATGTAAAAAAAAAAAAATACTAATTATGGCGATACTGGGTCTCGATCATTACTCACACTATGGCATTTATGACAAAATATCATATAAATAAAAAAATATATATATATATTTTCAGACAGGATCAAGAGCCAAGATCTTAGCTTTAAAGGTTATTTTTGCAAGTTACTGAGCTAAAATAATCTCCCTATTTAAAAAATGCAGCCCTATAAAGCAATAAATAATAACAGAATAAAGATTGACGGATCATTTCATTTAAATGAGCTAGTATTCCAAATTGAGAATCGCATTGTTTTATCTATTTATATGTTTGTTTGTTTGCTATTTATTTTTTAATAGAGAACTGGGGGGGGGGGGACTTTTAAGCAACATCATTTACTTAAGTTTTAACAGTCTTTGCTATCCTTGCTTCAATAATCAAAAAGTATACCTTTTTTGTTTGTTTGTTTGTTTTTTATCAGAGCATAAAATAGGCCACATAAGTGGAAAAATATACATTAAATGTTTACAATGTAAGATAGCTTGGTGATAACTATCACATGACACCGGGGGAAAGATGGTTTATTTTAACATTTTTAATTTGTATGAATTCACTTTTGAATGAATCGTTTGAGTGAGTGATTCAGTGACTCGTCCATAAAGACTTTTCATGGTTAGTTTCTGACTGAATCTGCGTGTTTGAATGAATCGTATGAGTAAATGATTCAGTGACTCGTTCATTAAGATTTTGCATGGTTCATGTCTGAATGAATCCACGTGTTTGAACAAATCATTTGAGTGAATGATTCAATGACTCGTCCATTGAGCGAGGGAGCAAGTCTGCTTCATATGCACACTTCATGCCGCTCTATAGACCACAATGCAACACGATTATGATGTCATCGCAGATTGCATTCAATTTATCCACACCCCAAACAACTCTATAATATATAAATGATTTATAATTTTTTTTTTTATTTTACATTTATAACAGCCCAATCATACCTATATACACACAGAATGCTGCACCAAACACATTCCTAAGGGGAAAAAATGTAAACAATAAACCAACTCCATAGTGCCTTATAAGTGATCAAGGGCTTAGGATGCTCCAATTCAGCACATTTCAAGGGTTCAGCCAAATGCAACGTAATCAATGACGTACATCCGAGTAAACGAGACGGAGGGAAGTTTGCGAGTCAAGGTCAACAGACACACTATTTTCCTGTTTAATACTGTAAAGCTGCGTTGACACAGTCTGTATAGTTAAAAGCACTATATAAATAAAGATGATTTGACACTGTAGCTCAATCATTGTCATTTAGGAATAAGATTGGGTTTGTGTTTTAGTCACTTGAGTAACAGAATGTGTTTCTAAACAGATGAAGGCTTTTTGAATAGTTCAGTTTGACAAAGCTGGCTTTATACTGACTCCGGAAATAAAAATGACAGAGTCCAGACTCTCCTCCAGGGTGTTGGGAATCCTGTAAATGGAAGAGTTTGGCTGAATACAGTCAGCTGTCATGGTAAAGCTCTCAGTTCACGAAAACCAGGCCTGTGCTTTTAAATAAATATTTAAAATAAGTTTTACAATCAATGAAACCCTCAGAAAACGCTCGAAAGAGAGAGAGAGAGAGTATCTGTGGGACATCCACATCACAAGCTCATGTTTGGAGTGTTTTTTGTTTTCCTGCTCATCAGCATATATTTAATTAGTGTCTCTGCCTTTTTCTCATTTCATATCTGGTGTGTCTATGACCTTCATCAGACGCTGCTGCTGCTGCCAAAACAATTAATGATGCGGTGTAACGAGCCAAGAGACAAAGAACAGCTGAACTCAAGCTGCACTGAAAACAAACACATCTCAGCCATTTCTACAGAAAGGCAATGTAAACATGATGCAGAAAAAAAAGTCTGCTTAACTGTAAGATACATGTCTGGAATTTATTTTATATAAAAAATAGACCCATAAAAAGAAGAAGAAGAAGAAGAAGAAGAAGAAGAAAACACAAATGGAGACGTTTCAGTCTTGAGTTTATTCGTGTACTCTAGTGTTATTTTAGTATCATTGAGATACTATTATAGTATTAATTGTTTGAATTAGTTTTAATTTTCATATTTATATTTACCATGAATTAATTAATTTTAATTTTAGTTAAAGTTTTTTTTGTCTTTGTTTTCCATTTTCATTTTAATTAAACGTCTAGCAATTTTGGTGCATTTTTTATATATATATATATATAGTTTTTATTAATTTTTATTTCAGTATTAGTTTTGACCATATACTGTGATAAATGAAATTATATTAGACAATTCATGTTTTTAAATACAGTAAAATATCATTTTCAGAAGTAAAAATAATTACACTACCTCATATTTAAGTTGAGAAACATTAAAACTATATGTTTATATTTCATTCAAATAGTTTTGTTTATTATTTAGGAAATGAGTTTTGTAAGGCATTTTTCACTATTTTTATATTATTATGCATGTTACCCTGATAAATCTGCATGTGTGTATGTGTGGAACACTGCTATTGATCATGGATAAACAATAATTAGTTTTAATTAATCAAATGTATCATTATTGTGTTTGTCATCATATTTATAAAGTCCAAAGCAGGTTTATTTAACTCCACTCTGTCGTTATATTAAAGTATATCAGATACAGAAATCTACAGCTATGAAGTACAACATACAGCCACCAAAATGTCAATCCTGTCAAACCTGAAATGCTTTTCAGGAGAATTTTTAGCGTTTTTTCACCATAAATTTAACAAGATATTTTTATACTGTTGCTGTGTCTGAACTAAATCCCAAAACCGAACACATGTACCCATACAGCAAAAAAAAAAAAAAACATTTTTCTGGCCAAAATATATTTAAAATACATGCTAAATTGATGTTGTAAAGTGTGACGTGAAGCTCAATAAAATATATTTTTGAGAATTAAAAATTATATAGGTTCAACCATTATATACCAAACATATTTACATACTGTATATATTTATATATTTTTTTAAATATTATATTTTGATATATTTCTAATTATTATTAACATTTTATTTTATTTTATTTGCCGTATTGAAAACCTCAAGACAATATTTTAAGTGTACACTTATCACTTCTGAACGCATCCAGAAGGAATCATAAAGCTGTGCGTGTGTGTGTGTGTGTGTAAGAGAGAGAGAGAGAGAGAGAGAGAGTGTGTCTGTGTGAGTATGTGTGTGTGTGTGAGTGTGTGTGTGTGTGAGTATGTGTGTGTGTGTGTGTGAGTATGTGTGTGTGTGTGTGTGTGTGTGAGTATGTGTGTGTGTGTGTGAGTATGTGTGTGTGTGTGTGTGTGTGGGTGTGCGCGTGTGTGTGTGTGTGTGTGTGTGTGTGCGTGCGCATGTATGTGAGAGTGAGTTTGTGTGTGTGAGTATGTGTGTGTGTGTGTGTGTGTGTGTGTGTGAGTATGTGTGTGTGTGTGAGTGTGTGTGTGTGTGTGTGTATGTGTGTGTGTGTGTGTGTGTGTGTGTGTGTGTGTGTGTGTGTGTGTGTGTGTGTGTGTGTGTGTGTGAGTGTGTGAATCTCGCAGGTTTCCTCTCAGACTTGGGAAAGTCTAGACTCTGCTCTGGAAATGAGGTCTGGGATCCAGCAGGTCCCTCACGCTCCGTACATTTTGTAAATGTGTTTAACGATGCTTCACACCTGTTCCTCTTAATTAAGATCACATATCGAAGCGGGCCAGACAGTTAGATTTCATTATTCTTCTGTATCTGGGTCGATGTAGGATCAGCTGGTGATCTTCTAGCACATTATGAACGCTTCTGTGTACTTTATCTGCTCACACGTGAAAAATTTAACTGCTTCTGTATCACACAGATCCTCCTTCACCTTAAGAATCAGTCATGTGATGCAGCATTAATGACAGAACCTTAAAACACATGACTGTAACTAAACACGGCAAACTTTCCTTCACCTGAACACACACGTGTGCTGATATTTCTGTGGATTTGGGTCGGTCTGTGATGATGGATGGTGTGGAGAGCAGAAGTTCATTCAGAGTCCTGAAACATCAGTTCACAGAAGAACCAAGCTGCAGATCATCTGAATATTAAAATAATGAGTGATCTGAAGAGTCTCTCAAATGCCCCACTGGTTTAAAACTCAATATTATGATGATTCATTTAGTCTTCATTTCACAATTCTTACTGTGTGTGTTTTTAATTTTGCTGAACTGGAAAATAAATACAAACATTTATTTTCTAAAAAAAAAGAAAAAAAAAATTAAGACCTATAGAAAGAAAGAAAGATAAGCATGTAAATAAAAAAATAATAATAATTATATATATATTTAATATCTCTTTATCCTAGACAGCAATGTGGGAGTAAACAAATTAATTTTGCTAAATCATTATTTTAGTATTACTGAGATACTTTTATAGTTTTTATTAATTTTTAATTCATTCTTATTTTTATTTTTTTCCATTTAGTTTAGTTTTTTAGTTTTTTTTTGTGTTTTTGTCTTTTTTATCGTTTTTTTAAATTGTTTGAGTTTGGTTTTATTTTTATATTTTATATTTTTGTTTTAATTTTAGATAACATTTTAGTTTTTTGTCATTTTTTATTTATTTTTTAATTTCTATTTAGTTTTTATTAATTGTGTGAATTTTTTTTTATTTTTAGATTGTATTTTTGCATTTAAGATTTTAGTTAAAGTTTTATTATTTTTTTATTTTTTAATGTCTATATAATTTTTATTAATTGTTTGAATTTTGAATTGTTAATTTAAGATTTTGTGTTTTCATTTTAATTTTAGTTTTTTAGGTTTTAGAGAGAGAGATTTATTTATCCTTTCGGAAATTTGTTCTACACCATACAGTACGTCTGATACATTTATACATAAGACAACAAGACAGTTGACAAGACAGAATTCCATACAAAATATACAACAAAATTTCCCTCTTACCCAATAATAATTTTAGTTAGTTTAGTTAGTGTCTGTGTCATTTGTATTAGTTTTTGTGTTTATATAGTTTTTATTAACTTTATTTCAGTTTAAGTTATGCTAGTACATCGAGTTAAACTTCATGAAAATAAAAAAGAGAAATCTGTCCTTCGCAACTAGCAACTTTATTAATAGCAGCTTTACACTATGTTTTCACTAAATACTTTTAATTTGTATTTGTTTTACTTTATTTTTATTTATTTATACATTATAAGTAACATTATATAAATAATTAACATTTTGCAGATTCTGAGACAGGATCTGTATGATTTTGAGATCCATCTTTTCACACTGAGGACAACTGAGGGACTCAAACACAGCTATTACAAAAGGTTCAGACATTCACTGATGCTCCAGAAGAAAACATGATGCATTAAGATCCGGGGGTGAAAACTTTTGAACAGAATGAAGATGACTTGTGCTTATTTGTTAAAGTTACTGTATAATTAAAGTTTAAGTACTTTTAAGTTGTAAAGAATATCTGCAGTGACATTTTTGTAAAGTATGTCTTGATTAGTGTGGGGGGGGGGTGGCTTGGAGTAAACAAGGATGACCTCTGACCTACTTTCTCTACGATCTGAATTTCTGCGTATCGAGTTTTAGATTATTGAATTTGATGTTCAGAATTTCCTTTTCATCCTGAAAACTTGAAGCTGTATTTTTAAAAACTGGATATTTGCAGTCTAAGATTTCAGAACAAAAAAAAAAATATACTGATTGAAAATATGTCTATAAAACTATGTCTATAATATATGCCATAAAAACATTCAGTTGTGTTCAATTTAAAATGTTTAATGTTCAAGTAAAAAAAAAAAAAATCAAATTCAGAACTATTTCATATGCCAAATAATATTCATTTTTGTTAAATTACACTTGTAAATAATTTAAATTTACACAATATAAATTCACTTAGTTTTGTCATATTATAAGCTCTATGTAATAATCATTTTAATAATGTGGGGTGACAAATGAAGTTCAAAAAGTACAAGACTATTTTCCTTGAATGTCATGAAATCACGTTGAATAATATGAGCTTTAAGAGTTTAAAATTGTCATTTACACTTTTTAACACTAATTATTTAACAAGCTGTATCTTAAAATTAAAAACAAATGAACAATTAAATGAATGTTTAACAATTAAATGCATGACAATAAAAACAGCAGAATACAGAAGAACACAAACTCTGGAAAGGGCCGGAGCTACATAAGGGAAATAATGACAATTATTTATTCACTGTGGGATCTTCTGAATTGAAAGGCCATTATGATAATAATATCTATTCTGATTCATCAACACAGTGTCACTGATGATTCTATACAAACAGTAAACCCAGGATAGAGCGTCTGAGTGAATGTGGTCTGGACTGTGTGGATGAGGCTCATTGTGTCAGAGACGCTGTAGAAGGACAGAGTTCCTGCACTGTGATCCACAAACACTCCTATTCTTCTGCTGATGGGCTTCACAGAGAGATCAGTCTCTATGTTATTGTGTATGAATGAGTAAATGGAGGAAGAGCAGCGCAAATTCCAGGACTGATCATTACCTCCAAACACACACTCTTTACCCTGTCCCTTCCTGCTGATGTTCTTATATGACACTGATATAAACACATCTCCACTCCACTCCAGCTCCAAATAACAGCGTCCACACACACTCTCTCTACACAACACCTGAGGCCACGCATCAAATCTGTCTGGATGATCAGGATACGGCTGATCTGTGTCAGTGTCAGTAATCACTCTGTTGTTCTCAGACAGATGGAGGAGTTTATTCACTGTGTTCAGATCCAGAGTGAGCTGACGGGAATCTGATGGAGATAAAACACATCAGAATCAGGAATTATGAATCTGTTTGATCTTTTCATGTAGCTGAACTCTTCATGTTCAGTGTATCATCAGTGTCTCAGTACAGATGAGCAGATATCTGTGCACATCATCATTTACATCATCAGTTATAAAACTCTTCTTTCTCCTTCTACAGGAAGAACATGAACACACTCAGAGAGTTTTTCTGCTGGTTTTCTTACTGACTTACATTGTAGGAAGTCCTTCCTGGTCCAGAGAACAATGTTGGTGAGTGTGACTGTGGAAATCAACAGACATGAACAGTGAGATTCTCATGATCCTGTATCTATTCCTAACACATTTCTAATATGATGTTCTCCATGATATGAGATGATGATGGACTGGTTTCTGAGAGCAGATGAATCTCCAGGACTTTACCTCTGTCTGAGATCTTCTTGAGCTCCTCTTTGCAGAAATCCTCCAGTTTGTGTCTCAGCTGATGGACAGATTCTCTCAGAGCATCAAAAGAGAAGAGAGAACTGAAGAGATCATCATTTCCGTCTGTAGATTCAGGAGGTGCTGAGAGGGACTGGAAACTCTACAGAAAACAGGGAAACACTTTACATTACAGCCGCGATTTACAGTGAAAGTAAACATAATTTACAGTGTAATTTTTTGTAATTACAGTGTACCTATAGAGTACCTCGGTGTAGGTATCAGTGAATAATATGCAACGTTTGGGGAATAACAGGGTTACAACATGGAAAATTACAAATGATTTATACTGAAAGTATTTTGAAACTAAGGGGTACCTATTCTAATATTACGTGGTATGTATGATCAATATAAGTGGTCTTATGACCTCAACACTTGAAGTAATATAAGGATTGAGGACGATTGCCTTTATCACTGATCTCACCAGCCATACTCTCTGTTTCAAGTCTGTTCAATAAACCTCATCATATCACTAACCTCCTGTCTATCCCCTGATTTGTGACACATATGAACTGAAAGTTTAATAACATTTGTAAGCGTTTCAATCTACATTAAATAATGATCTGTTAATTATTAGGTAATGTTTGATAAAGTCATCAGTTAACGTTAACAAGCACATTATCTCATATTTCTAGATATGTGAATATATATTAAACAATGATTACTTAAACATTATATAATGTTTGTTAATGATTTATTAATGAAAGTTATTATAAAGTGTTATTTAGAAGTTAATTTAAAAACAATTTAAATGTTTGCATGCAATTTTTTTTTAATGTGAGTGTTGATTATTATAGTTAAAAATAAATAGTAATTGAATTTAAGTTTGGTCTCTGTTGTTAATTGTAACCTTATAGTAAAGTAAAAGAGCTCGCTATAGTTTAGAGCAGAAACTGAGGCAGATTATTTTACATTCCATCTCCGTTATCACAAAACCCAAGACACACATTAAAAACAGCTCCAATCACAGCGTCCTCTATTCATCAGTTATCAACGTTTGTAAATGCTGCAAATAAAGACATCGCTGCTTCAGAGTTCCTGCTGCTGGTGTGAATTTGTGGGGAAGCCGTGGCCTAGTGGTTAGAGAGTTTGACTCCTAACCCGAAAGTTGTGGGTTTGAGTCTTGGTGCCGGCAATACCACGACTGAGGTGCCCTTGAGCAAGACACCGAACCCCCAACTGCTCCCCGGACACCGCAGCATAAATGATACACACTGCTCCGGGTGTGTGTTCACGGTGTGTGTGTGTTCACTGCTCCGGGTGTGTGTTCACGGTGTGTGTGTGTTCACTGCTCCGGGTGTGTGTTCACGGTGTGTGTGTGTTCACTGCTCCGGGTGTGTGTTCACGGTGTGTGTGTGTTCACTGCTCCGGGTGTGTGTTCACGGTGTGTGTGTGTGCACTTTGGATGGGTTAAATGCAGAGCACACATTCTGAGTATGGGTCACCATACTTGACTGTATGTCACGTCACGTCACTTTATAACCAGGAGAATGTCCCGAGAACTGTACGGTGCGAAAGTGCCTTATATTTGAACTTTCTAGGAAATAGTTTGGATGATGAAACATCTGCTAAGAACATAAGTTTGTCTGCACTATCAAGTTCACTGATTTGCATCTAACAGCTCAAGCACATCAATGGAGTCTCATAAAAATCAATAAAAATCTATTTTATCAAGTTTGAAGATCATCTGATCCAATTTTGATGAATGTTACTCAGAATCTGCACTATTGAGTTCACTGATTTCACCATTATGAATAGAAATGAGAGAGAGATTTCCAGAGAAGAGATTTTTCAGAAGAAGATGATCAGATGAGAGTCTGACTGATGATTATATAATAAGACACTCATGAAGTGTTTCTCTGTGAGTCTGTCACAGCAGGATCTGCTCAAGTCCACTCTGATCCTGTTCTTCTAGATCTGTGTTACCTGCAGGAACTGGATGTGATCCTGTGTGTGTGAAAGCTGCTCCAGCTCAGCGTCTCTCCTCCTCAGATCATTGATCTCCTGCTCCAGTCGCTCCAGTCGTTCTTCAGCTCGACTCACTGCAGTCTTTTCCTGATCTCTGATCAGTCGTATCAGCTCAGAGCGGCTTCTCTCAATGGAGCGGATGAGCTCAGTAAAGATCCTCTCACTGTCCTCCACTGCTGTCTGTGCAGAGCGCTGTTAGGACACACAGTGATTCAGCTTCAGTGCGTCTGAACTGAGACGGAGACAAACTTCTCTTCTTCTCCAGACTCACCTTATGAGACTCCACAGTCTCTCTCAGCTGCTGGAGATCTTTCTCTCTCTGCTGGATTCTCTGCTGGAGCGTCTTCTGCGTCTCCTTCAGCTGCTCCTGCAGGACAAACAGATGATAGTGAATCTCACAGAAAACTACTGCCACTAAATCATCATGTGAACAGATCAATCCAGTAAACATACTGTAGGGTGAGGCAGTTTAAAGGTTACTTATCTCAACTGATAAACAATGACTGTAGGTTCAAACTCCAGAAGTGATGATCTGTTACAATCATCTTACGTGAATCAACATGAAGATTAAGGCACATTTCACAGCGCAATTCCAAGCATTAGAAAAGTGAAACTAACACAGGCGTAGAGCTTCACACTGACAGTGTTTCTTCTGTGTAGTATAGTTTGCTTTATGCCTGACAGATGTTTATTTTGTCAAAGAAAGGGTGAATAGTTCATTTAATTATTTTATGTAGCTTAAGGCCTATGTTTTAAGAAAGTGTTGATAAAGATTTATATGGTGCAGATATAAACACATATGAAACAAATGTCCAATATTTCATCAGTGTCTAGTGTTAAATACCTGTTTCTCTGTCCTCTGGTCTGCAGCTGATACAATGTCATGGTTTTTATGTTCAATAATCGTACACAGCATACATATACACTTCTGATCAGTGCGACAGAAAACCTCGAGGAGCTTCTCATGTTTCTGGCAGATCATCTCCTGCAGTCGTCCAGTGGCTTCAGTCACTTTGTGTGGTTTACGTGAATGAAACTCCTCGTGACGCTCAAAATGAGTTTGACAGTAAGACTCCAGACACACCAGACAGGACTTGACGGCTTTGTATTTTCTTCCAGTACAGACGTCACACTGCACATCTCCAGCTCCAGCGTCACAGTCAGCAGAGAGTCTGGTCTTCTTCAGTTTCTCCACCACTTCAGCCAGCATGGTGTTTCTAGCTAAAGCAGGTCTTGGACTGAAGGTCTGTCTGCACTGAGGGCAGCTGTAGACTCTCTTCTGATCCTCCTGATCCCAGCAGTCTGTAATACAGCTCTTACAGTAACTGTGTCCACAGGGAATGGTCACTGGATCCTTCAGGAGATCCAGACACACTGCACACATGAACTCCTTCTGATCCACTGAAATTTTGGATTCTGCCATTTTACTGCACGAACACAGAGACACAGACACACAACAGCTCAACTACACTTCAGTTTCTCTTTCCCTGAACTTATGAGATTCTGTTTCCTGGTTCTGTGTTTGAGTGACGTGTGTAAAACAGGTGTGTCTGTGAGTCTGTAAAGCAGGTTTCTCATCCCTGAGTTTAGTTTCAACACACCTGACTGTTATTAAAGTAAATACAAAGAACTTGACTTGGAAAAGTGATTCTCCTAGACTAGAAATTGGGAACCCTGATAATTAAATGTCTACCAGATTTCATTCTCAGACAAACACTCAAAGAACACAAGTAAATAAATAAGAAGTGGACACTATTTTTTACCGTGTGAACAGTAAACATACAGGCACGAAGTGAATGTTGAGACAGAATGAGTCTACTCGATGGTTCTGCATAATTATCAAAATCATTTATTTGAGTATACGGAACATATATATATGGGGCTTGAATGTTTCAGAAACAAGAAAGAGGTTTCACTAAAGACAACACAAGACAAAGAACATGGGAAAACACCGGAAAACCAGGGGCTTACAAGGGACAGGTGAAGGTGATTGGTTTTCATGGAAACTAAAAGGGTAGCTATGGCAACAAACAAGGGTAACTATGAGAAACAAGGCACACAGTAAACAGTAGCTGGAAACAGACAGAAACACTGGGAACAGAACATAGGCAATAGAAGTTTTTGGGAACGAATGTAATTCGTTTGAGAACGGAGAAAGACCGTTCCATTAATAGACTCCGGCATTATGGCATCATTACCACTTCGGCAGTGCATTATTTCTCTAATAATTTTAACGGCTTGGAATAACACCTCAAGACATTGTTCAAATATTTTATTTCAAGACATCTGTAATTTTTCTGAAATTAACCCTTGTGTGTTGAACTAATTTATGCACCTCACTCTAAAACTTCAATTGCTATTTGAAAAACATAATTTTAGAGCCGATGGTTTGAACCATTGACATGCAGTCTAATGCAGTTGTTAATGCAGTCTAATTAAGTTTTTAGAAAGAGAGATTACGCGTGTGTGAACACCTGCAACTGTGTTCAGCAGCAGCGTCTCTAATAGCAAATCTTTAGGCTGAACCACTTCAAGAACCTCACTACTGAGAAATGTCATGAAGCTTTTCAGCTGCAAACTATTTATTTATTTTTTTGTTAAATTTTGACAACAAATTTCTGTGCACATCACCACCTTGTGTGCGAATGTGTGTCTGTACTGTGTGTCCATTTGTGAGAGAGAACAAGAGAAGGAAAACATGATTTCTGTACATAAAAAAGTTGCAAAACATTGAAATAGTTTGTCAACCTTTAGCCTTTTGTTTGCTATATTAATTTGCTCTGAGTCTTTTGGAGTTTTGGTTCTTCTACTGTTTTAGATAGCCCATAGTATAACAAAAATATTATACATCTCTTCATTGTACTTGGGCCCCCTGGATGAGCGTGCATAGGCACGTGCCTGGAATGTCTATGTGGCAGCGGCAATGAACCAAATCTCCATCGGTGACAGAATGGAGAAAAAACCTTGGGAGAAACCAGGCTCAGTTGGGGGGCCAGTTCTCCTCTGGCCAGATGAAACCAGCAGTTCAATTCCAGGCTGCAGCAAAGTCAGATTGTTCAGAAGAATCATCTGTTTCCTGTGGTCTTGTCCCGGTGGTCGTCTGAGACAAGGTCTTTACAGGGGATCTGTCTCTGTGGCTCTAGTCCTGGTCTCCGCTGTCTTTCAGGGCTGTAGAGGTCCTTTCTAGGTGCTGATCCACCATCTGGGCTGGATACATACTGGATCCGGGTGACTGCAGTGACCCTCTGACTTGGATACAGACTGAATCTGGTGGCTACGGTGGCCTCGGAATAAGAGAGAAACAGACTAATATGAGCGTAGATGCCATTCTTCTAACAATGTAGCAAGTACATCGGGTGTTATGGGAAGTGTTCCCGGTTCCGGTTTACCTAATTAATGCAGCCTAAAAATCCTTTAACGGATTTGGATATTAGAAGTGTATTAGTAGGTTATGTGTAAGCCAGGTTAAAGAGATGGGTCTTTAATCTAGATTTAAACTGCAAGAGTCTGTCTGCCTCCCGAACAATGTTAGGTAGGTTATTCCAGAGTTTGGGTCATAAACGCATGGATTAACATTTCTGCATTTGACATTGAGAGCATAGGCCGTAATTTAGATATATTTTTGAGATGGAAAAATGCAGTTTTACAAATGCTAGAAACGTGGCTTTCTAAGGAAAGGTTGCTATCAAATAGCACACCTAGGTTCCTAACTGATGACGAAGAATTGACAGAGCAGCCATCAAGGCTTAGACAGCGTTCTAGGTCATTACATGCAGAGCTTTTATGCCTTATAATTAACACCTCTGTTTTTTCAGAATTTAGCAGTAAGAAATTACTCGTCATCTAGTTTTTTATATCGACTATGCATTCCGTTAGTTTTCCAATTTGGTATGTTTCGCCAGGCCGCCAAGAAATATAGAGCTGAGTTTCATCAGCATAACAGTGAAAGCTAACACCGTGTTTCCTGATGATATCTCCCAAGGGTAACATGTAAAGCGTGAAGAGTAACGGTCCTAGTACTGAGCCTTGCGGTACTCCATACTGCACTTGTGAACGATATGATACCTCTTCATTCACTGCTACGAAATGATGGCGGTCATATAAGTACGATTTAAACCATGCTAATGCACTTCCATTAATGCCAACAAAGTGTTCTAGCCTATGCAAAAGAATAGTGTGGTCAATAGTGTCGAACGCAGCATTAAGATCTAATAGCACTTATAGAGAGATACAACCACGATCAGATGATAAGAGCAGGTCATTTGTAACTCTAAGGAGAGCAGTCTCAGTACTATGATACGGTCTAAATCCTGACTGGAAATCCTCACAGATGCCATCTTTCTCTAAGAAGGAATATAATAGTGAGGATACTACCTTTTCTAGTATCTTGGAAAGAAAAGGGAGATTCGAGATTGGATAACTAGTTCTTTGGGGTCAAGTTGTGGTTTTTTGATGAGAGGCTTAATAACAGCCAGTTTGAAGGTTTTGGAGACATACCCTAATAACAATGAGGAATTAATAATAGTCAGAAGAGGATCTATGCCTCCTGGAAGCACCTCTTTTAGGAGCTTAGATGGAATAGGGTCTAACATACAAGTTGTTGGTTTAGATGATTTAACAAGTTTATACAATTCTTCCTCTCCTATAGTAGAGAATGAGTGGAACTGTTCTTCAGGGGATCTATAGTGCACTGTCTGATGTGATACTGTAGCTGACGGCTGCATGGTTACAATTTTATCTCTAATAGTATCGACTTTAGAAGTAAAGTAGTTCATAAAGTCATTACTGCTGTGATGTTGAGAAATGCCAACACTTGTTGATGCTTTATTTTTCGTTAATTTAGCCACTGTATTGAATAAATACCTGGGGTTATGTTTGTTTTCTTCTAAAAGAGACAAAAAGTAATCAGATTTAGCAGTTTTTAATGCTTTTCTGTAAGATAGGTTACTTTGCCTCCAAACAATACGAAATACCTCTAGTTTTGTTTTCCTCCAGCTGCAATCCATTTTCCGGGCTGCTCTCTTTAGGGTGCGAGTGTGCTCATTACACCACGGTGTCAGACTGTTTTCATTAACTTTCCTTAAGCGTAAAGGAGCAACTGTATTTAAAATGCTAGAAAAGAGAGAGTCCATAGTTTCTGTTACATCATCAAGTTGTTCTGAGGTTTTGGATATGCTAAGGAATTGGGATAAATCAGGAAGATTACTTACAAAGCAGTCTTTTGTGGTAGAAGTGATGGTTCTACCATACTTGTAACAAGTAGCAGAATTTACAGTTTTAGCTATATGAAGTTTGCACAAGACTAAATAATGATCTGAGATATCATCGCTTGGCTGCATAATTTCAACACCATCAACATCAATTCCATGTGTTAGTATTAAATCTAGAGTATGTTTTCCACAATGAGTAGGTCCTGACTTGTATTGTCTAACCCCAATAGAGTTCAAAATGTCTATAAATGCTGATCCCAATGCATCTTTTTCATTATCAACATGGATATTAAAATCACCAACAATTAAAACTTTATCTGCATCCAGCACTAACTCGAATATAAAATCAGCAAACTCTTTAATAAAGTCTGTATGGTGCCCTGGTGGCCTGTATATAGTAGCCAGTACAAACATCACAGGGGATTTATCATTAACACTTGTTTCTCTGGATAATGTTATATGAAGCACCATTACTTCAAACGAGTTATACTTGAAGCCTGCCCTCTGAGAAATCCTGAAATCATTGTTATAAATTGAAGCAACACCTCCCCCTTTACCTTTTGTACGCGGCTCATGTTTATAACAGTAATCTTGGGGGGTAGAATCATTTAAAATAATGTAATCATCAGGTTTTAGCCAGGTTTCTGTCAAACAGAGCACATCTAGGTTATGATCAGTGATCATATCATTTGCAAAATTGTTTTCGTAGAAAGGGACCTGATATTAAATAAGCCAAGCTTTATAATTTGTTTATCCGTATTACATCTGTTTTTTATTTGTTAAACATCAATTCAGTTGTTACTCTAAAATTGGTTTGGACGTTTTTTTGTATTTTCTAGTTCGGGGAACAGACACAGTCTCTATAGTGTGATATCTAGGTGAAAGAGTCTCTATGTGCTGAGAATTAACTGATGTCTGTGACGTGAGGCGGCTAGAGACATGCAAAATATGCAGAGCTGGGGGATGCGAGGACTGGAATTGAGAACCGCTGGTGTGGAGTAGAGCTTGTTGTTTGTCGTTTCTCCGATCACAAATGCAGACATGGTTTTATGTTTATGCGGCGCCATGGAACGCAATGCGTAAAAAGACAGTATAAGTCATTATAATTCTGAATTATGTCCCCACTATATGCAACAAATGGCTCATTTGTAATAAGTTTTATTGTTTTTGTCTTGTCTCGCTGGTGTTCTGACCGGGACATGCATCACAGTATGTTAAGGGGTGTAACATTTCCGTCACACGCTTGAGGTATTCGGCCAATCACAACGCAGTGGATAGCTGGCAAATCAGAGCACACCTCACTTTTCAGACCAAAGACCTTTGTAAAAAAACGACACATTTTAGAAAGGCGGGGCATAGAGGAGAAACAATAATGTACATTATGTGGAAAATAATGTGTTTTTTGAACCATAAACTGCATAAACACATTACACCAAATGGACAAACATAATAGTCAGAAGAGCAACATCATACGACCCCTTTAAAGAACAGCAAAGTCCACACCACAACTATAACGATAAAAGCACAGAGAAACGATATCGTTGGAATCACTTTCAAATGATTTTTTTTCCAGCTGATGAATGATAAAAACATTGACAGCTAATCAGAATCTACCCTGCTGTGACGAGCTCGAGAATTTGAAACAGCAGACGTGCCTGTTTTGACGATTTTGTTCGCTGGTGTGGATGCTAATATCATTATCTTTATAGTTATCATTCTTGGTGTGAATTGACCATTAGGGGTGTAATCACCGCTTCCTCTTTATTACTAGTTTTAACACGAGATTAACATGAATGAACATCTCACCCCTCACATAATCGCTCAATTAGTCTTTCAACTGTGGAAAGACGTCATTAAAACAGCTTACAAACAAAATGTCACGTAGCATTTCATTTACCTCAGGCAAGTCATCAGTGTCTAATGC
Source organism: allo-octoploid hybrid of Carassius auratus x Cyprinus carpio (assembly GCA_024542945.1). Classification (NCBI taxonomy): domain Eukaryota; kingdom Metazoa; phylum Chordata; class Actinopteri; order Cypriniformes; species allo-octoploid hybrid of Carassius auratus x Cyprinus carpio. Next base: position 30,312,447 of record CM044994.1, read on the forward strand.
TCGTTATTTGCTAGAGAAATTAAGTCTAGTGAAGAGCATTTTGTGAAATATTTGACTATACTTCATGTTTACTTTAACTGTTAGTGAAGTCTTAATTATTTAACATATATGTTTAAATAAATATTTTATGAAACAAGTTATGACTCTGTAAATTATTATATTTCAACAACAAATAGAAATTATATAATTAAGAAGTTAATTTAAAAACAATTTAAATGTTTGCATACAATTAATTGAATTTATTTAAAAAAGTAATTTATGTTTAGGTTTTGTCATTAGTTACTTACCCCCATGTCGTTCCAAACCCGTAAAAGCTTTGTTCGTCTTTGGAACACAATTTAAGGTATTTTGTTTGAAAACCGGGAGGCTTGTGACTGTCCCATAGACTGCCAAGTAACTTACATTGTCAAGGTCCATAAAAGTATGAAAGACATCGTCGGAATACTCCATCTGACATCAGTGGTTCGATCTGAATTTTATGAAGCGACGAGAATACTTTTTGTACACAAAGAAAACATAAATAACGACTTTATTCAACAAATTGTCTCCTCTGTGTCTCTCCACATCACCATAACGCCATTTTGGGGAATCTGAGCTGAACATAAAGAAAAATCAAAATACGAACATCCAAAAAAGTCTTGACCATGTGCAAGATCAAAGGATGAATCAAAAAATAGAAAAAGGATCTGCAAACTGTTTTGCTCTCTTTATTTCAAAAAGTTAAAAATAGCAATGTTACGGTCAAGCATAGGTAAGCTTAGGTAATTGTTCATTAAGTACTCACAAATTCAAACGGTTTCAATTAATGACACCTGTTAACAATCAAAATCAATCAAGTGAGCAGCTATAGTATATCACATTAAAACAACACCTCAAAACATCGTAAGACAACACCCAAACACTCCCCCATCTTTTTACAATCACTTTTCAAGTCCTAGAACCGATCAATGCATAACCATATAAAATACATTTAAGTACAAAACGAGACCATATCAACAAAATTCACTCTTAAATACAAAAGATATCAATTAGAAACATGAATTAAAGTCAAGTTCTAAATTCAAGCCCTTAGGGGAAAGAGTATTAAGTGTGTAAATATAGTAAGCTTCTCTTATTAATAAGATATTGTTGACATCGCCACCTCTCCTAGGTACTTTAACATGTTCAATTCCAATATACCTAAGTGTGGAAAGATTATGGCTTTTTGAATTAAAAAAATTCAAAAAGCTCCTGTTTTTTTTTTTGATCATTTGTGTGTATACTGCTTCGATGTTCTGGAATCCCAGTTTTTAAAGCACGTTGTGTCTTTCCTATATACGCCAACCCGCATGGACATTTTATCATATAAATAACATTTTAAGTAGTACAAGTGATGACACCCTTAATTTTAAACTCCCTTCCTGAATGAGGATGAGAGAAGACATTTGTTTTTATAGTGAAATTACACTGGGCACAAAGACCACCACTATAATTACCCGAAGAGATAGATAAAAAATGAGTGGGTCATTCAGGTAAACTAACATCAGCTCTTACAAGATGATCACCTGTATTAGGATAGCGTTTATACACAAACCTTGGTGTTTTTTCAAAGATATCGCTAAGGGGTGGATCAGATTTTAAGATATACCAGTGTTTATTTATGATCTTTTTTATATCTGAACAAATAGGAGAATATTGAACAGTACATACAATGGATTTTTTATTTAGAGAGGTCTCTTGACTTTCATTTCCAAATCTCCTAACTGCAGACTGTATCCAATCTTCATTGTAACCTCGCTCCCTAAATCTGTTAACCAGATCAGTACTTTGTTGTGTATATGTCTGTTCAGTACTACAAATTCGTCGTATCCGGTTAAATTGACTAATGGGCAAGCTACGTTTCAAAGTTGTAGTATTTTAGCTCTGTCCATGCAGAAGTGTGTTACGATCAGTGGGTTTTCTATAAAGATCTGTGATTATTTTATTGCCATTCCTAATAATACGAATCTCCAAAAAACTAACACATGAATCATCATAATTCACTGTAAAGCGTAAGTGTTCATCATTAGTGTTAAGAAAACTGTGGAATTGTAGCAATTGATTTTCAGTACCTGACCATAACATAAAAATATCATCAATATACCATCGCCAAATTACAATATTTGAAAGAAAGGGATTTTTTAGACCATTAAATATGAATTTCTGTTCAAAGTGGCCCACATACAAGTTCGCGTAATTTGTGGCCATGGTGCTGCCCATGGCAGTACCCTTAATCTGAAGAAAGAAATCATCTTTGTATCTTAAAATTTTTTTGTCAGCACCATTTTAGCTAATGTTTTAATGCAATCAACATGGGTTTTTGTTTTGATGTGGGTCTCTAAGAAAGACTTCTATTGCCTCTATCCCTCCTTCATGTGGAATGTTGGTGTATAAAGACTCAACATCAAGTGTTACAAACAATAGTTCATCAGGTAAATCAATGGTTTTTAAGATTTTTATCATATCGATAGAGTCTTTTACAAAATAAGGCAATGTAGATACAACTGGCTTTAAGAAAAAAATCCACAAATGTTGACATTTTCTCAGTAAGAGACCCGATTCCAGATATAATCGGTCTTCCTGGAGGATTAGTAAGGTCTTTATGTATTTTGGGAAGTATATAAATGACTGGTGTAACTGGATAATCATCCTTCATAAAACTAAACTCCTGTTTTGTAATCTCACCAACATCCACCAACTGTTGAAGGTATTCCTGAATTTCAGTCTCAAAAACAATGGTGGGGTCAGTACTCAGTTGCTTATAAAAGACATCATCACTTAATTGTCTTTCCACTTCTAGGTCATAGTTAGTAAAATTCATTATAAATCAGAATCTGAGCTGAACGCAAACTGTGTACGCTATTCTGTGTCAGCCCTGACACAAGGATATGTTTACCATGTGTATTTATGTTTTGATTTGAATGAAAGCATACGCTGCTTGCGTTCAGTGGATATTCTCCAAAAATGGTGCTACGGTGATGCGGAGACACAGAGGAGACGAATTGTTGAATAAAGTTGTTATTTTTGTTTTCTTCGCATACAAAAAGTATTCTCATCGCTTCATAAGGTTACGGTTGAACCGCAGATGGACTATTCTGACGATGTCTTTCATACTTTTCTGGACCTTGACAGTGGTATTTACTTGGCAGTCAATGGGACAGTCACAAGCCTCCCGATTTTCATCCAAAATATCTTAAATTAATTTATTCAATTAAACAAACCACAGCAGATGAACTGATTCTTTCACTCAGTCATATCATGGTAGTGATAAAGCATCTAATTCTGATCTTATTATCTGAAAGAGAATATTTTGAGTAATGTCTCAGTATTGTTTTTGTCCAAATAACAATCGTCTCTTTTTGTCTATTGTCTGTGATGAGAATGAATATACAGTGGCATGAGAAAGTTTGCAGAATCTGTGAAAATGTGAATAATTTTAACAAAATAAGAGATATCAAACAAAATGCATGTTATTTTTAATTTAGTACTGTCCTGAGTAAGATATTTTACATAAAAGATGTTTACATTTAGTCCACAAGACAAAAAAATAGCTGAAATTATTAAGATAACCCTCTTCAAAAGTTAGTGAACCCTTGGTTCTTAATACTGTGTGTGGTCACCTGATGATTTACGACTGTCTTTCTGTTTTGTGATGATTGTTCATGAGTCCCTTGTTTGTTCTGAACAGTTAAACTGAGCTGTTCTTCAGAAAAATCCTCCAGCTCCTGCAGATTCTTCAGTTTTCCAGCATCTTCTGCATATTTGATCCCTTTCCAGCAGTGACTGCATGATTTTGAGATCCATCTTTTCACACTGAGGACAACTGAGGGACTCAAACACAACTATTACAAAAGTTTCAGACTTTCACTGATGCTCCAGAAGAAAACACAATGCATTAAGAGCTGGGGGTGAAAACTTTTGAACAGAATGAAGATGACTTGTGCTTATTTATTAAAGTTTATGTACTTTTAAATTGTATAGAATATCTGCAGTGACATTTTTGTAAAGTATGTATTGATTTGGGGGGGGGGGGCTTGGAGTAAACAAGGATGACCTCTGACCTACTTTCTCTACGATCTGAATTTCTGTGTATCGAGTTTTAGATTATTGAATTTGATGTTCCGAATTTCCTTTTCATCCTGAAAACTTGAAGCTGTATTTTTAAAAACTGGATATTTGCAGTCTAAGATTTCAGAACAAAAAAAACTGTTTGAAAATATGTCTATAAAACTCTGCCATAAAAACATTCAGATGTGTTCAATTTAAAATGTTTAATGTTCAAGTAAAAAAACTTGAAACTATGAAAAACTCAGAATTATGTTATATGCCAAATAATATTCATTTTTGTTAAATTACACTTGTCAATAATTTAAATGTACACAATATAAATTCACTTAGTTTTGTCATATTATAAGCTCTATATAATAATCATTTTAACAATGTGGGGTGACAAATGAAGTTCAAAAAGTACAAGACTATTTTCCTTGAATGTCATGAAATCACGTTGAATAATATGAGCTTTAAGAGTTTAAAATTGTCATTTACACTTTTTAACACTAATTTTTTAACAAGCTGTAACTTAAAATTAAAAACAAATTAACAATTAAATGAATGTTTCACAATTAAATGCATGACAATAAAAACAGCAGAATACAGAAGAACACAAACGCTGGAGAGGGCCGGAGCTACATAAGGGAAATAATGACAATTATTTATTCACTGTGGGATCTTCTGAACTGAAAGGCCATTATGATAATAATATCTATTCTGATTCATCAACACAGTTTCACTGATGATTCATAATTAACCCAAAACCCAGGATAGAGCGTCTGAGTGAATGTGGTCTGGACTGTGTGGATGAGACTCATTGTGTCAGAGACGCTGTAGAAGGACAGAGTTCCTGCACTGTGATCCACAAACACTCCTATTCTACTGCTGACAGACTTCACAGAGAGAGCAGTCTCTATGTTATTGTGTAAGAATGAGTAACTGTCAGGATAGCAGATCAAACTCCAGGACTGATCATTATATCCAAACAAACACTCACTACCCGGTCCCTTCCTGCTGATGTTCTTATATGACACTGATATAAACACACCTCCACTCCACTCCAGCTCCCAGTAACAGCGTCCACACACACTCTCTCTACACAACACCTGAGGCCACACACCAAATCTGTCTGGATGATCAGGATACGAGTGATCTGTGAGAGTGTCAGTAATCACTCTGTTGTTCTCAGACAGACGGAGTCGTTTATTCACTGTGTTCAGATCCAGAGTGAGCTGACGGGAATCTGATGGAGATAAAACACATCAGAATCAGGAATTATGAATCTGTTTGATGTTTTCATGTAGCTGAACTCTTCATGTTCAGTGTATCATCAGTGTCTCAGTACAGATGAGCAGATATCTGTGCACATCATCATTTACATCATCAGTTATAAAACTCTTCTTTCTCCTTCTACAGGAAGAACATGAACACACTCAGAGAGTTTTTCTGCTGGTTTTCTTACTGACTTACATTGTAGGAAGTCGCTCCTGATCCTGATGAATGCAACTGTGGAAATCAACAGACATGAACAGTGAGATTCTCATGATCCTGTATCTATTCCTAACACATTTCTAATATGATGTTCTCCATGATATGAGATGATGATGGACTGGTTTCTGAGAGCAGATGAATCTGCAGGACTTTACCTCTGTCTGAGATCTTCTTGAGCTCCTCTTTGCAGAAATCCTCCAGTTTGTCTCTCAGCTGATGGACAGATTCTCTCAGAGCATCAGAAGAGAAGAGAGAACTGAAGAGATCATCATTTCCGTCTGTAGATTCAGGAGGTGCTGAGAGAGACTGGAAACTCTACAGAAAACAGGGAAACACTTTAGATTACAGCCGCGATTTACAGTGAAAGTAAACAGAATTTACAGTGTAATTTTTTGTAATTACAGTGTACCTATAGAGTACCTCGGTGTAGGTATCAGTGAATAATTTGCAAAGTTTGGGGAATAACAGGGTTACAACATGGAAAATTACAAATGATTTATACTGAAAGTATTTTGAAACTAAGGGGTTCCTATTCTAATATTACGTGGTATGTATGATCAATATAAGTGGTCTTATGACCTCAACACTTAAAGTAATATAATGATTGAGGTGATAAAAACATGTTTTGCACCCAAATTACAATGTGTGATATGTCTTTACCAAGCATTTAGTTAACACCTAACCACTAGCTAACTAACCACCCTTTACACAAACATTGTTAGCGTAGCTAAAAGTCCAGTGCCAACAAAGATACAAAACAATAGTGAAGGTTTATAAACATTTACAAATTATGAATAGATTCCACTTTAGATTGGGTACTGCAAAAACATGAACAAATGATTAATAAATGATTTAAGATGTGTAAATAGAAGTCAACAAAACAAACAAAGACCAAATATATAATCTTCACAGACGGTGATTATGAGCTAATGAATATACTGAAGATTAAAAAAAATAAAATCCATGATCATATTGTCAGGGAATCATCACCGTAACCTGGTCCCAGTCGCTGGAGTACTGATCACCTGCACCTGCACTCAATAATCAAACCCAGTACAAAGACTCCCTCACCTCAGTACTTCAGCGTCCGGTCCACCGTTCACTACTAAGTACCCAGACTCTCTCTACTCTAACCTGTGCTTATTCTGCCCCCAGAATCCCCGACGATCCTCCTGTGGATCTCCTTTGTTGTCTCCCCAGTTTCTCTATTATCTCTATTATCTGCCTCCAAGTATCATCCTCCTCCTTCAGTGTTTGTTTTTTCGGGACGATTGCCTTTATCACTGATCTCACCAGCCATACTCTCTGTTTCAAGTCTGTTCAGTAAACCTCACTAATCACTAACCTACCGTCTATCCCCTGATTTGTGACACATGTGAACTGAAAGTTTAATAACATTTGTAAGCGTTTGAATCTACATTAAATAATGATCTGTTAATTATTTGGTAATGTTTGATAAAGTCATCAGTTAACGTTAACAAGCACATTATCTCATATTTCTAGATATGTGAATATATATTAAATAATGATTGGTTAAACATTATATAATGTTTGTTAATGATTTATTAATGAAAGTTATTATAAAGTGTTATTTAGAAGTTAATTTAAAAACAATTTAAATGTTTGCATACAATTTTTTAATTTGAGTGTTGATTATTATAGTTAAAAATAAATAGTAATTGAATTTAAGTTTGGTCTCTGTTGTTAATTGTAACCTTATAGTAAAGTAAAAGTGCTCGCTATAGTTTAGAGCAGAAACTGAGGCAGATTATTTTACATTCCATCTCCGTTATCACAAAACCCAAGACACACATTAAAAACATCTCCAATCACAGCGTCCTCCATTCATTAGTTATCTAAATAAAGACGTCGCTGTCGCTGCTTCAGAGTTCCTGCTGCTGGTGTGAATTTGTGGGGAAGCCGTGGCCTAGTGGTTAGAGAGTTTGACTCCTAACCCGAAAGTTGTGGGTTCGAGTCTCGGGCCGGCAATACCACGACTGAGGTGTCCTTGATCAAGACACTGAACCCCCAACTGCTCCCCGGACACCGCAGCATAAATTATACCCACTGCTCCGGGTGTGTGTGTTCACGGTGTGTGTGTGTTCACTGCTGTGTGTGTGCACTTTGGATGGGTTAAATGCAGAGCACACATTCTGAGTATGGGTCACCATACTTGACTGTATGTCACGTCACTTTATAACCAGGAGAATGTCCCGAGAACTGTACGGTGCGAAAGTGCCTTATATTTGAACTTTCTAGGAAATAGTTTGGATGATAAAACATCTGCTAAGAACATAAGTTTGTCTGCACTATCAAGTTCACTGATTTGCATCTAACAGCTCAAGCACATCAATGGAGTCTCATAAAAATCAATAAAAATCTATTTTATCAAGTTTGAAGATCATCTGATCCAATTTTGATGAATGTTACTCAGAATCTGCACTATTGAGTTCACTGATTACACCATTATGAATAGAAATGAGAGAGAGATTTCCAGAGAAGAGATTTTTCAGAAGAAGATGATCAGATGAGAGTCTGACTGATGATTATATAATAAGACACTCATGAACTGTTTCTCTGTGAGTCTTTGTCACAGCAGGATCTGCTCAAGTCCACTCTGACCCTGTTCTTCTAGATCTGTGTTACCTGCAGGAACTGGATGTGATCCTGTGTGTGTGAAAGCTGCTCCAGCTCAGCGTCTCTCCTCCTCAGATCATTGATCTCCTGCTCCAGTCGCTCCAGTCGTCCTTCAGCTCGACTCACTGCAGTCTTTTCCTTATCTCTGATCAGTCGTATCAGCTCAGAGCGGCTTCTCTCAATGGAGCGGATGAGCTCAGTAAAGATCCTCTCACTGTCCTCCACTGCTGTCTGTGCAGAGCGCTGTTAGGACACACAGTGATTCAGCTTCAGTGAGTCTGAACTGAGACGGAGACAAACTTCTCTTCTTCTCCAGACTCACCTTCTGAGACTCCACAGTCTCTCTCAGCTGCTGGAGATCTTTCTCTCTCTGCTGGATTCTCTGCTGGAGCGTCTTCTGCGTCTCCTTCAGCTGCTCCTGCAGGACAAACAGATGATAGTGAATCTCACAGAAAACTACTGCCACTAAATCATCATGTGAACAGATGAATCCAGTAAACATACTGTAGGGTGAGGCAGTTTAAAGGTTACTTATCTCAACTGATAAACAATGGCTGTAGGTTCAAACTCCAGAAGTGAATATCTGTTACAATCATCTTACATGAATCAACATGAAGATTAAGGCACATTTCACAGCGCAATTCCAAGCATTAGAAAAGTGAAACTAACACAGGCGTAGAGCTTCACACTGACAGTGTTTCTTCTGTGTAGTATAGTTTGCTTTATGCCTGACAGATGTTTATTTTGTCAAAGAAAGGGTGAATAATTCATTTCATTATTTTATGTTGCTTAAGGCCTAATATTTTTTTTTTTTTAAGAAAGTGTTGATAGAGGTTTACGGTGCATTTTCATGAAAAAGTGAAGCTCTTCTTGCAGCTGCTGTTCATTTCTGCTGTCGTGTGTCGTGTGAATGCTGTGAGCTGTTAATATGGTGCAGATATAAACACATATGAAACGAATGTCCAATATTTCATCAGTGTCTAGTGTTAAATACCTGTTTCTCTGTCCTCTGGTCTGCAGCTGATACAATGTCATGGTTTTTATGTTCAATAATCGTACACAGCATACATATACATTTCTGATCAGTGCGACAGAAAACCTCGAGGATCTTCTCATGTTTCTGGCAGATCATCTCCTGCAGTCGTCCAGTGGCTTCAGTCACTTTGTGTGGTTTACGTGAATGATACTCCTCGTGACGCTCAAAATGAGTTTGACAGTAAGACTCCAGACACACCAGACAGGACTTGACGGCTTTGTATTTTCTTCCAGTACAGACGTCACACTGCACATCTCCAGCTCCAGCGTCACAGTCAGCAGAGAGTCTGGTCTTCTTCAGTTTCTCCACCACTTCAGCCAGCATGGTGTTTCTAGCTAAAGCAGGTCTTGAACTGAAGGTCTGTCTGCACTGAGGGCAGCTGTAGACTCTCTTCTGATCCTCCTGATCCCAGCAGTCTGTAATACAGCTCTTACAGTAACTGTGTCCACAGGGAATGGCCACTGGATCCTTCAGGAGATCCAGACACACTGCACACATGAACTCATCCTGAGAAACTTTGGCTTCTGCCATTTTACTGCATGAACACAGAGACGCAGACACACAACAGCTCAACTACACTTCAGTTTCTCTTTCCCTGAACTTATGAGATTCTGTTTCCTGGTTCTGTGTTTGAGTGACGTGTGTAAAACAGGTGTGTCTGTGAGTCTGTAAAGCAGGTTTCTCATTCCTGCTGAGTTTAGTTTCAACACACCTGACTGTTATTAAAGTAAATACAAAGAACTTGACTTGGAAAAGTGATTCTCCTAGACTAGAAATTGGGAACCCTGATAATTAAATGTCTACCAGATTTCATTCTCAGACAAACACTCAAAGAACACAAGTAAATAAATAAGAAGTGGACACTATTTTTTACCGTGTGAACAGTAAACATACAGGCACAAAGTGAATGTTGAGACAGAATGAGTCTACTCGATGGTTCTGCATAATTATCAAAATCATTTATTTGAGTATACAGAACATATATATATGGGGCTTGAATGTTTCAGAAACAAGAAAGAGGTTTCACTAAAGACAACACAAGAGAAAGAACATGGGAAAACACCGGAAAACCAGGGGCTTACAAGGGACAGGTGAAGGTGATTGGTTTTCATGGAAACTAAAAGGGTAGCTATGGCAACAAACAAGGGTAACTATGAGAAACAAGGCACACAGTAAACAGTAGCTGGAAACAGACAGAAACACTGGGAACAGAACATAGGCAATAGAAGTTTTTGGGAATGAATGTAATTCGTTTGGGAACGGAGAAAGACCGTTCCATTAATAGACTCCGGCATTATGGCATCATTACCACTTCGGCAGTGCATTATTTGTCTAATAATTTTAACGGCTTGGAATAACACCTCAAGACATTGTTCAGATATTTTATTTCAAGACATCTGTAATGTTTCTGAAACTAAACCCTTGTGTGTTGAACTAATTTATGCACCTCACTCCAAAACTTCTATTGCTATTTGAAAAACATAATTTTAGAGCTAAAAACGATGGTTTGAACCATTGACATGCAGTCTAATGAAGTTGATAATGCAGTCTAATTAAGTTTTTAGAAAGAGAGATTACGCGTGTGTGAACACCTGCATCTGTGTTCAGCAGCAGCGTCTCTAATAGCAAATCTTTAGGCTGAACCACTTCAAGAACCTCACTACTGAGAAATGTCATGAAGCTTTTCAGCTGCAAACTATTTATTTATTTTTTTGTTAAATTTTGACAACAAATTTCTGTGCACATCACCACCTTGTGCGCGAATGTGTGTCTGTACTGTGTGTCCATTTGTGAGATAGAACAAGAGAAGGAAAACATGATTTCTGTACATAAAAAAGTTGCAAACCATTGAAATAGTTTGTCAACCTTTAGCCTTTTGTTTGTTATATTAATTTGCTCAGAGTCTTTTGGAGTTTTGGTTCATCTACTGTTTTAGATAGCCCATAGTATATCAAAAATATTATACATCTCTTCATTGTACTTGGGCCCCCTGGACGAGCGTGCATAGGCACGTGCCTAGAATGTCTATGTGGCAGCGGCAATGAACCAAAACTCCATCGGTGACAGAATGGAGAAAAAACCTTGGAAGTAACCAGGCTCAGTCAGGGGCCAGTTCTCCTCTGACCAGACGAAACCAGCAGTTCAATTCCAGGTTGCAGCAAAGTCAGATTGTGCAGAGGACTCAACTGGTTCCTGTGGTCTTGTCCCCATGGCCGTCTAGGAGACAAGGACTTCACTAGGAATCTGTCTCTGGGGCTCATCTTGTTTCCTGGTTTTCGCTGACATTCAGGACTGTAGATGCTGATCCACCATCTGGGCTGGATACGTACTGGATCTGGTGGCTACAGTTACCTCGGAATAGGATAGAAATAGACTTATATTAGCGTAGATGCCATTCTTTTTACGATGTAACGTACATCGGGTGTTATGGGAAGTGCTCCCTTGTCCGGTTGACCTAATTACTGCAGCCTAACAATCCATTAACGGATTTGAAAATTAGAAATGTGTTAGCGTGTTATGTCTAAGCCAGGTTAAAGAGATGGGTCTTTAATCTAGATTAAAACTGACAGAGTGTGTCTGCCTCCTGAACAGTGTTAGGTAGATTGTTCCAGAATGTGGGAACTAAATAGGAAAAGGATCTGCTGCCTGCAGTTGATTTTGATATTCTAGGTATTATCAAATGACCAGAGTTTTGAGAACGCAGTGGATGTGGAGGACTATAATGCGATATGAGCTCGCTCAAGTACTGAGGTGCTAAATAATTCAGGGCTTTTTAAGTAATTAGCAAGATTGTATAATGTATACAGTGTTTAATAGGTAGCCAGTGCAGTGGTGACAGAACCAGGCTAATATGGTCATACTTCCTGGTTCTAGTAAGAACTCTAGCTGCTGCATTTTGGACCAGCTGGAGTTTGTTTATTAAGCGTGCAGAACAATCACCCAATAAAGCATTACAATAATCCAAACTTGAGGTCATAAACGCATGGATTAAGATTTCTGCATTTGACATTGAGAGCATAGGTCATAATTTAGATATATTTCTGAGATGGAAAAATGCAGTTTTACAAATGCTAGAAACGTGGCTTTCAAAGGAAAGATTAGTATCAAATATCACACCTAGGTTCCTAACTGATGATGAGGATTTTACAGAGCAGCCATTAAGACATACACAGTGTTCTAGGTTATTACATGCAGAGTTTTTAGTAGGTCCTATAATTAACACCTCTGTTTTTTCAGAATTTAGCAGTAAGAAATCACTCATCATCCAGTTTTTTATATCGACTGTGCATTCTGCTAGTTTTTCAAATTGGTATGTTTCGCCGGGCCGCAAAGAAATATAGAGCTGAGTATCATCAGCATAACAGTGAAAGCTAACACCGTGTTTCCTGATGATATCTCCCAAGGGTAACGTGTAAAGCGTGAAGAGTAATGGCCCTAGTACTGAGCCTTGAGGTACTCCATACTGCACTTGTGATCGATATGATACCTCTTCATTCACTGCTATGAATTGATGGCGGTCATATAAGTACGATTTGAACCATGCTAATGTAGTTCCACCAATGCCAACAAAGTTTTCTAGTCTATGCAAAAGAATGTTGTGGTCAATAGTGTCGAACGCAGCACTAAGATCCAATAGCACTAATAGAGAGATACAACCACGATCAGATGATAAGAGCAGGTCATTTGTAGCTCTAAGGAGAGCAGTCTCAGTACTATGATACAGTCTAAATCCTGACTGGAAATCCTCACAGATACCATTTTTCTCTAAGAAAAAATATAATTGTGAGGATACTACCTTTTCTAGTATCTTGGACAGAAAAGGGAGATTTGAGATCGGTATGTAATTAACTAGTTCTTTGGGGTCAAGTTGTGTTTTTTTTTTTTATTAGAGGCTTAATAACAGCCAGTTTGAAGGTTTTGGGGACATATCCTAATGACATTGATGAATTACCAGAATGACTTCTGGAAGCACCTCTTTTAGGAGCTTAGATGGAATAGGGTCTAACATACATGTTGTTGGTTTATATGATTTAACAAGTTTATACAATTCTTCTCCTATAGTAGAGAATGAGTGGAATTGGTCCTCAGGCAATCTATAGTACACTATCTGATGCATAACTATAGCTGATGGCTGCATGGTTACAATTTTATCGCTAATAGTATCGATCTTAGAAGTAAAGTAGTTCATAAAGTCATTACTACTGTGCTGTTGGGAAATTTCAACACTTGTTGATGCTTTATTTTTCGTTAATTTAGCCACTGTATTGAATAAATACCTGGGATTATGTTTGTTTTCTTCTAAAAGAGACAAAAAGTAATCAGATCTAGCATTTTAATGCTTTTCTGTAAGATAGGTTACTTTCCCGCCAAGCAATACAAAATACCTCTAGTTTTGTTTTCCTCCAGCTGCGAGTGTGCTCATTATACCACGGTCAGACTGTTTTCCTTAATCTTCCTTAAAGGGGTGCTATTATGCTTTTTCACTTTTTCAACTTTGCTGTTTGAGCATAAAAAGGATCTGCAAAGGTACAAAGCTCAAAGTCCAATTCAAAAGGAGATATTTTATTTAACAGAAATCGCTTTACAAAAACTACAACTTGTTTGGACTACAACGAATATTTTCCAGGATTTGTGAAATCACAAAGATTGACGAATGGGACGAGACCTGGTTGAGCTGCACTAGAGAAGGCAACAAGTGTTATTATCACTATGTCAGAGACGCGTTAGTTTTCCCAAGACAGATGAGCTTAGAGAGGTTAAAATCATCCAGGTTTAAATCACGCACAAATTGATTTGATTTTCAGAATCAGAATGAGCTTTATTGCCAGGTATGTTCACACATACGAGGAAAATTTGAACTGAAGCTGGCAGCAGACAGCTTTGGTAAGAGGCAGGACATTTCCCGACCAGGTGCCGAGTGCTGTTAATCATTTAACACACACTGGCCCCCTTAACCAATAACAGCACACACTGGCCCAGCAAACCAATCACAGTACATCTCGTATTCCAGAAGGCGGGCCTTCATTTGTTACAGGAACTATTCGAGTTGTTCATGCCAGACTGGGGAGAGAGGTATTGTAATAATGTAAAATATGTGAAAAATAATGTGTTTTTCGAACAACCTAGTATGAGAGCCTGTTCTAGTACACCCCAAAACAAAATCAAGACTTTATAAAAGAGCATAATAGGACCCCTTTAAGCGTAAAGGAACAACTGTATCTAAAATGCTAGAAAAGAGACAGTCCATAGTTTTTTGTTACATCAAGTTGTTCTGAGGTTTTGGATATGCTAAGGAATTGGGATAAATCAGGAAGATTACTTAAAAAGCAGTCTTTTGTGGTAGAAGTGATGGTTCTACCATACTTGTAACAAAGAGTAGAATTTAAAGTTTTAGCTATATGAAGTTTGCACAAGACTAAATAAAGATCTGAAATATCATTGCTTGGCTGCACAATTTCAACTCCATGAACATCAATTCCATGTGACAGTATTAAATCTAGAGTATGATTTCGACAATGAGTAGGTCCTGAGACGTGTTGTCTAACCCCAATAGAGTTCAAAATGTCTATAAATGCGGATCCCAATGCATCTTTTTCATTATCAACACGGATATTAAAATTACCAACAATTAAAACTTTATCTGCATCCAGCAGTAACTCGGATATAAAATCAGCAAACTCTTTAATAAAGTCTGTATGGTGCCCTGATGGCCTGTATACAGTAGCCAGTACAAACAAACAGAGGATTTATTATTAACAATTGTTTCTCTGGATAATGTTATATGAAGCACCATTACTTCAAATGAGTTATACTTGAAGCCTGTCCTCTGAGAAATACTGAAACCATTGTTATAAATTGAAGCAACACCTCCCCCTTTACCTTTTGGATGTGGCTCATGTTTATAACAGTAAGGAAATTTAGACAATAAATGCCGTTTTGATGCTCTTTGATGTGGAGCGCAAGTGAGCGTGATAACTGCTTCCTCTTTATTACTAGTTTTTGTCACGGTGTCTGTTCTGTGTCTCCCTGGGTGGCCACTAGAGGTCTCACTTCCCCTTATCGTCACCCCACCTTAGAACTGCATTTCCCATAGTCTTGTCTGTTTCATCACTGCTCATTGCACTCAGCTGTCCGTGGTTACTAATCATTGCACTCAGCCAATTCCCCGTTAGCATTGTCATTTCTCTGTGTATAAATACCCCGGTTGTTCTGTCATTGTCACGGAGTCCTTGTTGAATGTCACCCTGTGTTTTCCTGGTTCCCTCGTGAGTGTTTGTGTTTCGGACGGTTTATGTTTGGTTTTGACCCCTGCCTGGCTGGATTTATGAGTTTGGATTGCCCCTAATAAAGACTTACTGCAATTGGATCTACCTGTCTGTGTGCGTATCGTGACAGAAGGAACGAGACCGTTCCCGAGGCGGTGCCCGATGCCGAGGTCGTTCCCGAGGCGGTGTCCTTGTCCGATGCCGTTCCTGAGGCCATTGCCGAGGCGGTGCCCGATGCTGTTCCGGAGGCCGATGCGGGGCCATCGCCACAGCCTGCTCCTTACTGGCTCCCCGATTGGCAGGTTCCGTTCGGGCCACTCAAATGGTGAATTCCTCCCTGGCCGTCTGCACAACGAGAATGGACTGATCCACCGTGGCCACCTGAACTGCCTGGTCCCTCGTGGTCCCCTGAACTTTCGGGTCCACCGTGGCCACCTGAACTGCCTGGTCCCTCGTGGTCCCCTGAACTTTCGGGCCCACCATGGCCCCCTGATCTGACCGAGCCAACTGGGCTACCAGGGGAGCCATCGCTGCCAGTCCCAGTTCCCCTACACGGGCCTGGCCCGCCATCCCTCCCCCTGTTCTGCCTCCACCAGTCCACCTCCCTCCTGGTCTCTTTGTTTTTTTTGGTTATTTTGTTCTGAGGAGCATCTGGAAGCTGCTCCTTAGAGGGAGGGTAGTGTCACGGTGTCTGTTCTGTGTCTCCCTGGGTGGCCACTAGAGGTCTCACTTCCCCTTATCGTCACCCCACCTTAGAACTGCATTTCCCATAGTCTTGTCTGTTTCATCACTGCTCATTGCACTCAGCTGTCCGTGGTTACTAATCATTGCACTCAGCCAATTCCCCGTTAGCATTGTCATTTCTCTGTGTATAAATACCCCGGTTGTTCTGTCATTGTCACGGAGTCCTTGTTGAATGTCACCCTGTGTTTTCCTGGTTCCCTCGTGAGTGTTTGTGTTTCGGACGGTTTATGTTTGGTTTTGACCCCTGCCTGGCTGGATTTATGAGTTTGGATTGCCCCTAATAAAGACTTACTGCAACTGGATCTACCTGTCTGTGTGCGTATCGTGACAGTTTTAACGCGATATTAACATGAATGAACATCTCACCCCTCACGTAATCGCTCAATTAGTGTTTCAACTGTGGAAAGACGTCATTAAAACAGCTTACAAACAAAATGTCACGTAGCATTTCATTTACCTCAGGCAAGTCATCAGTGTCTAATGCTTGTTGTTTGCTAGAGAAATTAAGTCTAGTGAAGAGCATTTTGTGAAATATTTGACTATACTTCATATTTACTTAACTGTTAGTGATGTCTTAATTATTTAATATATATGTTTAAATAAATATTTTATGAAACAAGCTATGACTCTGTAAATTATTATATTTCAACAACAAATAGAAATTATATAATTAAGAAGTTAATTTAAAAACAATTTAAATGTTTGAATACAATTAATTGAATTTATTTAAAAAAGTAATTTATAGTAATTTTAAGTAATTAAGTAATTTTAGTTTTGTCATTAATTACTTACCCCCATGTCGTTCCAAACCCGAAAAAGCTTTGTTCGTCTTTGGAACACAATTTAAGGTATTTTGTTTGAAAACCGGGAGGCTTGTGACTGCTCCCATAGACTGCCAAGTAACTTACATTGTCAAGGTCCAGAAAAGTATGAAAGACATCATCAGAATACTCCATCTGACATCAGTGATTCAATCTGAATTTTATGAAGCGTCGAGAATACTTTTTGTACACGAAGAAAACATAAAAAACGACTTTATTCAACAAATTGTCTCCTCTGTGTCTCTCCACATCACCATAGCACCATTTTGGGGAATCTGAGCTGAACATAAAGAAAAATCAAAATACGCACATCCAAAAAAGCCTTGACCATGTGCAAGATCAAAGGATGAATCAAAAAATAGAAAAAGGATCTGCAAACTGTTTTGCTCTCTTTATTTCAAAAAGTTAAAAATAGCAACGTTACGGTCAAGCATAGGTAAGCTTAGGTAATTGTTCATTAAGTACTCACAAATTCAAACAGTTTCAATTAATGACACCTGTTAACAATCAAAATCAATCAAGTGAGCAGCTATAGTATATCACATTAAAACAACACCTTAAAACATCATAAGACAACACCCAAACACTCCCCCATCTTTTTACAATCACGGTTCAAGTCCTAGAACTGATCAATGCATAACCATATAAAATACATTTAAGTACAAAACGAGACCATATCAACAAAATTCACTCTTAAATACAAAAGATATCAATTAGAAACATGAATTAAAGTCAAGTTGTAAATTCAAGCCCTTAGGGGAAAGACTATTAAGATTATGCCTTTTTGAATTAAAATGTACTGCTCCTGGGTTTTTTAGATTATTTGTGCGTATACAGCTTAGATGTTCTGCAATCCCAGTTTTTAAAGCACGTTGTGTCTTTCCTATATACGCCAACCCGCATGGACATTTTATCATATAAATAACATTTTTAGTAGTACAAGTGATGACACCCTTAATTTTAAACTCCCTTCCTGAATGAGGATGAGAGAAGACATTTGTTTTTATAGTGAAATTACACTGGGCACAACGACCACCACTATAATTACCCGAAGAGATAGATAAAAAATGAGTGGGTCATTCAGGTAAACTAACATCAGCTCTTACAAGATGATCACCTGCATTAGGATAGCGTTTATACACAAACCTTGGTGTTTTTTCAAAGATATCACTAAGGGGTGGATCAGATTTTAAGATATACCAGTGTTTATTTATGATATTTTTTATATCTGAACAAATAGGAGAATATTGAACAGTACATACAATGGATTTTTTTATTTAGAGAGGTCCCTTGACTTTCATTTCCAAATCTCCTAACTGCAGACTGTATCCAATCTTCATTGTAACCTCGCTCCGTAAATCTGTTAACCAGATCAGTACTTTGTTGTGTATATGTCTGTTCAGTACTACAAATTCGTCGTATCCGGTTAAATTGACTAATGGGCAAGCTACGTTTCAAAGTTGTAGTATTTTAGCTCTGTCCATGCAGAAGTGTGTTACGATCAGTGGGTTTTCTATAAAGATCTGTGATTATTTTATTGCCATTCTTAATAATACGAATGTCCAAAAAACTAACACATGAATCATCATAATTCACTGTAAAGCGTAAGTGTTCATAATTAGTGTTAAGAAAACTGTGGAATTGTAGCAATTGATTTTCAGTACCTGACCATAACATAAAAATATAATCAATATACCATCGCCAAATTACAATATTTGAAAGAAAGGGATTTTTTAGACCATTAAATATGAATTTCTGTTCAAAGAGGCCCACATACAAGTTAGCATAATTTGTGGCCATGGTGCTGCCCATGGCAGTACCCTTAATCTGAAGAAAGAAATCATCTTTGTATCTTAAAAATTTTTTTGCCAACACCATTTTAGCTAATGTTTTAATGCAATCAACACGGGTTTTTGTTTTGATGTGGGTCTCTAAGAAAGACTTCTATTGCCTCTATCCCTCCTTCATGTGGAATGTTGGTGTATAAAGACTCAACATCAAGTGTTACAAACAATATTTCATCAGGTTAATCAACAATTTTTAAGATTTTTATCATATCGATAGAGTCTTTTACAAAAGAAGGCAATGTAGATACAACTGGCTTTAAGAAAAAAAATCCACAAATGTTGACATTTTCTCAGTAAGAGACCCGATTCCAGATATAATCGGTCTTCCTGGAGGATTAGTAAGGTCTTTATGTATTTTGGGAAGTATATAAATGACTGGTGTAACTGGATAATCATCCTTCATAAAACTAAACTCCTGTTTTGTAATCTCACCAACATCCACCAACTGTTGAAGTTATTCCTGAATTTCAGTCTCAAAAACAATGGTGGGGTCAGTACTCAGTTTCTTATAAAAGACATCATCAATTATTTGTCTTTCCATTTCTAGGTCATAGTTAGTAAAATTCATTATAATTCAGAATCTGAGCTGAATCTAAGGTAAATAATGACAATTATTTATTCACTGTGGGATCTTCTGAATTGAAAGGCCATTATGATAATAATATCTATTCTGATTCATCAACACAGTGTCACTGATGATCCTATATAAACACAAAACCCAGGATAGAGCGTCTGAGTGAATGTGGTCTGGACTGTGTGGATGAGGCTCATTGTGTCAGAGACGCTGTAGAAGGACAGTGTTCCTGCACTGTGATCCACAAACACTCCTATTCTACTGCTGACGGACTTCACAGAGAGAGCAGTCTCTATGTTATTGTGTCTGAATGAGTAACTGGAGGGAGAGCAGAACAAATTCCAGGACTGATCATTACATCCAAACCCACACTCATAACCGGCTCCCTTCCTGCTGATGCTCTTATATGACACTGATATATCCACACCATACCCTCCACTCCACTCCAGCTCCCAGTAACAGCGTCCACACACACTCTCTCTACACAACACCTGCTCATACGCATCAAATCTGTCTGGATGATCAGGATACGACTGAACTGTGCCAGTGTATGTAATCACTCTGTTGTTCTCAGACAGACGGAGGTATTTATTCACTGTGTTCAGATCCAGAGTGAGCTGACGGGAATCTGATGGAGATAAAACACATCAGAATCAGGAATTATGAATCTGTTTGATGTTTTCATGTAGCTGAACTCTTCATGTTCAGTGTATCATCAGTGTCTCAGTACAGATGAGCAGATATCTGTGCACATCATCATTTACATCATCAGTTATAAAACTCTTCTTTCTCCTTCTACAGGAAGAACACGAACACACTCAGAGAGTTTTTCTGCTGGTTTTCTTACTGACTTACATTGTAGGAAGTCCTTCCTGGTTCTGGGAACAATGTTGGTGAGTGTGACTGTGGAAATCAACAGACATGAACAGTGAGATTCTCATGATCCTGTATCTATTCCTAACACATTTCTAATATGATGTTCTCCATGATATGAGATGATGATGGACTGGTTTCTGAGAGCAGATGAATCTCCAGGACTTTACCTCTGTCTGAGATCTTCTTGAGCTCCTCTTTGCAGAAATCCTCCAGTTTGTCTCTCAGCTGATGGACAGATTCTCTCAGAGCATCAGAAGAGAAGAGAGAACTGAAGAGATCATCATTTCCGTCTGTAGATTCAGGAGGTGCTGAGAGAGACTGGAAACTCTACAGAAAACAGGGAAACACTTTAGATTACAGCCGCGATTTACAGTGAAAGTAAACAGAATTTACAGCGTAATTTTTTGTAATTACAGTGTACCTATAGAGTACCTCGGTGTAGGTATCAGTGAATAATATGCAAAGTTTGGGGAATAACAGGGTTACAACATGGAAAATTACAAATGATTTATACTGAAAGTATTTTGAAACTAAGGGGTACCTATTCTAATATTACGTGGTATGTATGATCAACACTTAAAGTAATATAAGGTTTGAGGTGATAAAAACATGTTTTGCACCCAGATTACAATGTGTGATATGTCTTTACCAAGCATTTAGTTAACACCTAACCACTAGCTAACTAACCACCCTTTACACAAACATTGTTAGCGTAGCTAAAAGTCCAGTGCCAACAAAGATACAAAACAATAGTGAATGTTTATAAACATTTACAAATTATGAATAGTTTCCACTTTAGATTGGGTACTGCAAAAACATGAAGAAATGATTAATAAATGATTTAAGATGTGCAAATAGAAGTCAACACAACAAACAAAGACCAAATATATAATCTTCACAGACGGTGATTATGAGCTAATGAATATATTGAAGATTAAAAAAAAATCAAAAATAAAATCCATGATCATATTGTCAGGGAATCATCACCGTAACCTGGTCCCAGTCGCTGGAGTACTGATCACCTGCACCTGCACTCAATAATCAAACCCAGTACAAAGACTCCCTCACCTCAGTACTTCAGCGTCCGGTCTACCGTTCACTACTAAGTACCCAGACTCTCTCTACTCTAACCTGTGCTTATTCTGCCCCCAGAAGCCCCAACGATCCTCCTGTGGATCTCCTTTGTTGTCTCCCCAGTTTCCTAGACCTGGACTCTATTATCTGCCTCCAAGTATCATCTTCCTCCTTCAGTGTTTGTTTCGGGACGATTGCCTTTATCACTGATCTCACCAGCCATACTCTCTGTTTCAAGTCTGTTCAATAAACCTCATCATATCACTAACCTCCCGTCTATCCCCTGATTTGTGACACATATGAACTGAAAGTTTAATAACATTTCTAAGCGTTTGAATCTACATCAAATAATGATCTGTTAATTATTTGGTAATGTTTGATAAAGTCATCAGTTAACGTTAACAAGCACATTATCTCATATTTCTAGATATGTGAATATATATTAAGTAATGATTAGTTAAACATTATATGTTTGTTAATGATTTATTAATGAAAGTTATTATAAAGTGTTATTTAGAAGTTAATTTAAAAACAATTTAAATGTTTGCATGCAATTTTTAATGTGAGTGTTGATTATTATAGTTAAAAATAAATAGTAATTGAATTTAAGTTTGGTCTCTGTTGTTAATTGTAACCTTATAGTAAAGTAAAAGAGCTCGCTATAGTTTAGAGCAGAAACTGAGGTAGATTATTTTACATTCCATCTCCGTTATCACAAAACCCAAGACACACATTAAAAACATCTCCAATCACAGCGTCCTCCATTCATTAGTTATCAACGTTTGTAAATGCTGCAAATAAAGACATCGCTGCTTCAGAGTTCCTGCTGCTGGTGTGAATTTGTGGGGAAGCCGTGGCCTGATGGTTACAGAGTTTGACTCCTAACCCGAAGGTTGTGGGTTCGAGTCTCGGGCCGGCAATACCACGACTGAGGTGTCCTTGAGCAAGACACCGAACCCCCAACTGCTCCCCGGACGCTGCAGCATAAATGATACACACTGCTCCGGGTGTGTGTTCACGGTGTGTGTGTGTTCACTGCTGTGTGTGTGCACTTTGGATGGGTTAAATACAGAGCACGAATTCTGAGTATGGGTCACCATAGTTGGCTGTATGTCACGTCACGTCACTTTATAACCAGGAGAATGTCCCGAGAACTATGCGGTGCGAAAGTGCCTTATATTTGAACTTTCTTGGAAATAGTTTGGATGATAAAACATCTGCTAAGAACATAAGTCTGTCTGCACTATTGAGTTCACTGATTTCACTATTATGTAGTAAATCAGAAGGAAAAATGTTAGTGAAGTTTTGAACTGTTGGTGGCGCTAGTGGTGTTTGACAGCTAAATATATCTTCCAGAAGAAAGAGCTGATAGAAATGATTCCTAAGAGATTTCTAGTTTGTAAGCGGCGTCTCTTTCAGAAGAAGATGATCAGATGAGAGTCTGACTGATGATTATATAATAAGACACTCATGAACTGTTCCTCTGTGAGTCTCTGTCACAGCAGGATCTGCTCAAGTCCTCTCTGACCCTGTTCTTCTAGATCTGTGTTACCTGCAGGAACTGGATGTGATCCTGTGTGTGTGAAAGCTGCTCCAGCTCAGCGTCTCTCCTCCTCAGATCATTGATCTCCTGCTCCAGTCGCTCCAGTCGTTCTTCAGCTCGACTCACTGCAGTCTTTTCCTGATCTCTGATCAGTCGTATCAGCTCAGAGCGGCTTCTCTCAATGGAGCGGATGAGCTCAGTAAAGATCCTCTCACTGTCCTCCACTGCTGTCTGTGCAGAGCGCTGTTAGGACACACAGTGATTCAGCTTCAGTGAGTCTGAACTGAGACGGAGACAAACTTCTCTTCTTCTCCAGACTCACCTTATGAGACTCCACAGTCTCTCTCAGCTGCTGAAGATCTTTCTCTCTCTGCTGGATTCTCTGCTGGAGCGTCTTCTGCGTCTCCTTCAGCTGCTCCTGCAGGACAAACAGATGAGAGTGAATCTCACAGAAAACTACTGCCACTAAATCATCATGAACAGATGAATCCAGTAAACGTAGGGTGAGGCAGTTTAAAGGTTACTTATCTCAACTGATAAACAATGACTGTAGGTTCAAACTCCAGAAGTGATGATCTGTTACAATCATCTTACATGAATCAACATGAAGATTAAGGCACATTTCACAGCGCAATTCCAAGCATTAGAAAAGTGAAACTAACACAGGCGTAGAGCTTCACACTGACAGTGTTTCTTCTGTGTAGTATAGTTTGCTTTGTTCCTGACAGATGTTTATTTTGTCAAAGAAAGGATGAATAGTTGATTTCATTATTTTATGTTGCTTAAGGCCTATGTTTTAAGAAAGTGTTGATAAAGGTTTACGGTGCATTTTCAGGAAAAAGTGAAACTCTTCTTGCAGCTGCTGTTCATTTCTGCTGTCGTGTGTCGTGTGAATGCTGTGAGCTGTTAATATGGTGCAGATATAAACACATATGAAACAAATGTCCAATATTTCATCAGTGTCTAGTGTTAAATACCTGTTTCTCTGTCCTCTGGTCTGCGGCTGGTACAATGTCATGGTTTTTATGTTCAATAATCGTACACAGCACACATATACACTTCTGATCAGTGCGACAGAAAACCTCGAGGATCTTCTCATGTTTCTGGCAGATCATCTCCTGCAGTCGTCCAGTGGCTTCAGTCACTTTGTGTGGTTTACGTGAATGATACTCCTCGTGACGCTCAAAATGAGTTTGACAGTAAGACTCCAGACACACCAGACAGGACTTGACGGCTTTGTATTTTCTTCCAGTACAGACGTCACACTGCACATCTCCAGCTCCAGCGTCACAGTCAGCAGAGAGTCTGGTCTTCTTCAGTTTCTCCACCACTTCAGCCAGCATGGTGTTTCTAGCTAAAGCAGGTCTTGGACTGAAGGTCTGTCTGCACTGAGGGCAGCTGTAGTCTCTCTTCTGATCCTCCTGATCCCAGCAGTCTGTAATACAGCTCTTACAGTAACTGTGTCCACAGGGAATGGCCACTGGATCCTTCAGGAGATCCAGACACACTGCACACATGAACTCCTTCTGATCCACTGAAATTTTGGATTCTGCCATTTTACTGCACGAGCACAGAGACACAAACACACAACAGCTCAACTACACTTCAGTTTCTCTTTCCCTGAACTTATGTGATTCTGTTTCCTGGTTCTGTGTTTGAGTCACGTGTGTAAAACAGGTGTGTCTGTGAGTCTGTAAAGCAGGTTTCTCATCCCTGAGTTTAGTTTCAACACACCTGACTGTTATTAAAGTAAATACAAAGAACTTGACTTGGAAAAGTGATTCTCCTAGACTAGAAATTGGGAACCCTGATAATTAAATGTCTACCAGATTTCATTCTCAGACAAACACTCAAAGAACACAAGTAAATAAATAAGAAGTGGACACTATTTTTTACCGTGTGAACAGTAAACATACAGGCACAAAGTGAATGTTGAGACAGAATGAGTCTACTCGATGGTTCTGCATAATTATCAAAATCATTTATTTGAGTATACAGAACATATATATATGGGGCTTGAATGTTTCAGAAACAAGAAAGAGGTTTCACTAAAGACAACACAAGAGAAAGAACATGGGAAAACACCGGAAAACCAGGGGCTTACAAGGGACAGGTGAAGGTGATTGGTTTTCATGGAAACTAAAAGGGTAGCTATGGCAACAAACAAGGGTAACTATGAGAAACAAGGCACACAGTAAACAGTAGCTGGAAACAGACAGAAACACTGGGAACAGAACATAGGCAATAGAAGTTTTTGGGAACGAATGTAATTCGTTTGGGAACGGAGAAAGACCGTTCCATTAATAGACTCCGGCATTATGGCATCATTACCACTTCGGCAGTGCATTATTTCTCTAATAATTTTAACGGCTTGGAATAACACCTCAAGACATTGTTCAAATATTTTATTTTAAGACATCTGTAATGTTTCTGAAACTAAACCCTTGTGTGTTGAACTAATTTATGCACCTCACTCTAAAACTTCTATTGCTATTTGAAAAACATAATTTTAGAGCCGATGGTTTGAACCATTGACATGCAGTCTAATGCAGTTGTTAATGCAGTCTAATTAAGTTTTTAGAAAGAGAGATTACGCGTGTGTGAACACCTGCAACTGTGTTCAGCAGCAGCGTCTCTAATAGCAAATCTTTAGGCTGAACCACTTCAAGAACCTCACTACTGAGAAATGTCATGAAGCTTTTCAGCTGCAAACTATTTATTTATTTTTTTGTTAAATTTGCAGGGTAGCGCTGACAACAAATTTCTGTGCACATCACCACCTTGTGCGCGAATGTGTGTCTGTACTGTGTGTCCATTTGTGAGAGAGAACAAGAGAAGGAAAACATGATTTCTGTACATAAAAAAGTTGCAAAACATTGAAATAGTTTGTCAACCTTTAGCCTTTTGTTTGCTATATTAATTTGCTCTGAGTCTTTTGGAGTTTTGGTTCTTCTACTGTTTTAGATAGCCCATAGTATAACAAAAATATTATACATCTCTTCATTGTACTTGGGCCCCCTGGATGAGCGTGCATAGGCACGTGCCTGGAATATCTATGTGGCAGCGGCAATGAACCAAATCTCCATCGGTGACAGAATGGAGAAAAAACCTTGGAAGAAACCAGGCTCAGTCAGGGGCCAGTTCTCCTCTGACCAGACGAAACCAGCAGTTCAATTCCAGGTTGCAGCAAAGTCAGATTGTGCAGAGGACTCAACTGGTTCCTGTGGTCTTGTCCCCATGGCCGTCTAGGAGACAAGGACTTCACTAGGAATCTGTCTCTGGGGCTCATCTTGTTTCCTGGTTTTCACTGACATTAAGGACTGTAGATGCTGATCCACCATCTGGGCTGGATACGTACTGGATCTGGTGGCTATGGTGACCTCGGAATAAGATAGAAATAGACTAATATTAGCATAGATGCCATTCTTTTTACGATGTAACGTGTACAGCGGGTGTTATGGGAAGTGCTCCCTGGTCCGGTTGACCTAATTACTGCAGCCTAACAATCCATTAACGGATTTGAAAATTAGAAATGTGTTAGCGTGTTATGTCTAAGCCAGG
This sequence comes from allo-octoploid hybrid of Carassius auratus x Cyprinus carpio, assembly GCA_024542945.1. Classification (NCBI taxonomy): domain Eukaryota; kingdom Metazoa; phylum Chordata; class Actinopteri; order Cypriniformes; species allo-octoploid hybrid of Carassius auratus x Cyprinus carpio. Next base: position 30,338,985 of record CM044994.1, read on the forward strand.
TTAAAGAGATGGGTCTTTAATCTAGATTTAAACTGACAGAGTGTGTCTGCCTCCTGAACAGTGTTAGGTAGATTGTTCCAGAATGTGGGAACTAAATAGGAAAAGGATCTGCTGCCTGCAGTTGATTTTGATATTCTAGGTATTATCAAATGGCCAGAGTTTTGAGAACGTAGTGGATGTGGAGGACTATAATGCGATATTAGCTCGCTCAAGTACTGAGGTGCTAAATAATTCAGGGCTTTTTAAGTAATTAGCAAGATTGTATAATGTATACAGTGTTTAATAGGTAGCCAGTGCAGTGGTGACAGAACCGGGCTAATATGGTCATACTTCCTGGTTCTAGTAAGAACTGTAGCTGCTGCAATTTGGACCAGCTGGAGTTTGTTTATTAAGTGTGCAGAACAATCACCCAATAAAGCATTACAATAATCCAAACTTGAGGTCATAAACGCATGGATTAACATTTCTGCATTTGACATTGAGAGCATAGGTCATAATTTAGATATATTTCTGAGATGGAAAAATGCAGTTTTACAAATGCTAGAAACGTGGCTTTCAAAGGAAAGATTAGTATCAAATAGCACACCTAGGTTCCTAACTGATGATGAGGATTTTACAGAGCAGCCATTAAGTCTTACACAGTGTTCTAGGTTATTACATGCAGAGTTTTTAGTAGGTCCTATAATTAACACCTCTGTTTTTTCAGAATTTAGCAGTAAGAAATCACTCATCATCCAGTTTTTTATATTGACTGTGCATTCTGCTAGTTTTTCAAATTGGTATGTTTCGCCGGGCCGCAAAGAAATATAGAGCTGAGTATCATCAGCATAACAGTGAAAGCTAACACCGTGTTTCCTGATGATATCTCCCAAGGGTAACGTGTAAAGCGTGAAGAGTAACGGCCCTAGTACTGAGCCTTGAGGTACTCCATACTGCACTTGTGATCGATATGATACCTCTTCATTCACTGATACGAATTGATGGCGGTCATATAAGTACGATTTGAACCATGCTAATGTAGTTCCACCAATGCCAACAAAGTTTTCTAGTCTATGCAAAAGAATGTTGTGGTCAATCGTGTTGAACGCAGCACTAAGATCCAGTAGCACTAATAGAGAGATACAACCACGATCAGATGATAAGAGCAGATCATTTGTAGCTCTAAGGAGAGCAGTCTCAGTACTATGATACAGTCTAAATCCTGACTGGAAATCCTCACAGATACCATTTTTCTCTAAGAAAAAATATAATTGTGAGGATACTACCTGTCACGGTGCAGGGTGCCTTCTCAGCTTCCCCTGCGGTCTGTGTTGTCCTGTCGGTTCGGTAGCTCGTGGTCTGGGCAATCAGCGCTGATCGTGGTGGGGGTGCGCAGATCACGAGCTGAGTCTTCCCCACCTGTCGCTCGTTCCCCAGCTCCCTTATATGTCTCTGCCTCTCTGTCTTTCATCGTGAGTAGATTGTTTTGTCTTTGCCCGTGGTTTGTGTGGTGTCTACTGCATTCTCACCTTCTGTTTTCCCGTCTAAGGATCCGTAGTTCGGAGATCCGGCAGCGCGAGTGGTCCGCAGTGTGCCGGCCAGCTCGGAGATCTCTGTGTGCGCCAGAGCATTTGATTATTGTTTATGTTATTTTGTGTTTTGTGGCGAGAATAAAGATTCTCCTTTTCCCTACTCTGCATCTGAGTCCTCTGTCTAGCCCGCACCCTGACAGAATCTACTCACCAAAGAATGGATTCAGCAGAGGAGACGGAGCTGCGCCGAGCTCTCCTGCAGCAAGGCTCTCTACTGGGTCGTCAGCAGGAGGAAATCGCGGCTTCTCGGCGCGCTTACTCAGAGATCTCTCTCCAACTCAACCAGCTAGCAGAACGGCTTGACCAGCTGCAGGCCAGCCCTTCAGCAGCCCCGTCTGTCCCACCCGCTCCTCGCCACGCGGAACCGCGACTTAATCCGCCCGCTCCATACTCGGGTGAGCCCAACTCATGTCGGTCATTTCTGTCCCAGTGCTCGCTAACTTTCACTCTCCAGCCTTCCTGTTTTCCCACGGAGCAATCCAGGGTAGCGTTCGTCATCACTCTCTTAGTGGGTCAAGCGAGAGAGTGGGGAACGGCTATGTGGGACAGCAAGCATGACTGTTGTGTGTCGTTTGAGGCATTCTCGAAGGAGCTGCGCAAGGTATTTGATCGCTCGGCACGCGGGATTGAAGCAGCACGAGCATTGTCGCTGCTTCAGCAGGGAGAGCAGTCGGTGTCTGGTTACTCCATTCAGTTCCGCACGCTCGCCACGTCCTGCGGCTGGAATGAGAAGGCTCTCTGGGATCACTTCCTCCACGGCCTGGCTGAGCATGTGAAGGACGAGATATATTCTCTGGAGCTGCCTTCTGGCTTGGATGAGCTTATCGACCTCGCCATTCGGGTCGACGACCGGATTACTCTCCGTTCTCGGCACCGAAGAGAGGGGATTCCCCATGAACACCTCACCGGGGTCGCGTGTGGAGCAGCATGTGACACGATATCTCAACGCCGCATCCTCCCGGAGGAGGAGCCTATGCAGATCGGGAGAGCACGGCTGACCATAGGAGAGCGACGCCGTCGCCTGGAGAATCAGCTGTGTCTTTACTGCGGTGAGGCGGGTCATGTGGTAGCGGCGTGCCCTGTGGCAGGACGACGCTTTTCACGCAAGGGAGAGCGCAGGGTGAGCGTCACTACTACTCGACTGCCACCTGGTGGCCGTTCAGAATTTCAAGCTTCAGTACAGTTTGGGGGAGCTGTTTTCCAGGTTTCGGCATTGATTGACTCTGGAGCGGAGGGTGACTTCATGGATTCCAGATTGGCAACAAGTCTGGGGATTTCGGCCGTCGCGCTGGCCGAACCTATTTCTGCCAGGACCCTTTGTGGCACCCATCTCACTAATATTACCCACACCACCCCGTTTGTCACACTGACCTTGTCTGGTAATCATGCGGAGGAGATTAAATTTCACCTTATTCACTCGCCCACCGCTCCAGTGGTGTTGGGTCACACCTGGCTGGTTAAACATAACCCTCATATTGATTGGGCCCGTGGTTCTATTTTGGCGTGGAGCCCTTTCTGTTTAGCTCAGTGCTTGGGTGCTGCATTTTCCCCAGTCTTGCCTCATTCTGTGTTGCAGGAGGAGCTGGTTAACCTGGCGGATGTACCGGAGGCTTACCATGATTTGAGAGCGGTTTTCAGTAAGTCCCGAGCTTCATCTCTGCCTCCGCACCGCCCGTACGACTGTGCGATTGACCTGTTGCCAGGCACTTCTCCACCTAAGGGGCATCTTTACTCTCTGTCGGGTCCGGAGAGGGAGGCCATGGAGAGGTATATACATGATTCTCTGGTAGCAGGCATTATCCGTCCCTCTTCCTCTCCAGCCGGGGCGGGGTTCTTCTTCGTGGAGAAGAAGGATGGATCGTTGCGCCCCTGTATTGACTATCGGGGGTTGAATGACATCACGGTAAAGAATCATTATCCTTTGCCGTTGATGTCATCGGCCTTCGAGCTCCTTCAGGGGGCAACCATCTTTACGAAGTTGGACCTCCGCAGTGCTTATCACTTGGTTCGGATTAGGGAGGGGGACGAATGGAAGACCGCCTTTAACACCCATACGGGGCATTTTGAGTATTTAGTTATGCCGTTTGGGCTTTCCAACTCCCCGGCGGTCTTTCAGGCACTCGTCAACGACGTGCTCCGAGACATGGTCGATCGGTTTGTTTTTGTTTACATCGATGACATCCTGATCTTCTCCCAGAACGAGCGTGATCATGTCCAGCACGTCAGGCGAGTGCTCCAGCGGCTGCTGGAGAATCGTTTATTCGTTAAGTTGGAGAAGTGTGAGTTTCACGCACAGTCGGTTCCGTTCCTGGGATTTATTCTCTCGTCTGAGGGTATCCGAATGGATCTCGCCAAGGTAAAGGCAGTTGCTGATTGGCCCACCCCAGATAGTCGTAGAGCGGTCCAGCGCTTTCTGGGGTTTGCCAATTTTTACAGGCGGTTCATTCGGAACTTTAGCCAGATCGCCCTTCCTCTGACTGATCTCACCTCCACAAAGAAACGATTCTGTTGGTCGTCGCAGGCCCAAGCTGCGTTTGAGAACCTTAAGAGTCTCTTTATTTCGGCCCCTATTTTAACGACCCCTGACCCATCTCGTCAGTTCATTGTGGAGGTGGATGCGTCGGAGGTGGGGGTTGGGGCAGTTTTGTCTCAAAGATCATCTTCGGACGAGAAAATACATCCCTGCGCATTCTTTTCTCATCGTTTAACCCCCACGGAACGGAACTATGACATCGGGAATAGGGAGTTACTAGCTGTCAAGCTGGCGCTGGAGGAGTGGCGGCACTGGTTAGAGGGAGCGCGATTTCCGTTTATCGTTTGGACTGATCATAAAAATCTGGAGTACATTCGCACCGCCAAGAGAATAAATTCTAGGCAGGCTCGCTGGGCATTATTTTTTGGACGTTTCAGGTTTACCATTTCTTATCGCCCCGGCTCTAAGAATGGTAAGCCTGACGCGCTGTCGCGGGTTTTTGAGGCGGAGGCTAGACCCACCCTCCCTGTGGCCATTTTGCATCCCGAACGGGTTGTGGCTGCGGTCGCCTGGGGGGTGGAGTCCAAGGTCCGCACCGCACTGCGCGACGCTTCTGTTCCCACTGGATGCCCAGAGGGTCTGCTCTTCGTACCCGAATCAGTCCGAACTAGCGTACTACAGTGGGGCCACTCTTCTAGTCTAGCTTGCCACCCTGGAGCAACTCGTACTTTTAGGTTAATCAAGCAGCGGTTTTGGTGGCCGTCCGTGGCGCAGGATGCTCGAAGGTTTGTGTCGGCCTGTCCTATTTGTGCTACGGGTAAGGGATCCAATCGACCCCCAGCAGGGCTACTCCAGCCGTTGTCGGTCCCTTCGCGGCCCTGGTCACACATAGCGATGGACTTTGTTACTGGCTTGCCTCCGTCTAGTGGCAGGACGGTAGTTCTCACTGTGGTGGACAGGTTCTCAAAGGCGGTCCATTTTATTCCCCTCCCCAAGTTGCCGTCAGCGAGGGAGACAGCGACTATTGTCTTAGATCACGTTTTCCGGATTCATGGCCTCCCAGTGAACGTGGTTTCTGACAGGGGTCCCCAGTTTGTGTCTAGGTTTTGGACAGAGTTCTGTCGACAGCTGGGAGCGACTGCGAGCCTATCCTCCGGATATCACCCGCAGACCAATGGTCAGGCCGAGCGTGCCAACCAGGATTTGGAGAGAGTTCTGCGCTGTGTGGCGTCTGCTGAACCGTCATCTTGGAGTTCCAGGTTGACCATGGTAGAGTATGCGCATAACTCCCTCCCGGTCTCATCTACGGGTTTGTCTCCCTTCCAGTGCTGTTTAGGCTACCAGCCACCTTTATTCCCCTCTCAAGAATCCGATGCCGTTGTTCCCTCCGCGCATGCGTTTATTCAGAGATGCCTCCGTACTTGGAGGATCGCCAGAGAAGCCCTCACTCGGACTGGCGAGAGGAACAAGGCATCGGCGGACCGTCATCGTACTAAGCCCCCACTTTACGTGTGTGGTCAGAGAGTCTGGTTGTCTACTAAGGACATTAACTTCAGACTGCCCTCACGTAAACTGGGACCCAAATTTGTTGGACCGTTTATTATTGCCAAGGTGCTTAGTCCGGTGTCAGTGCGGCTCAAATTGCCCCCTCAGTTTAGAAGGATCCACCCGGTTTTCCATGTTTCGAAGATCAAACCCGCCTTTCGCTCCCCCCTTCAGCCCCTGACCTCTGCCCCTCCGCCTCCTAGGCTCATCGAGGGGTCGCCAGCCTATACAGTACGGCGGCTCATTGATGTGAGGCGTAGGGGTAGAGGTCATCAATATCTGGTAGACTGGGAGGGTTATGGTCCGGAGGAGAGATGCTGGATTCCGGCTCGCGATATTCTGGATCGCGCTCTCATTGATCAATTTCATCAACGTCATGGTGAGTCCTCCGGGGACGCCAGGAGGCGTCCCTGAGGTGGGGGGTACTGTCACGGTGCAGGGTGCCTTCTCAGCTTCCCCTGCGGTCTGTGTTGTCCTGTCGGTTCGGTAGCTCGTGGTCTGGGCAATCAGCGCTGATCGTGGTGGGGGTGCGCAGATCACGAGCTGAGTCTTCCCCACCTGTCGCTCGTTCCCCAGCTCCCTTATATGTCTCTGCCTCTCTGTCTTTCATCGTGAGTAGATTGTTTTGTCTTTGCCCGTGGTTTGTGTGGTGTCTACTGCATTCTCACCTTCTGTTTTCCCGTCTAAGGATCCGTAGTTCGGAGATCCGGCAGCGCGAGTGGTCCGCAGTGTGCCGGCCAGCTCGGAGATCTCTGTGTGCGCCAGAGCATTTGATTATTGTTTATGTTATTTTGTGTTTTGTGGCGAGAATAAAGATTCTCCTTTTCCCTACTCTGCATCTGAGTCCTCTGTCTAGCCCGCACCCTGACAACTACCTTTTCTAGTATCTTGGACAGAAAAGGGAGATTTGAGATCAGTATGTAATTAACTAGTTCTTTGGGGTCAAGTTGTGTTTTTTTTTTTTATTAGAGGCTTAATAACAGCCAGTTTGAAGGTTTTGGGGACATATCCTAATGACACTGATGAATTACCAGAATGACTTCTGGAAGCACCTCTTTTAGGAGCTTAGATGGAATAGGGTCTAACATACATGTTGTTGGTTTATATGATTTAACATGTTTATACAATTCTTCTCCTATAGTAGAGAATGAGTGGAATTGGTCCTCGGGCAATCTATAGTACACTATCTGATGCATAACTATAGCTGATGGCTGCATGGTTACAATTTTATCGCTAATAGTATCGATCTTAGAAGTAAAGTAGTTCATAAAGTCATTACTACTGTGCTGTTGGGAAATTTCAACACTTGTTGATGCTTTATTTTTCGTTAATTTAGCCACTGTATTGAATAAATACCTGGGATTATGTTTGTTTTCTTCTAAAAGAGACAAAAAGTAATCAGATCTAGCAGTTTTTAATGCTTTTCTGTAAGATAGGTTACTTTCCCGCCAAGCAATACAAAATACCTCTAGTTTTGTTTTCCTCCAGCTGCGAGTGTGCTCATTATACCACGGTCAGACTGTTTTCCTTAATCTTCCTTAAAGGGGTGCTATTATGCTTTTTCACTTTTTCAACTTTGCTGTTTGAGCATAAAAAGGATCTGCAAAGGTACAAAGCTCAAAGTCCAATTCAAAAGGAGATATTTTATTTAACAGAAATCGCTTTACAAAAACTACAACTTGTTTGGACTACAACGAATATTTTCCGGGATTTGTGAAATCACAAAGATTGACGAATGGGACGAGACCTGGTTGAGCTGCACTAAAGAAGGCAACAAGTGTTATTATCACTATGTCAGAGACGCGTTAGTTTTCCCAAGACAGATGAGCTTAGAGTGGTTAAAATCATCCGGGTTTAAATCACGCACAAATTGATTTGATTTTCAGAATCAGAATGAGCTTTATTGCCAGGTATGTTCACACATACGAGGAAAATTTTAACTGAAGCTGGCAGCAGACAGCTTTGGTAAGAGGCAGGACATTTCCCGACCAGGTGCAGAGTGCTGTCAATCATTTAACACACACTGGCCCCCTTAACCAATAACAGCACACACTAGCCCAGCAAACCAATCACAGTACATCTCGTATTCCAGAAGGCGGGCCTTCATTTGTTTCAGGAACTATTCGAGTTGTTTATGCCAGACTCGGGAGAGAGGTATTGTAATAATGTAAAATACGTGAAAAATAATGTGTTTTTCCAACAACCTAGTATGAGAGCCTGTTCTAGTACACCCCCAAAACAAAATCAAGACTTTATAAAAGAGCATAATAGGACCCCTTTAAGCGTAAAGGAGCAACTGTATCTAAAATGCTAGAAAAGAGAGAGTCCATAGTTTTTTGTTACATCAAGTTGTTCTGAGGTTTTGATATGCTAAGGAATTGGGATAAATCAGGAAGATTACTTACAAAGCAGTCTTTTGTGGTAGAAGTGATGGTTCTACCATACTTGTAACAAAGAGTAGAATTTAAAGTTTTAGCTAAATGAAGTTTGCACAAGACTAAATAAAGATCTGAAATATCGTTGCTTGGCTGCACAATTTCAACTCCATGAACATCAATTCCATGTGACAGTATTAAATCTAGAGTATGATTTCGACAATGAGTAGGTCCTGAGACGTGTTGTCGAACCCCAATAGAGTTCAGAATGTCTATAAATGCTGATCCCAATGCATCTTTTTCATTATCAACACAGATATTAAAATTACCAACAATTAAAACTTTATCTGCATCCAACCCCAAATTCGGATATAAAATCAGCAAACTCTTTAATAAAGTCTGTATGGTGCCCTGGTGGCCTGTATACAGTAGCCAGTACAAACAAACAGAGGATTTATTATTAACACTTGTTTCTCTGGATAATGTTATATGAAGCACCATTACTTCAAATGAGTTATACTTGAAGCCTACCCTCTGAGAAATACTGAAACCATTGTTATAAATTGAAGCAACACCTCCCCCTTTACCTTTTGGACGTGGCTCATGTTTATAACAGTAAGGAAATTTAGACAATAAATGCCGTTTTGATGCTCTTTGATGTGGAGCGCAAGTGAGCGTGATCACCGCTTCCTCTTTATTACTAGTTTTAACGCGATATTAACATGAATGAACATCTCACCCCTCACGTAATCGCTCAATTAGTGTTTCAACTGCGGAAAGACGTCATTAAAACAGCTTGCAAACAAAATGTCACGTAGCATTTCATTTACCTCAGGCAAGTCATCAGTGTCTAATGCTTGTTGTTTGCTAGAGAAATTAAGTCTAGTGAAGAGCATTTTGTGAAATATTTGATTATACTTCATATTTACTTAACTGTTAGTGATGTCTTAATTATTTAATATATATGTTTAAATAAATATTTTATGAAACAAGCTATGACTCTGTAAATTATTATTTTTCAATGAAAAATAGAAATTATATAATTAAGAAGTTAATTTAAAAACAATTTAAATGTTTGCATACAATTAATTGAATTTATTTTAAAAAGTAATTTATGTTTAGGTTTTGTCATTAATTACTTACCCCCATGTCGTTCCAAACCCGAAAAAGCTTTGTTCGTCTTTGGAACACAATTTTAGATATTTTGTTTGAAAACCGGGAGGCTTGTGACTGCTCCCATAGACTGCCAAGTAACTTACATTGTCAAGGTCCAGAAAAGTATGAAAGACATCATCAGAATACTCCATCTGACATCAGTGGTTCAATCTGAATTTTATGAAGCGTCGAGAATACTTTTTGTACACGAAGAAAACATAAATAACGACTTTATTCAACAAATTGTCTCCTCTGTGTCTCTCCACATCACCATAGTGCCATTTTGGGGAATCTGAGCTGAACATAAAGAAAAATCAAAATACGAACATCCAAAAAAGTCTTGACCATGTGCAAGATCAAAGGATGAATCAAAAAATAGAAAAAGGATCTGCAAACTGTTTTGCTCTCTTTATTTCAAAAAGTTAAAAATAGCAACGTTACGGTCAAGCATAGGTAAGCTTAGGTAATTGTTCATTAAGTACTCACAAATTCAAACAGTTTCAATTAATGACACCTGTTAACAATCAAAATCAATCAAGTGAGCAGCTATAGTATATCACATTAAAACAACACCTTAAAACATCGTAAGACAACACCTATACACTCCCCCATCTTTTTACAATCACTTTTCAAGTCCTAGAACCGATCAATGCATAACCATATAAAATACATTTAAGTACAAAACGAGACCATATCAACAAAATTCACTCTTAAATACAAAAGATATCAATTAGAAACATGAATTAAAGTCAAGTTGTAAATTCAAGCCCTTAGGGGAAAGACTTTTTGAATTAAAATGTACTGCTCCTGGGTTTTTTTGATCATTTGTGTGTATACAGCTTAGATGTTCTGCAATCCCAGTTTTTAAAGCACGTTGTGTCTTTCCTATATACGCCAACCCGCATGGACATTTTATCATATAAATAACATTTTTAGTAGTACAAGTGATGACACCCTTAATTTTAAACTCCCTTCCTGAATGAGGATGTGAGAAGACATTTGTTTTTATAGTGAAATTACACTGGGCACAACGACCACCACTATAATTACCCGAAGAGATAGATAAAAAATGAGTGGGTCGTTCAGGTAAACTAACATCAGCTCTTACAAGATGATCACCTGTATTAGGATAGCGTTTATACACAAACCTTGGTGTTTTTGTCAAAGATATCGCTAAGGGGTGGATCAGATTTGAAGATATACCAGTGTTTTTTTATGATCTTTTTTATATCTGAACAAATAGGAGAATATTGAACAGTACATACAATGGATTTATTTTCTGATTTTAACCGTTTTTTTTATTTAGAGAGGTCTTGACTTTCGTTTCCAAATCTCCTAACTGCAGACTGTATCCAATCTTCATTGTAACCTCGCTCCCTAAATCTGTTAACCAGATCAGTACTTTGTTGTGTATATGTCTGTTCAGTACTACAAATTCGACGTATCCGGTTAAATTGACTAATGGGCAAGCTACGTTTCAAAGCTGTAGTATTTTAGCTCTGTCCATGCAGAAGTGTGTTACGATCAGTGGGTTTTCTATAAAGATCTGTGATTATTTTATTGCCATTCCTAATAATATGAATCTCCAAACAACTAACACATGAATCATCATAATTCACTGTAAAGCGTAAGTGTTCATCATTAGTGTTAAGAAAACTGTGGAATTGTAGCAATTGATTTTCAGTACCTAAACATAAAAATATCATCAAAATACCTTCGCCAAATTACAATATTTTAAAGAAAGGGATTTTTTAGACCATTAAATATGAATTTCTGTTCAAAGAGGCCCACATACAAGTTCGCATAATTTGTGGCCATGGTGCTGCCCATGTGGGTCTCTAAGAAAGACTTCTATTGCCTCTATCCCTCCTTCATGTGGAATGTTGGTGTATAAAGACTCAACATCAAATGTTACAAACAATATTTCATCAGGTAAATCAATAATTTTTAAGATTTTTATCATATCGATAGAGTCTTTTACAAAAGAAGGCAATGTAGATACAACTGGCTTTAAGAAAAAAATCCACAAATGTTGACATTTTCTCAGTAAGAGACCCGATTCCAGATATAATCTGTCTTCCTGGAGGATTAGTAAGGTCTTTATGTATTTTGGGAAGTATATAAATGACTGGTGTAACTGGATAATCATCCTTCATAAAACTAAACTCCTGTTTTGTAATCTCACCAACATCCACCAACTGTTGAAGGTATTCCTGAATTTCAGTCTTAAAAACAATGGTGGGGTCAGTACTCAGTTGCTTATAAAAGACATCATCACTTAATTGTCTTTCCACTTCTAGGTCATAGTTAGTAAAATTCATTATAATTCAGAATCTGAGCTGAACGCAAACTGTGTATGCTATTCTGTGTCAGCCCCGACACAAGGATATGTTTACCATGTGTATTTATGTTTTGATTTGAATGAAAGCGTACGCTGCTTGCGTTCAGTGGATATTCTCCAAAAATGGTGCTACGGTGATGCGGAGACACAGAGGAAATGAATTGTTGAATAAAGTTGTTATTTTTGTTTTCTTCGCATACAAAAAGTGTTCTCATCGCTTCATAAGGTTACGGTTGAACCGCAGATGGACTATTCTGACGATGTCTTTCATACTTTTCTGGACCTTGACAGTGGTATTAACTTGGCAGTCAATGGGACAGTCACAAGCCTCCTGATTTTCATCCAAAATATCTTAAATTAATTTATTTAATTAAACAAACCACAGCAGATGAACTGATTCTTTCACTCAGTCATATCATGGTAGTGATAAAGCATCTAATTCTGATCTTATTATCTGAAAGAGAATATTTTGAGAAATGTCTCAGTATTGTTTTTGTCCAAATAACAATTGTCTCTTTTTGTCTATTGTCTGTGATGAGAATGAATATACAGTGGCATGAGAAAGTTTGCAGAATCTGTGAAAATGTGAATAATTTTAACAAAATAAGAGATATCATACAAAATGCATGTTATTTTTTATTTAGTACTGTCCTGAGTAAGATATTTTACATAAAATATGTTTACATTTAGTCCACAAGACAAAAAATAGCTGAAATTATTAAGATAACCCTCTTCAAAAGTTAGTGAACCCTTGGTTCTTAATACAGTGTGTGGTCACCTGATGATTTACGACTGTCTTTCTGTTTTGTGATGATTGTTCATGAGTCCCTTGTTTGTTCTGAACAGTTAAACTGAGCTGTTCTTCAGAAAAATCCTCCAGCTCCTGCAGATTCTTCAGTTTTCCAGCATCTTCTGCATATTTGAACCCTTTCCAGCAGTGACTGCATGATTCTGAGATCCATCTTTTCACACTGAGGACAACTGAGGGACTCAAACACAACTATTACAAAAGGTTCAGACTTTCACTGATGCTCCAGAAGAAAACACGATGCATTAAGATCCGGGGGTGAAAACTTTTAACAGAATGAAGATGACTTGTGCTTATTTGTTAAAGTTACTGTATAATTAAAGTTTATGTACTGTACTTTTAAGTTGTAAAGAATATCTGCAGTGACATTTTTGTAAAGTATGTATTGATTTGGAGGGTGGGGGGGGGTCTTGGAATAAAAAAGGTTGAGAACCTCTGGCTTAGACACGTGTTTCAGATGCTGAGAACGCTAGCCTAACATATAAGTGTATAAACCATAAATGTTTAATAATCACTTAGACTACCTCTGTATGATTCATGATCAGGTAGATCTTAAACCTCACTCTCACGCCAGAAAACTATTAATTGATCAAAAGGCTTCGTTAGACTTTTCAGAGTTTATCTACTCTTCCCTGTGGATGACCTCTGACCTACTTTCTCTACGATCTGAATTTCTGCGTATCGAGTTTTAGATTATTGAATTTGATGTTCAGAATTTCCTTTTCATCCTGAAAACTTGAAGCTGTATTTTCAAAAACTGGATATTTGCAGTCTAAGATTTCAGAACAAAAAAAAATATACTGATTGAAAATATGTCTATAAAACTATGTCTATAATAAATGCCATAAAAACATTCAGTTGTGTGAAATTTAAAATGTTTAATGTTTAAGTTAAAAAAAAATCAAATTTAGAACTATTTCATATGCCACATAATATTCAGTTTTGTTAAATTACACTTGTCAATAATTTAAATGTACACAATATAAATTCACTCAGTTTTGTCATATTATAAGCTCTATATAATAATCATTTTAACAATGTGGGGTGACAAATGAAGTTGAAAAAGTACAAGACTATTTTCCTTGAATGTCATGAAATCACGTTGAATAATATGAGCTTTAAGAGTTTAAAATTGTCATTTACACTTTTTAACACTAATTATTTAACAAGCTGTATCTTAAAATTAAAAACAAATGAACAATTAAATGAATGTTTAACAATTAAATGCATGACAATAAAAACACCAGAATACAGAAGAACACAAACGCTGGAGAGGGCTGGAGCTATATAAGATAAATAATGACAATTATTTATTCACTGTGTGATCTTTTGAATTGAAAGGCCATTATGATAATAATATCTATTCTGATTCATCAACACAGTTTCACTGATGATCCATTAAGATAAACACCAAACCCAGGATAGAGCGTCTGAGTGAATGTGGTCTGGACTGTGTGGATGAGGCTCATTGTGTCAGAGACGCTGTAGAAGGACAGAGTTCCTGCACTGTGATCCACAAACACTCCTATTCTACTGCTGATGGACTTCACAGAGAGGTCAGTCCATATGTTATTGTGTATGAATGAATATCTGGAGGAAGAGCAGAACAAACTCCAGGACTGATCATTACATCCAAACCCACACTCAATACCCCATCCCTTCCTGCTGATGCTCTTATATGACACTGATATATAAACACTTCCACTCCACTCCAGCTCCCAGTAACAGCGTCCACACACACTCTCTCTACACAACACCTGAGACACATCAAATCTGTCTGGATGATCAGGATACGACTGAACTGTGTCAGTGAATGTAATCACTCTGTTGTTCTCAGACAGACGGAGGTAATTATTCACTGTGTTCAGATCCAGAGTGAGCTGATGGGAATCTGATGGAGATAAAACACATCAGAATCAGGAATTATGAATCTGTTTGATCTTTTCATGTAGCTGAACTCTTCATGTTCAGTGTATCATCAGTGTCTCAGTAAAGATGAGCAGATATCTGTGCACATCATCATTTACATCATCAGTTATAAAAACTCTTCTTTCTCCTTCTACAGGAAGAACATGAACACACTCAGAGAGTTTTTCTGCTGGTTTTCTTACTGACTTACATTGTAGGAAGTCCTTCCTGGTCCAGAGAACAATGTTGGTGAGTGTGACTGTGGAAATCAACAGATATGAACAGTGTGATTCTCATGATCCTGTATCTATTCCTAACACATTTCTAATATGATGTTCTCCATGATATGAGATGATGATGGACTGGTTTCTGAGAACAGATGAATCTCCAGGACTTTACCTCTGTCTGAGATCTTCTTGAGCTCCTCTTTGCAGAAATCCTCCAGTTTGTCTCTCAGCTGATGGACAGATTCTCTCAGAGCATCAAAAGAGAAGAGAGAACTGAAGAGATCATCATTTCCGTCTGTAGATTCAGGAGGTGCTGAGAGAGACTGGAAACTCTACAGAAAACAGGGAAACACTTTAGATTACAGCCGCGATTTACAGTGAAAGTAAACAGAATTTACAGTGTAATTTTTTGTAATTACAGTGTACCTATAGAGTACCTCGGTGTAGGTATCAGTGAATAATATGCAAAGTTTGGGGAATAACAGGGTTACAACATGGAAAATTACAAATGATTTATACTGAAAGTATTTTGAAACTAAGGGGTACCTATTCTAATATTACGTGATATGTATGATCAGTATAAATGGTCTTATGACCTCAACACTTAAAGTAATATAAGGGTTGAGCTGATAAAAACATGTTTTGCACCCAAATTACAATGTGTGATATGTCTTTACCAAGCATTTAGTTAACCACCTAACCACTAGCTAACTAACCACCCTTTACACAAACATTGTTAGCGTAGCTAAAAGTCCAGTGCCAACAAAGATACCAAACAATAGTAAATGTTTATAAACAAGAGGTGGAGGTACTGGTCTGCTCATCTCTAATGATTGGAAATTTAATCCTTTACCATCTTTGGGTATCAACAGTTCCTTTGAATCTCATTCCGTTACTGTTACCTACCCTCTTAAAATACATTTTGTAGTTGTCTATCAACCCCCAGGACCACTAGGTAACTTTTTGGATGAATTAGATGTGCTGCTCTCAACCTTTCCTGAGGATGGTACTCCCCTAGTTATGCTTGGAGATTTCAACATCCACCTAGATAAACCTCTATCTGCTGACTTCCACACTCTGCTTGCCTCTTTTGATCTCAACCGAGTGTCAACTACTGCTACTCACAAATCAGGCAACCAACTGGACCTTATTTACACACGACACTGCTCCACTGATCATGTACTGGTTACTCCACTGCACACCTCAGATCACTTCCTCCTCACTCCTAACCTCAACATGGTTCCTGACACATCACTTACCCCTCCACATGTCATCTTTCGACGTAACCTACGCTCACTCTCACCCTCCCGGCTATCTGCAATGGTTTCATCTTCGCTTCCTTCCCCTAAACTGTTAGCATCTTTTGATGCTAACAGTGCTACTGATACTTTCTGCTCCACTCTTACATCTTGTTTGCCCCTTGTCTTCCAGGCCAGCCCGTACCACCCCTTCAGCCCCTTGGTTATCTGATGTTCTACGCGAACACCGTTCTAAGCTTAGAGCTGCTGAAAGGTTGTGGCGCAAATCCAAAAATACTACTGACCTTAATGTGTATCAGTCACTCCTCTCTTCCTTTTCTGCTAATGTCTCCACTGCTAAAAAGACATACTACCATAACAAAATTAACAATTCGTCTAACTCTCGCATGCTTTTTAAAACATTTTCCTCACTCCTTTGTCCTCCTCCTCCCCCTCCTGCTTCATCTCTAATAGCTGACGACTTTGCCACGTTTTTCATTAATAAAATTAAAAACATCAGTGCACAATTTTCCACACCACAATCCATCAAGCACATCTCACAAACAAACATACACTCATTCACATCCTTCTCTTCACTCTCTGAGGCAGAAGTCTCCAAACTCATCCTTTATAATCATCCTACTACTTGTCCACTTGATCCTATTCCATCTCATCTCCTTCAAGCCATTTCTCCTGCAGTTGTACCTGCACTCACTCACATCATTAACACATCCCTTCATACAGGTGTTTTCCCCTCATCATTTAGACAGGCTCGTATAACTCCACTCCTTTAAAAACCCACCCTCAACCCATCTCTTTTAGAGAACTACAGACCAGTTTCCCTTCTTCCTTTCATTGCAAAAACACTTGAACGAGCTGTATTCAACCAAGTCTCTACCTTTCTCACACCGAACAACCTCCTTGACAGCAACCAATCTGGCTTCAGAAGTGGACATTCAACTGAGACTGCCTTGCTCTCAGTTGTTGAAGCCCTAAGACTGGCAAGAGCGGAATCCAAATCTTCAATACTTATCTTGCTTGATCTATCTGCTGCTTTTGACATGGTTAATCACCAGATCCTCCTGTCAACCCTACTGACAAAGGGCATCTCAGGAACCGCACTCCAGTGGTTTGAGTCTTACCTATCAGATAGGTCCTTCAAAGTATCTTGGAGAGGTGAGGTGTCCAAGTCGCAACATCTAACTACTGGGGTGCCTCAGGGCTCAGTTCTTGGACCACTTCTCTTCTCTGTCTACATGGCATCATTAGGTTCTGTCATTCAGAAACATGGCTTTTCATACCATTGCTATGCTGATGACACTCAACTCTACCTCTCATTCCATCCTGATGATCCATCGGTAGCTGATCGCATCTCAGCTTGTCTAACAGACATTTCTTGCTGGATGAAGGACCATCACCTTCAACTCAACCTTGCCAAGACAGAACTGCTTGTGGTTCCAGCAAACCCATCGTTTCATCACAATTTCACCATCAAGTTAGGCACATCAACCATATCTCCTTCAAAAACAGCCAGAAACCTTGGAGTTATGATTGATGATCAGCTAACTTTCTCAGACCACATTGCTAAAACTGTCCGTTCCTGCAGATTTGCTTTATTCAACATTAAGATCAGGCCCTTTCTTTCCGAACATGCTGCACAACTCCTTGTTCAAGCTCTTGTTCTGTCCAGGCTTGACTATTGCAACGCTCTCTTGGCAGGTCTTCCAGCCAGTTCTATCAAGCCTTTACAATTAATCCAGAATGCGGCAGCAAGATTAATTTTTAATGAGCCGAAAAGAATACACATCACACCTCTATTTATCAATTTGCACTGGCTACCAATAGCTGCTCGCATAAAATTCAAGGCATTGATGTTTGCATACAAAACCACCACTGGCTCTGCACCCCTTTACCTAAATTCATTACTTTAGACTTATGTGCCCTCTAGAAGCTTGCGTTCTGCAAGTGAACATCGCTTGATTGTGCCATCCCAAAGAAGCACAAAGTCACTTTTACGGACTTTTAAATTAAATGTTCCCTCCTGGTGGAATGACCTGTCCAACTCAATCCTGCAGCTGAGTCCTTAGCCATCTTTAAGAATCGGCTTTAAACACATCTCTTCCATCTTTATTTGACCCTCTAACTTTTTCACTCACTATTCTAATTCTATTTAAAAAAAAAATGTAACTACCTTTTTAATCTTTTTGTATTCTATCTATGTTCTTTCATTTATTATACAATTATAAAAAAAGACCTCTAAGACTAGCTTGCTCTATTCTTTTTCTATTCTATCTGTTTTCTTTTTATTTATTATATTATTTAAAAGCCCTTGCTACGTATACTGTGTTTAGGCTAGCTGAGACTTGTTATAGCACTTATATATCATTGCTCTTTTGTTGTTTTTGATTGCTTCCATTGTCCTCATTTGTAAGTCGCTTTGGATAAAAGCGTCTGCTAAATGACTAAATGTAAAATATATGTAATATAAACATTTACAAATTATGAATAGATTCCACTTTAGATTGGGTACTGCACAAACATGAACAAATGATTAATAAATGATTTAAGATGTGCAAATAGAAGTCAACACAACAAACAAAGACTGTGATTATGAGTTAATGAATATATTAACATGAATAGTTTGTGAAGTGCCTATAAGCTATATTTTCACAATATTTGTAAATGTAAAAATGACCATGAGCTAATATGTGAACTGAAGTTTAATGACATTTGTAAGCATTTAAAAGTACATTAATAAATAAGCATGTACATATTGAATAATTTCTGTTAAAATCATTTGTAGATTTTTGAAATGCATTGAAAGTTTAATGACGCTTGTAAACATTAACTAATGACCCGTTAAGCATTATATAATGTTTGTTAACGATTTATTAATGAAGCTTTTAATCATTGTAAACCATTTGTCAAAATAATTTGAAGATTTAAAAAAAAAAAATTTAAAATGCATGATCATATGAACTGAAAGTTTAATGACATTTGTAAATATTTCAATCTACATTAAATAATGATCTGTTAATTATTTGGTAATGTTTGATAAAGTCATCAGTTAACGTTAGCAAGCAATTTTTTTTTTAAATGTGAGTGTTGATTATAGTTAAAAATAAATATTAATTGAATTTAAGTTTGGTCTCTGTTGTTAATTGTAACCTTATAGTAAAGTAAAAGAGCTCACTATAGTTTAGAGCAGAAACTGAGGCAGATTATTTTACATTCCATCTCCATTATCACAAAACCCAAGACACACATTAAAAACAGCTCCAATCACAGTGTCCTCCATTCATTAGTTATCTAAATAAAGACATCGCTGTCGCTGCTTCAGAGTTCCTGCTGCTGGTGTGAATATAACCAGGAGAATGACCCAAGAACTATGCGGTGCCTTATATGTGAACTTTCTAGGAAATAGTTTGGATACTAAAACATCTGGATACTAAAACATAAATGTCCATCTAACAGCTCAAGCATATCAACAGAGTCTCATAAAAATCAATAAAAATCAATTTTATTAAGTTTGAAGATCATCTGATCCAATTTTGATGGATGTTACTCAGAATCTGCGGTATTGAGTTTACTGATTTCACCATTATGCAGTAAATCAGAAGGAAAAATTAGGTAAAAAGTTGTTGGTGGCGCTAGTGGTGTTTGACAGCTAAATATATCTTCCAGAAGAGAGAGCTGAGAGAAATGATTCCTAAAAGATTTCCAGAGCTGAAAGCCATTTGTAAGCGGCGTCTCTTTCAGAAGAAGATGATCAGATGAGAGTCTGACTGATGATTATATAATAAGACACTCATGAACTGTTTCTCTGTGAGTCTCTGTCACAGCAGGATCTGCTCAAGTCCACTCTGACCCTGTTCTTCTAGATCTGTGTTACCTGCAGGAACTGGATGTGATCCTGTGTGTGTGAAAGCTGCTCCAGCTCAGCGTCTCTCCTCCTCAGATCATTGATCTCCTGCTCCAGTCGCTCCAGTCGTTCTTCAGCTCGACTCACTGCAGTCTTTTCCTGATCTCTGATCAGTCGTATCAGCTCAGAGCGGCTTCTCTCAATGGAGCGGATGAGCTCAGTAAAGATCCTCTCACTGTCCTCCACTGCTGTCTGTGCAGAGCGCTGTTAGGACACACAGTGATTCAGCTTCAGTGAGTCTGAACTGAGACGGAGACAAACTTCTCTTCTTCTCCAGACTCACCTTATGAGACTCCACAGTCTCTCTCAGCTGCTGGAGATCTTTCTCTCTCTGCTGGATTCTCTGCTGGAGCGTCTTCTGCGTCTCCTTCAGCTGCTTCTGCAGGACAAACAGATGAGAGTGAATCTCACAGAAAACTACTGCCACTAAATCATCATGAACAGATGAATCCAGGAAAAGTGGAGCTGATAAACAATGGCTGTAGGATCAAACTCCAGAAGTGATTGTCACGGCGTGATAAAGGACAGGAGGCAACTGCAAGTAATAATGAGGTTTATTAAGAATATGTGATGATGACTGGCTTTTGGAGAATGACGCAGGGACTTCGGTGGCAGCACAGACAGGTGAGTAGATTCCCTTGAGTGCGATGATGGAAGTGGTGAAGACCTGACAATTCCCTTGAGTGCGTTGGTGGAGATAGTGATGAATTAACAATCCCCTTGAGTGCGTTGGTGGAATTGGTGAAGGCGAGGTATCCGTACTGATAACATAAATCCAGAGACGACCAAACAGGAAACAGAGCATGAAGCAGGAACGCTGAATCTCGAACAGACAAACACCACGCGGACCTCACACAACGATCTGACAAACAAGAGACGAAAGACCGGGCATTAAATAGGCAGCTGTAACGAGCTGCACCTGCCGCTGATCAGCCGATCAGCGGTAACACCCACATGAAACAATTAACATGACGTCACAACAAACCAGCAGGAGACGGTGCATTCATGAACCGTGACAGTACCCCTCCTCCTAAGGACGCCTCCTGGCGTCCCCAGAACCCCTTACCTGTCGATTGTAATCATCGATAAGAGAGTGATCCAGGATGTCCCTAGCAGGTACCCAACTTCTCTCCTCCGGACCGTAACCTTCCCAGTCCACCAAGTACTGGAATCCGCGTCCCCTCCGTCTAGAGTCCAGAATGCGATTGACCGAATAAGTGGTCTCCCCATCTACGAGTCGCGGCGGGGGGGGGGAACCGGGGTAGGCGGATTAATAGGGGAATGAAAAACGGGCTTAATTTTAGACACATGAAAGGCGGGATGAATTCTCCTGTACGCAGGAGGGAGTTTGAGGCGGACTGCCACCGGACTAATGATCTTGGTGACAGTAAACGGGCCAATAAATTTGGGAGCCAACTTATTAGATACGGAGCAGAGAGGAATATTCTTAGTAGAAAGCCACACTTTTTGACCCACGACGTATACGGGAGGCCTAGACCGGTGGCGATCGGCCTTAGCCTTGGTGCGCGCCCCCACTTGGAGTAGAGTCTCGCGGGCTCTAGTCTAAGTGCGGTGACACCTCTGGACGAAGGCGTGAACGGAGGGGACCGCGACTTCGGATTCCAGACTGGGAAAAACAGGTGGCTGGTAACCTACACTACATTCAAATGGTGATAGGCCCGTAGCTGATATGGGTAAGGTATTGTGGGCGTACTCCACCATCGACAATTGTTGGCTCCAGGAGGAAGGATTCTTGGAAACCAAACATTGCAACACCCTTTCCAAATCTTGGTTGGCTCTTTCGGTTTGACCATTGCTCTGGGGATGAAACCCTGAGGACAGACTTACAGTCGCCCCCAGTAATCTACAGAACTCTCGCCAAAATTTGGACACAAATTGGGGTCGCCTGTCGGACACCACGTCTATCGGGAGGCCATGTAACCGAAAGACGTGATCTACAACGGCCACCGCTGTCTCCTTGGCTGAGGGTAATTTGGGCAAGGGACTAAAATGGGCCGCCTTCGAGAACCGGTCCACCACGGTCAAAACTACCGTGTTGCCCTGGGAGGGCGGGAGGGCGGTGATAAAATCTAGAGCGATGTGGGACCAGGGTCTCGAAGGCACCGGCAGCGGTTGAAGTAACCCATCCGGGGGTCAATGGGAAGTCTTACCAGTGGCACAAACCGAGCAAGCCAACACAAAACTGTGAATGTCGCGAGCCATCAATCGCCACCAGAATCGTTGCTTGACCAAAAACTTAGTACGGTTAACTCCTGGATGGCAAGCCACATTAGAACAATGTCCCCACTGGATAACGTTGGACCGTAATCCCTCCGGCACAAATAAGCGATTCGGTGGGCACCCGGGCGGAGGCATTACCCCTTCTAAGGCTGTCTTAACCTTCGATTCGATCTCCCATGTGAGTGCGGAGACCACTAATGTCTCAGGAAAAATACACTCGGGAGTGGACGGGTGTTCGGAACGGTCAAAAATACGTGATAAAGAATCGGGTTTAATATTTTTGGAACCCGGGCGGTACGAGATAATAAAATCAAAACGTCCGAAAAAAAGTGCCCACCGAGCCTGCCTGGAGTTCAACCTTTTAGCCGTACTAATATATTCTAAGTTCTTGTGGTCAGTCCATACAATAAAAGGAACCCCCGATCCCTCTAACCAGTGGCGCCACTCCTCCAATGCCATCTTGACTGCCAACAACTCTCGGTTACCAATATCGTAATTTCGTTCGGCTGGAGATAAACGATAAGAAAAATACGCGCATGGGTGGACCTTGTCATCTGAGGAAGAACGCTGAGATAACACCGCTCCTACCCCCACCTCCGATGCATCGACCTCCACCCCAAACTGATGTGATGGGTCAGGGGTTATCAAGATTGGGGCTGAAATAAAGCAGCTCTTCAGTTTGGCAAACACAGCCTCGACTGTGTCTGACCACCTGAACGTAGTCTTGGTGGAGGTCAAGGCAGTCAGAGGTGCGGCTAGTTGGCTGAAGTTGCGAATAAACCGTCGATAGAAGTTGGCGAACCCCAGAAACCTCTGTAGGGCCTTACGGGAATCTGGACTTGGCCACTCTACCACAGCCTTAACCTTCTCGGGATCCATGCGTATTCCCTCAGTTGACATGATATACCCCAAAAATGGAACCGACTGTGCATGAAACTCGCATTTCTCCGCCTTGACAAAAAGCCCATTCTCTAGCAACCTCTGAAGCACTCGTCGAACGTGCTGCACATGTTCCTGGAGAGAAGAAGAAAAAATCAATATGTCGTCCAGGTAGACATATATGAACTGATCAATCATATCTCGCAGCACGTCGTTGACGAGTGCCTGGAAGAGCGCTTGGGAGTTGGAAAGCCCGAAGGGCATGACCAAATATTCAAAGTGCCCCCTGGGGGTATTAAAAGCGGTCTTCCATTCATCCCCCTCCCTGATGTGGACCAAATGATAAGCATTACGTAAGTCCAGTTTTGTGAAAATCGACGCCCCCTGCAACCTCTCGAAGGCTGAAGACATCAACGGCAAAGGATAAGTATTCTTGACCATGATGTCGTTCAGTCCCCGGTAATCAATACAAGGTCGCAGTGAGCCGTCCTTCTTTCCCACAAAAAAGAACCCCGCCCCCGCTGGAGAAGAGGAAGGGCGGATGAACCTGGAAGCTAGAGAATCAGAAATATATTTCTCCATAGCCTCCCTCTCTGGAACCGAAAGTGAATATAACTTGCCCTTAGGCGGAGACTTACCCGACAGTAATTCTATGGCACAGTCGTAGGGACGATGCGGAGGAAGAGAAGCAGCACGAGACTTACTGAACACTTCCTTCAGGTGGAGGTACTCCGCGGGCACGTTAGACAAATCCACCGCCTCCTCCTGCAACACAGACATAGAAACAGACGGACAGGCAGACACTAAACAAGACTCGTGACATCCTTGACACCAAGTTAAAATGGTATTTGAAGACCAGTCTACTTTCGGGTTGTGGAGGAGGAGCCAGGGGTGACCAAGGACTATGGGTGCCAGGGGGGAGTCAAGGATGTGGAATGAAATGGTTTCAGAGTGATTGCCAGAGGTGATGAGGGTGATGTCTTCAGTGACGTGAGATATGACCAGAAGCTTCTGTCCATTGAGGGCGTGAGCCGTGATGTGGTGCGGAAGGGGTCGGAGAGGAATGTGAAGACGGTGTGCTAGTCTGCTGTCCATGAAATTACCTTCTGCCCCTGAGTCCAGTAGTGCTTGACAGTGGTGGGTCTGTGCTGCCCACCTTAGCCTTACCGGAAGGAGCGTGGATGATGATGAGGTCTTCTCGGCAGAGATCCCACCCGATAGTAGCCTCATACGTACTACCGGGCCTGGCCTTTTACCGGGCAGGTGTAAGCATGGTGCCCGGTTCCCCCGCAGTAGAGACAAAGGCCCAGGGACCTCCGCCTCTCCTTCTCCTCCTGGGAAAGCCGAGCTCGCCCTACCTGCATGGGCTCGTGATCGTAGGAGGGGCTGGCCGCGTCCCCGCCGCTGGACCGCACGTTCGGCTGGGACCACGATGTGGAACTGGGTAAGCTCCGCCTCTCCATCCGCGTCAGCCGTGCGTCGACCCGCAAAGCCAGTTCGATGAGGCCATTCAGTGAAGTAGGGAGGTCCAGGGAGTAGATCTCCTTCTGGACGCGGTCAGCCAGCCCATGCAGGAACATGTCCCACTGCGCCTCCTTGTTCCAATGACACTCTACCGCCAGGGTTCGGAACTCGATGGAATAGTCCGAGACGGATCTTTCGTGCTGCCGTAGTTCCGCAAGCTTCCTGGCCGCCTCCCTCCCGGCGATGGCCCGATCAAAGACCCGTCTCATCTCGGCGGAGAGTGACTGGAACGAGGCGCAGCATGGATCCTGGTTCTCCCACACCGCCGTTCCCCATAATGCCGCCCTCCCAGTGAGCAATGTGAGCACAAATGCCACCTTGGCCCTCTCGTTGGCGAAAGTTCTGGGTTGGAGGGAAAAGTGCATGTCACAGCGGGTTAAGAAAGCTCTACAATAGTTAGGCTCACCCGAATATGACTCCGGAATGGGGAGCCATGGTTCCGGCTGGGAGGGGGTTTCCGAAGGGGCTGGCGGAATGGCCAGTGTGGGCGGCGCAGTGGGAGCTCGTAGTAACTGCAGTTGTTGGGTGAGCTCGGAAACCTGCGTCACCAAAGCCTGAACCGCGCGACCAGTGTCGTTAAGATTCCTCTCCTGGGAGTCCATCCTCCGAACACTGGCGCTGAGGAAATCCTCCAGAGCAGACGGTTGATTACTCGCTGCCTCCATTGGTGGTCAGATCGTTCTGTCACGGCGTGATAAAGGACAGGAGGCAACTGCAAGTAATAATGAGGTTTATTAAGAATATGTGATGATGACTGGCTTTTGGAGAATGACGCAGGGACTTCGGTGGCAGCACAGACAGGTGAGTAGATTCCCTTGAGTGCGATGATGGAAGTGGTGAAGACCTGACAATTCCCTTGAGTGCGTTGGTGGAGATAGTGATGAATTAACAATCCCCTTGAGTGCGTTGGTGGAATTGGTGAAGGCGAGGTATCCGTACTGATAACATAAATCCAGAGACGACCAAACAGGAAACAGAGCATGAAGCAGGAACGCTGAATCTCGAACAGACAAACACCACGCGGACCTCACACAACGATCTGACAAACAAGAGATGAAAGACCGGGCATTAAATAGGCAGCTGTAACGAGCTGCACCTGCCGCTGATCAGCCGATCAGCGGTAACACCCACATGAAACAATTAACATGACGTCACAACAAACCAGCAGGAGACGGTGCATTCATGAACCGTGACAGTGATGATCTGTTACAATCATCTTACATGAATCAACATGAAGATTAAGGCACATTTCACAGCGCAATTCCAAGCATTAGAAAAGTGAAACTAACACAGGCGTAGAGCTTCACACTGACAGTGTTTCTTCTGTGTAGTATAGTTTGCTTTGTTCCTGACAGATGTTTATTTTGTCAAAGAAAGGATGAATAGTTGATTTCATTATTTTATGTTGCTTAAGGCCTATTTTTAAAGAAAGTGTTGATAAAGGTTTACGGTGCATTTTCATGAAAAAGTGAAACTCTTCTTGCAGCTGCTGTTCATTTCTGCTGTCGTGTGTCGTGTGAATGCTGTGAGCTGTTAATATGGTGCAGATATAAACACATATGAAACAAATGTCCAATATTTCATCAGTGTCTAGTGTTAAATACCTGTTTCTCTGTCCTCTGGTCTGCAGCTGATACAATGTCATGGTTTTTATGTTCAATAATCGTACACAGCACACATATACACTTCTGATCAGTGCGACAGAAAACCTCGAGGATCTTCTCATGTTTCTGGCAGATCATCTCCTGCAGTCGTCCAGTGGCTTCAGTCACTTTGTGTGGTTTACGTGAATGAAACTCCTCGTGATGCTCAAAATGAGTTTGACAGTAAGACTCCAGACACACCAGACAGGACTTGACGGCTTTGTATTTTCTTCCAGTACAGACGTCACACTGCACATCTCCAGCTCCAGCGTCACAGTCAGCAGAGAGTCTGGTCTTCTTCAGTTTCTCCACCACTTCAGCCAGCATGGTGTTTCTAGCTAAAGCAGGTCTTGGACTGAAGGTCTGTCTGCACTGAGGACAGCTGTAGACTCTCTTCTGATCCTCCTGATCCCAGCAGTCTGTAATACAGCTCTTACAGTAACTGTGTCCACAGGGAATGGCCACTGGATCCTTCAGGAGATCCAGACACACTGCACACATGAACTCCTTCTGATCCACTGAAATTCTGGCTTCTGCCATTTTACTGGACGAACACAGAGACACAGACACACAACAGCTCAACTACACTTCAGTTTCTCTTTCCCTGAAGTCATGTGATTCTGTTTCCTGGTTCTGTGTTTGAGTGACGTGTGTAAAACAGATGTGTCTGTGAGTCTGTAAAACAGGTTCCTCATTCCTGCTGAGTTTAGTTTCAACACACCTGACTGTTATTAAAGAACTTGACTTGGAAAAGTGATTCTCCTAGAATAGAAATTGGGAACCCTGGTAATTACAGCTTTTTTTTCAATTGCTAACAAGCGTTTACCAATACTTAAAGTACTTTTTCTAAACTCTTAACACAGCAACACAACTACATCACACAATTAGCCTAATAGTTAATTTTCTGGCCAAAACCACATTTTGTTAAATAAATACAAACTCTACATTTCAAAATGCTGAATACCTTTTTCTACATATACTAACTCTATCAAAACACAGTGAACACAATTCAAAATCGAGTCATTTGGACAAAACATTAGCACTACTTTTCTATCCATTAAGGAAAGTAAAGTAAAGTAAAGTAAAGGATTTTTATTGTCATTCCAAAAGCATGGTACATGAGCTGGAACGAAGTTAGGTACTGAGGTCCGGTTAAAACCATTCACAATAAATAACTAACTACTCATCAATAAATACAATAGATAAAATAACAGATAATACAAGCCCATATTAGTATATGGGTACAGTCTCTTCACACACTAAAAACCCTTAAAAATTAGCAGCATAATAATAAAGTTAGTGCAATCTAATTTAGGACAGCAAGTTCAGTTTGTCAATTCTGCAGTTGGCAGTGTTAAAAAGTCTCACGGCTTCTGGATAGAAGCTGTTTTTTAACCTTGATGTTCTAGTTCTGATGCTGCGCAGCCTCCTGCCTGAGGGAAGAGGGTCAAATAGTTTATTGGCAGGGTGAGAGAAGTCTTCCATGATACTTGCAGCCCTAGTCTTGCATCTGTTGATGTATATATCTCCAATTGCAGGGAGACTGCAACCGATGAATTTCTCTGCCGTCTGAACCACACGCTGTAGGGCCTTCCTATCTGTTACAGAGCAGTTTCCATACCACACTGTTGTACAAGATGTTAGAATGCTCTCCACCACACACCTATAAAAAGATGTGAGAACTGTAGTTCCCAAGCCAGCTTTTTAAGCCTCCTCAGAAAATACAGCCTTTGATGAGCCTTTTTTTACCAGACTATTACAGTTGGATTTCCACTTTAAGTCATCGCTGATATGTACTCCTAGATATTTGTAGCTGGAGACAACTTCCACCTAAGCCCCCCCCAATACAAATGGGAGGGGGGTGCCTCCTGTTGGTTTTTCTGAAGTCCACAATAATTTCTTTAGTCTTTTCCACGTTAATGCAAAGGTTGTTATCCTTGCACCAGGCCACCATTTGTTCCACCTCCGATCTATAGGCCGACTCGTCATTCTGAGAAATGAGTCCCATCACAACAGTATCGTCTGCAAACTTGACAACATGATTACTCAGGTGTCTGGCTGAACGATCATATGTCAGCAGTGTGTACAACATTGGGCTCAGGACACAGCCCTGCGGTGAGCCGGTGTTGAGAACAATGGTGGAAGAAAATGCATTATGGATTTTTACAGACTGTTTTCTGTTTGTTAAAAAGTCCAGTACCCAGTTGCACAATGAGTAACACAGTCCTAGAATTTCCAGTTTGTGTATCAATGTCTGTGGAATGATTGTATTAAAAGCAGAACTAAAATCCATAAAAAGCAATCTCACATAAGTGTCTTTGCTGTCCAGGTGGGTAAGAGCCAGATGTAAAACTGATGAGACGGCATCTGCAGTGGACCTGTTCTTTCTATAAGCGTACAGATTCTGGTCAGTGCTGGCATCAATTTTCTCACTGATTCGAGTCATGACCAGCCGCTCAAAGCACTTCATCACTATTGGGGTGAGTGCTACCGGGTGATAGTCATTCAAACATGACACTGTATTAGTCTTAGGCACAGGAATGATAGTAACAGATTTAAAGCATGATGGTAAAACTGCTTTTGACAGTGAGATATTAAAAATGTTAGTCAGTACCTCTGAGAGCTGAAATGCACAGTCTTTCAGAACCCTGCCCGGGATGTTATCTGGGCCTGCAGCTTTCCGTGGTTTGACTCTCTGAAGGACCCTCCTGACATCTTCTGTGGTTACACTGGGTGGCTGCTCACCAGGTGGTACAGTGAGTCTAGTGCTAGGAGTGGTATTAGAGGCCTCAAAACGAGCATAGAAAGTGTTGAGAGCATCAGGAAGAGATGGATCTCTGGAGCATTCAGTATCTCCTCTTTTATAATCAGTGATGCTCTTAATGCCGGCCCACATTCTCTGGGGGTCGTTGGTAGAAAAATGACCCTGTATCTTGAGAGCGTAATCAGCCTTAGCTCTTTTTATGCCGGTACTTAAATTCCTCCTTGCCACTCGAAGCACCTCCGTGTCGCCCTTCCTGAATGCTGAATCTCGTGCTCTCAGAAGTGATCTGACCTCAGCAGTTAGCCAGGGCTTCTGGTTAGGGTGGATAGTTATTGTCCTAGTGGTAGTAACATCATCCACACACTTACTTATGTAACAGGTGACAGAGGATGCATACTCCTCCAGATCCACCTCTCCAGCATCTGTTGCTGCCTCCCTGAAGACCTGCCAGTCAGTACTTTCAAAGCAGTGTTGCAACACAGAGGCAGCATTACCGGGCCACACTGTAATTGACTTTTGTGTTGGTTTCATTGTCTTCATAACAGGGCTGTAGAAGGGAGCAAGCATAACAGAGATATGATCAGACAGTCCAAGGTTAGGAAGAGGGAATGCTCTATAGACTCCGCGTCTGTTTGTGTACACGATCGAGGGTGTTATTCCCCCGGGTCGCGATAGTAACATGTTGGTAAAACCTTGGTGTAATGTCCGTCAAATTTACATTGTTACAGTTTTTTACAGACGCTAGGACACATTTCTCAATACTTAGGTCACTTTTGCAAAACTCTTCACACAGTTATCCTAACCAACTTTCAGCTTGGCAAAGCAGTTCATTTCACATTCAAAATGCACTACAACTACCAAAACACTTTATTCAGGTCTCAAATCAACTCATTCTTCCAGAACACTAGCAAAGGTTGACAGCCGACAAACACACTTTGTCACCCACAAAGCAATGACCTAAAAAACACTAACAACATGTAGCATTATACAGTGTTTTCTTGTGTAAAACAAGGACACATCTCTGTTTATAATTCCCTGCAATATATGTTACTGGAATGAATCAGACATGTTTACATCACAATACAAAACTATTCAGCAGTTGTCTCCTTTTGTAATGAAATTGAAAGAGTAACACCTGTGTAGATGTTCATCTACAATGAGAAACAGCTGTGGCTGGTCCAATTGTCCAATTGTTTTTATAGCATTTAATTTTAAGATTTAAAATATATTTCATTAAAATATTACTGTAGAAATGTAGCAAATTGCTGTCTTATTCAGTTTTGTATTATGTTATTGTTTTGAACATCAGTTTAACAGTTTTGAAAACAGTATGTAAGCATGTGCAAATTGGCCTGTACGTACAAAGAGTTTTGGCAGTTGTTGTGTCTGAGTGAGAAAAGAATTCATGAAATTTGAGAGATGTAGTCATTGAATGCATTTTGTGCCAAAGCAATGATAATTGATCCTCAGTTTAGCCCACATAGACTTCTGTTGTGCTCACTGTGTGAAGAGTTCTGCAAAAGTGAACTAAGTATTGAGAAATGTGTTCTAGCGTCTGTAAAAAACTGTAAACATATAGTCAACATATAGTCAATCATAGCACAGTGACTGTCAAAATACTAACAGTTGATGGCTTTACAAAAACTGCATTACTTCTACATGTTTGACATACATGTTTCAGTTCTACTTGCATAGACAATATAAAAATTGTTCATTGTTCATAAATTCCATTGTTTTTTTGTAATTTAGTTACATTCAACTGAAAACCATTTTAAATTTTTAAGTGTTGAATGTGTTCATTCTTGGGAAAATACTGTCTAAAACTGAATGAGTCATTACTTTATAGAATGTACAATAGAATGAATGGGGTCCTCTATGCAGAAATTCAGTTGAAACCTTGATTGAAATTGCTCTCCAGTGGATGAGGGTTGGATGTGGATGGTAGATGATGCCAGTGATCAACAAACATTACAATATACATGACCTTTGGTTACTATGCAAGCTTGTTTCCGTCACAGGATGAAAAAAGTAAAAACGGAAATTGTGAACTTTTTATCTCACAATTTGGACTTCTGTTCGTGGAATTGTGAGTTTACTTCTTGCAATTCAGACTTCAGATTCACAATTGCAAGAAATAAAAGTCAGACCTGTGAGATGAAACAAAGTCACAATTACCCTTTACCCTTTATATTCCATGGCAGAAATACGCTTTCATAGGTTCCACATGTGTAAGAGGGAAAAACAAACAAAAAAACATAACAAATATACAGTCCAGCACACGTTCTTACACCCTCCCTTACCTCTTTTTCTCCCTTACCTATCTTCTTCTGATCCAACTACTCCTCTCCCTCTCCCAGGCATTATTTTTTTTCTCTCTCTCTGATTCTTTGTGTTGTTCTGCATCCACAAAACCAATTCAAAGAGGTCTTTTTTACTCTATGTTGATGTAATGGAAAGAGCATCAACACCTGACTATTCCTCCAACCCTTACCAAAAAGTAGTATACTTCAAGTTTATTTTATTAAGTATACTTAAGTAAAGTTCAAGTATATTTAGAATTTTTGTAAGTATAAGTCAAGTATACTTAAATGTCATTTTAAGTATATTTCTGAGGAGTACATAAAGCCCATTTCTGAGAAGTACATAAAAAGTAAACTAAAAGCATACTTTCCTATTTTTAGTTTAAAAGAAGTATACTAATAGCACACTTGAATAAACTTCTTTTTCGTAAGGGAACTGAGACTGGAATCAGCTATTTCTAAATATTTTAGTGATCTGTTACTTAAAAATGCTTATCAGTTGTTACAATATTTTATATAGAGATATTTTTCAATACTTTTGAGTTGCTGTTGTTGCAGAAGTAGAGGCTTTACACTATATTTAAAGTTTGGGACATTAGATCTTCATTTCTGTCATGCTGTGTTTAAGCATTTGTAAAAAAGATAAGAAAGATCTATGATTTTGGTATGGGGTTAGCTTATGTGAAAATAAAATTTAAGCATTTTAGAAATGTGTTAATTTACTGAATATTGTGTGAAAACAACATGAATTGTGTTAAAGAGCACCTATCATGGAATTTTGAAATTTACCTTTCATGTAGTGTGTAACATAGATCTAAGTGAACAAAAACATCCTGCAAAGTTTGAAATATGACAGTGCACCGTATATAAAGTTATTGTCTTTCAAAAGTAAGAGTCGACTCTGAGTCATTTTTATGAATCGTTAGAAGACCGAAGCTTTTTCTCTGACTAGATGACGTCAACTTGTCAAGTTATTTGAATACGATACGCCCACTTATTGCGCTCCAAGACGCCAGTGAAAACTAGAAAACATCATGGCGACGAGACGCTGTTTTCTGAAGTGCGACTCAAAAGCAAACTTTTTTCATCTGCCCAAGGATGAGCATTTGAAGACTAAGTGGCTACAATTCATATATACAACTGTACCACAGAAGTATAGTCCGAGCCTTGTGCTTTGTTCACGCCATTTTTGAAGACGATTGCTTTACCAACTTATATGCAATCAAACTTGGATTCGCGAGCCGGCTGATATTGAAGGAAGGTTCAGTTCCAAGTGTATTTGCATCAGCTTCCTCCTCCGTATCACAACCTGTAAGTGTTATTAATAATTGTTGCTTTTACGTTTTATGTAGCATGCTTAATAATTGTTTGGTTTGTTGTGTAAGCACCGTTTAGCTTCTAGGTCTTCAATGACAACTGTATTGAGATATGTGAATTGTTTGTCGTTGTGTTGTCTGATCAGTATTTTAAAGTTGCAAATTGTTTCTGTGTAGTTGTAGCCCGTGTTAAATAACTATTACTATGTTAATTTTTTTATATATGCTTTCTATCTTTTCAAAGTACATATAATGTGTTTTCAGGTAAAGCACGATATTACTGTCTTACTGAAGTAGTTCTAAAAATTCGCAGTGAACCTAAGAATATGTCGATTATTGTAGACTGACGTCGTTCTAATTACTTTGTTTAATAATAAAGAATGTAGTGTAGCACACAGACTTTATAATAATTGTGAAACTGCTGTTTATTGTGCTGCACTGGCAGTTACAGGGTTAATGCGGGAGAGATGAGTGATTTCGGCTGGTGCTCCTGTGATACAACTGTTCTGCGTTCTGATTAAAAGTTAAGACCAAGCGTCTTTTGTCTGTCGTTCTTCAAACATTACAGTAGACACATTTTGGTTTACAAACTGTATTGTTTAATCAGTTAGTCACGTTAGCACTCGGCTAACGTATCCACCTAGTGTTCACAGTTTAGCAGCTAAACTTTAGCTGTGGGCACGATTCGCTTGCATAAGTGTTTTTGTATTTTATGTCATTATAAGAACGGATTGACTATATTATTGTTTTATGTAAAGGTACTTTGTCAATGGTAGCGCTGGCTAACTGGCTCAAGGACTCATCTCTGTGCCAATCACAACAGGTTTGGCCAGCTGACCAATCAGAGCAGAGTAGGCTTGAGGAAGGGAGGGGCTTGCTACGAACTTGCTTGGAACGAATCGTTTCCTAATCATTGGCAAATGACTCTAATATTAAATGTATATTCTGAGAAAATCACAATGTTTTCTGATCTTAGATGCATTTAAACCTGTTGTAGGGCACTCCAACACAATATAAGGACACTTTAAAATACCATATGACCTGCTCTTTAAAGGTATGGTCACAACAGACTGATGTTATGCTAATTGTGTATAGTGTTTTGAAAATGTGACTACAGATTAGACAAAAGGATGTTAGCAATTGAAAAAAAAAACTGTAAATGTCTTTTAGATTTCAGTCTCAGACAAACACTCAAAGAACACATGTAAAAAAATTTGTGAACAGTAAACATACAGGCAGGAAGTGAATGTTGAGACAGAATGAGTCTACTCGATGGTTCTGCATAATTATCAAAACCATTCATTTGAGTATACAGAATGTGGAAAGTGAAGTATATGGGGCTTGAGTGTCTCAGAAACAAGAAAGAGGTTTCACTAAAGACAACACAAGATGAAGAACATGGGAAAACAAGGCACAAAGCAAACAGGAGCTGGAAACAGACAGAAACTCTGGGAACAGAACATAGGCAATAGAAGTTTTTGGGAACGAATGTAGTTTGAGAACGGAGAAAGACCGTTCCATTACAGTTTTTCTCAATCGATTTGGTACATTTCTCCAAACTCAGATAACAGCTCTCAAAACAGTTAACACAGTGATCTGTACACTTTGTAATTGTCCTAAACAGATAGTAAATTCTCCTTCATTTCATACAAATCAAAAGCATAATTTTCTCAAAACACTGTGCACAAAAATCCCAAATTTTATCACAGCAGTTCATACAGCCAACCAAATCTTTAAAATATCAGGAAAAACATTTGTAACTTTTTCACTGTTCTTCACAAAGATCACAAGCATTTTTGTACCATTTTCAAAACACAACAAACAAAACTCTGTCAATTGTAAAATAGTCAGTTGCACACCTTGTGTCTTCAATTAATGCCAAATTGTTATCTGATGAGTTAGTAATCCACTCAACGGAGAAAAAGCCAATTTCCTAATTGTTCACACAGCTGTCTTACATAATTACAACAACTACAAAAGGGGAAGAGAAGAAGAACAAAGAAGACAAATGAGAAGATACAGTAAGACAAAAAAAAGAAGTATGAGCAGTGGAAACAGAAGAGGTTTAAGAGTGAGAGGTGGTGGCCAGGGTAGAGGGAGAAGAGGAAGAGGAGATAGAGGAAGAAGAGCCGAAGATGTAGGAGGAAGAGCGAGAAGAGCTGAGGATGTAGGAAGAGGAGAAGAGATTGAAGAGATGGATAGATTGGAGGGCAATGGTATAGTGGAAAGAGAAAATATAAGAAGAGGTGGACAGGGAGGAAGAGGAGGCCAAGGTGTAAGAGGAGGGAGGAGAGATAGAAGGAAAGGGTACACGCGTGTTTCAAATGAAATCAGAGCCACACTTATTGACCATGTCATAAATCATGGTCTCTCACTGAGAGAAGCTGGGCAGAGAATTCAGCCCAATATAAACAGATCCACAGTGGCTTCAATTATCTGTACATTTCAGAGGGAAAACCGGTAAGTAACTATATGATTCTACTTCTACAATGAGAGTCCATGTAGTCTCGTTTGACATGGGTCTAGATTTCTACAGTAAATGTTCCTGCTTGTCCAAACATTTTTCAGAATTGAAGTTAGAGAACATTCAGGTGGACGAACAAGACTTCTTTCAATTGAACAAGAGCATGCCATTGTTGACATGGTGGTCCAGAACAACACCCTCTGTCTCAAAGAAATTCAGCGAAGAATAACACAGGACAATCAACTGTTCCACAATATCCACCAATGCATTCTCTCCACAATTGATCGTTTTCTAAGGAGAAATGCAATCCGAATGAAGCAAGTATACAAAGTGCCCTTTGAGAGGAACTCTGTTAGAGTGAAGGAGTTGCGATTCCAGTTTGTTCAAGTATGTGCAGCCCAATTACTGCACTTTTACTGTCAACTCAAAGATATATTTTTCCTGAATTTTAAGTATGTGTCCATAAACTATTCCATGCTACTACAGGTGCTGGTCATATAATTAGAATATCATCAAAAAGTTGATTTATTTCATTAATGCCATTCAAAAAGTGAAACTTTATTATATTCTTCATGTATATTATATTCATTCATTACACACAGACTGATATATTTCAAATGTTTATTTCTTTTAATTTTGATGATTATAACTGACAACTAAGGAAAATCCCAAATTCAGAATGTCAGAAAATTAGAATATAATTTAAGACTAATACAAATAAAGGATTTTTAGAAATCTTGGCCAACTAAAAAGTATAAAAATGAAAAGTATGAGCATGTACAGCACTCAATACTTAGTTGGGGCTCCTTTTGCCTGAATTACTGCAGCAATGCGGCGTGGCATGGAGTCGATCAGTCTGTGGCACTGCTCAGGTGTTATGAGAGCCCAGGTTGCTCTGATAGTGGCCTTCAGCTCTTCTGCATTGTTGGGTCTGGCATATCGCATCTTCCTCTTCACAATACCCCACAGATTTTCTATGGGGTTAAGGTCAGGCGAGTTTGCTGGCCAATTAAGAACAGGGATACCATGGTCCTTAAACCAGGTACTGGTAGCTTTGGCACTGTGTGCAGGTGCCAAGTCCTGTTGGAAAATGAAATCTGCATCTCCATAAAGTTGGTCAGCAGCAGGAAGCATGAAGTGCTCTAAAACTTCCTGGTATACGGCTGCATTGACCTTGGACCTCAGAAAACACAGTGGACCAACACCAGCAGATGACATGGCACCCCAAACCATCACTGATTGTGGAAACTTTACACTGACTGGACCTCAAGAAATGTGGATTGTGTGCCTCTCCTTTTTTCCTCCAGACTCTGGGACCCTGATATTCAGAGGAAATGCAAAATTTACTTTCATCAGAGAACATAACTTTGGACCACTCAGCAGCAGTCCAGTCCTTTTTGAAGCGAGACGCGAAATTCTCTGGCCAGATGTAATTGAGAGGCATGATCAATAAAATAATTGATTCAATGAATGCAGTACATTTATCACTATTTTTTATTTACCTATGTACTTATTTGCATAATATATACTTTTGTGTGTGGGGTGACAACTTATTGTTATACACCTGAACTCCTCATTAAAGAACTTAATGAAAAACATGTATTTTCATTTATTCCTTTGTGTATCTTCAGCTGAATTTGTTATAAAATCAACAGAGAACACACCAACACCAGCGGATGACATGGCACCGCAAACCATCACTGACTGTGGAAACTTTACACTGGACCTCAAGAAATGTGGATTGTGTGCCTCTCCTCTCTTCCTCCAGACTCTGGGACCCTGATATTCAAAGGAAATGCGAAATTTACTTTCATCAGAGCACATAACTTTGGACCACTCAGCAGCAGTCCAGTCCTTTTTGAAGCGAGACGCTTCTGACGCTGTCTGTTGTTCAAGAGCGGCTTGACACAAGAGCTGTGTCCCAAAGTTGAGTGTGCACACTTCGAAGGCCACGGACTTCGAAGACCAGACCTCCGAAGTGCACGAAGGGTCCTCCGAAGTGCGTCAGATGCTCCGCCTTCACAGGATTTCCTAATTCCGTCACCAGGTGTTTCCGATTAGCGCTCTGTCGCATAGCAACGGTGTGAGAAGAGCGCTGACGAGAGGACAGTCCTGCCAGGACAGGTGGAGCCAGAATTGCTCGGTTTTGTTTTTATGATTTACTCATAATGGAGGAGACGGTGATGAACCTCAGGCTTAGCCAAGACCGAGGCCAGGTAAACTACACTGGTTTGCTGCGATCTTACAACTTTAAATGCAGGTACTGGCTTGGAGCTTGCTTGAATATGTAATGATACATATGAAAAACTACAAAATACACACATAGCAGTTCAAATGCTGACTGATATCTTACAAAGTTGCAATTTTATGTAGTTTATTGTCTTGACCATATGTAGACAGGTTTGCAACCCGTATTTTTTTAGGCAGTTAACCATAAAAATAAAATTGTATTTTAAAAAAATAGAGCATAGTACAGCTTAATGTCCAGCAGCTTTAAATTTAATAACCTTGAACATATTTAGAAGTAAACTGCAACATACACAGAAGTGCAGCAGTATCATTAATGTAAAACCATCCTGACATTCTTTTTTTCAAGACAATACTGCACATACCTTACTTTTACTCTCAATACCTTAAGTATATTAGAGTATGCAAGATAATACTTTTACTTAAAGGATAGTTCAGCCAAAAATGAAAATTGTGTAAACATTTACTCACCCTTCAGTTGCTCCAGGTTTGTAATTTATATTTTTGGGTTTAAAAGGTTTTAAATATGAGTAGTGGTTTTTCCCCAATATGGTATTGGTAGTTACTAAAAGTAGTTTACTAAAGTATGTCAATATTTCTTGTACTAATTACGTTGTCATAGCTCTAAACAATTTCTCTTTTCCTTCTTTCCCTAAATCAGACCAGACCCCTGTGCAGGATAACGCTGAATGTGCCAGCGCTGGACAGGTGTTTAATGGTTTTGTTCTGAGCAGAGACACCCTGACTTTGCTGCTGGATCTACTGAGAAGTGAACGGCAACATGGATGGTGTGCCACGATCCAGACTCTGATGTTTCTCTTCTGTCTGCCAGCGGTACATCATACAGATGGTCTCCAGAGTGTTTGACATGTGCCTCGTTCCACTGTCACCGCACTGTCCTCAGAGTCTCTGAGGAGGTGCTGGCCATTCACCAAGAGATTGACCTCCTGAAGACCCCAGAACACATGGAGGCAGGGCCGGGCTCAAACTGATGCTGTTTTCTGATGTTAAACCTAAGCTATGTTGTAAATGGTTGTAAAAAGTACTTTCTATTATGTATAGAACAATTGGTTTTTCAATGTGTAAAAAGTATTTACAGGACAAACAAATAAACATATAAAAGAATGTTTTGTGAAAAAAAATATAAGCTACATTAAAAAAAAATTAACAATGTACATAAGCACTTTTATTTTATTTACACATGTGAATATGCAAAACAAAAATACAAAATGTACAATTTACGAATAAATTACACACAAAAATTGAATAATGTATACAATTTATGCATTTCATTTTTAACTTGCATCACAAAAATAAACTACAGAAATTAGGTTGTTTCATTGACAATATGACATTTAAAAACTATATAGCAAAAACTGTAATGTACTCATTTTTTTTTTCCCACTGTTTTCTCTTGGCTAATGAAGAATGTATTTGTTCGAGTTTGATGTCCTCCCTGTCCACTCACTCCCTCACCTGTCTCAGGACACTTCACAAATAAACCACGCCTGTTAACAACAAAAACACATGCTCACTTTCTCCAGAATAGTATTAAAACAAAAGAAAATGGAAACACTTATGAAAAAAGACAGGTTTGCAATCTTAACATTAGAAAATATGACACAGCAGGACATTCATACAAAATACTGAAGTGCTAAAGTTGGTTAAAACATTTGTAGACATTTCCTGCATGACAGCACTTTAAAAACACAACAAAGGGAAAGACCATTGCCTTATATGACGTGACGTGACATTCAGCCAAGTATGGTGACCCATACTCAGAATTCGTGCTCTGCATTTAACCCATCCGAAGTGCACACACACAGAGCAGTGAACACACACACACACTGTGAACACACACCCGGAGCAGTGGGCAGCCATTTTATGCAGTTGGGGGTTCGATGCCTTGCTCAAGGGCACCTCAGTCGTGGTATTGAAGGTGGAGAGAGAACTGTACATGCACTCCCCCCACCCACAATTCCTGCCGGCCCGAGACTCGAACTCACAACCCTTCGATTGGGAGTCCGACTCTCTAACCATTAGGCCATGACTTCCCACAGTAGTGGGAAGTAGTGGCTGTCTTATTGTTTGTGGGCTTTATGTTAAAAAAAAAAACCTGGCTTTAAACACTTTTGCTAGGCATTTAAGTAAATGAAAACACAATACTTACAGTACATTTCAATGTGAAGTCCTCCACAGAACTCTCACATCCCTCTGAATATAAATAGATTCGTCATATGCACGCAAGTGATTCTGGGATATGGAAGGGTGCGAAGTGTCCATAAGATGTACACTTCATTTTCCTGGGAAATGAAGGGCGCATTTGAAGTCGCTTTCGAAATTCGTCAGCCTTCGTCGCGCCGCGGTGACGCATTCGCACTTCAAATGCGGTCTTCGAAGTGCGCATTCTGACTTTGGGACAGCTTACGTCGTGGCGCTGTGACGCAATCGCACTTTACATCCGCACTTCGGAGTCCACACACTTCAGTTTGGGACACCCTTCGTCGCGCCACTGTGACGCATTCGCACTTCAAATGCGCACTTCGGAGTCCATGCACTTAAGTTTGGGACACAGCTAAGGAATGCGACAGCTGAAACTCATGTCTTGCATACTACTTTGTGTAGTGGTTCTTGAAGCACTTACTCCAGCTACAGCCCACTCTTTATGAATCTCCCCCACATTTTTGAATGGGTTTTGTTTCACAATCCTCTCCAGGGTGTGGTTATCCCTATTGCTTGTACACTTTTTTCTATCATATCTTTTCCTTCCCTTCGCCTCTCTATTAATGTGCTTGGACACAGAGCTCTGTGAACAGCCAGCCTCTTTTGCAATGACCTTTTGTGTCTTGCCCTCCTTGTGCAAGGTGTCAATGGTCGTCTTTTGGACAACTGTCAAGTCAGCAGTCTTCCCCGTGATTGTGTAGCCTACAGAACTAGACTGAGAGACCATTTAAAGGCCTTTGCAGGTGTTTTGAGTTAATTAACTGATTAGAGTGTGGCACCAGGTGTCTTCAATATTGAACCTTTTCACAATATTCTAATTTTCTGAGATACTGAATT
Organism: allo-octoploid hybrid of Carassius auratus x Cyprinus carpio; assembly: GCA_024542945.1. NCBI lineage: Eukaryota > Metazoa > Chordata > Actinopteri > Cypriniformes > allo-octoploid hybrid of Carassius auratus x Cyprinus carpio. The sequence continues at coordinate 30,378,986 of CM044994.1, forward strand.
TGGGATTTTCCTTAGTTGTCAGTTATAAACATCAAAATTAAAAGAAATAAACATTTGAAATATATCAGTATGTGTGTAATGAATAAATATAATATACAAGTTTCACTTTTTGAATGGAACTAGTGAAATAAATCAACTATTTGATGATATTCTAATTATGTGACCAGTACCTGTATATGTGAAAAGATTTAGGCATATCTATGTATACTGCTGCTTCAAAGTGTGAATTCAAACTTCAGCAACAATTTCACAGTAGTATTGACTGCAATCAATGCCATTACTGTAAAACACAAATTTACTATATTTTACCTTGTGTTCTTTTTTACTCTAGAGAATCTTGGAGTTGGATAGCAGTGCAACTCATTATGAGTACCTGTATATTGATGAAGCAGGCTTCAATCTTCAAAAAAAGGAGAAGAGGGAGAAATGTGATTGGCCATCATGCTACAGTCAATGTCCCTGGACAACGAGGAGGCAACATCACTCTCTATGCCACAATTTCTACAACTGCTGTTGTGGCACACAGTGCTGTCTTGGGACCATACAACACAGCAAGGCTCCTACATTTTTTTTTTAAACCTCCTCAATGAAATCCTCTTTCCGCAGGGTGATCAGGAGCAAATGGTGCGGAATTTTGTAGTTGTTTGGGACAATGTCCAATTCCACCATTCAGCACTAGTGCGAGAGTGGTTTGAGAATCACCCACAATTCAGGATGGTGTTTCTTCCACCATATTCTCCTTTCCTGAATCCAACTGAGGAATTCTTCTCCTCTTGGAGATGGAAAGTACGTGATCGCAACCCTTACAACTAAGTCTTCAAGCGATGGAAGAGCCCTGTGGAGATATTGGGGCACAAGCATGTCAAGGATGGATACAGCATTTAAGGTGTTTTTTCCCACGATGCATGACTCGTGAAAATATTTTCTGTGATGTTGATGAAATTCTCTGGCCAGATGTAATTGAGAGGCATGATCAATAAAATAATTGATTCAATGAATGCAGTACATTTATCACTATTTTTTATTTACCTATGTACTTATTTGCATAATATATATTTTTGTGTGTGGGGTGACAACTTATTGTTATACACCTGAACTCCTCATTAAAGAACTTAATGAAAAACATGTATTTTCATTTATTTCTTTGTGTATCTTCAGCTGAATTTGTTATAAAATCAACAGAGAACACACTTTTAGTTTTGATGTTAATATTGAATTTTAATAAATGCATTACTAGAATAAAATGCTGTGTTTCATTGTGCAGTGAATACTTAACGGTTTCGCCAGCATAAGAGTGTGTTTAGTTTGCTGTGTTAACTGAGAGCTGTTACCTGAGTTTGGTGAAATGTACCCAATCGATTGAGAAAAACTGTACTTACAAAACTGATCACCAATCAGCCAACCACATATAGGCCTCCGTTGAGCCATTTTGAGAACTTTGTAAGCATGGAGGAAGAGGAAGATAAAGAGCAACGTTGGTGGATCATGTGATAAATCACTGCCTGACAATGAGGGAAGCTGGGCAGAGAGTCCACCCACATCTAAGCCGGTTCACAGTTGCATCCATTATAATGACATTCAGACAGGAAAACAGGTGTGTCTTCAACTCTCCACTCCAGACTGTATCTACAGTATTTACAGTACTGTACCATATCACATTACTGTATTACATGTACTGTATTGCAAGTTGGCTAGTGCTCCTTTTGTAATAAAAATGGTAGTTTTGTGGAACATACAGTACAGTATAGTACATAGCACTGTACCATTGAGATGTTACAGTACTGTGTACAGTATACACTACTGTAAAAAAAGAACCAAACCAATAACAATTTGTGGTTGCATTTTTCTACAGAATGACTAGAAGACCTTCTGGGGGTGGTCAGCAACGGCTGTTCACCCAACAGCAGGAACTTGCCATTGTGGAAAAGGTCAGAGCAAACAATGCAATACGTCTCCACCGGCTACGGGAACAAATACTTGCAGATAGGCAAGTATTCATCAACATCAATCGAGTAGGCATTCCTACGATCAGATGTGTCTTGGTAAAGCACAAAATCACATTGAAGCAATTGTACAAGGTCGCATTTGAGAGGAACGCCATCAGGGTCAAAGGACTTCGACAAGAATATGTACAGGTAAGTGCTGCAGTCCTTTACATTTACAATACACTATTTATGTAATCCGGTACAGTAATAGCTGAATATGTACCATTGTATCAGTACCACATGCAGAGTGCATGCACTTCATGATGCAGTTGTACAGGACAGATCAGAGCAGCCCAGGTTTGTTGTTGTCTGGGATAATGTTAGTTTTCACCGGGCTACTCTGGTCCGGGACTAGCAGGAGAAAATATCGCTTGTGACGTTGATGAGATCCTGTGGCCAGACCCAAACAGACAGCAGGATCTGTAATACCACACACGCACAATTGGCCTGCTTTTCTGTATTTACAGTAGTGTATTTTGCGTTACTGCATTCACTGTACTGTAAAGTATAGAACCGTGATGTGCAGTATTGAGTTGATGTCATTTGTAACCTTTCAGTGCTTTCATTTTTGGTTGTTGTGAAAACCTTTGTTGAAAAAAAAAAAACAGAACAAAAACTGTAAGTGTTACATTGAGCTTCACAGAATGCTAACTGATGAACTGAATAAAAACAGTGAAAATTAAAGACTGCAGTGTTTTATCTAAACTACACTAGTGTGTTGCTGCTAATCTGAAAGTGTATTTATATGATGCAAGTGTATATCATTTTGTAATCGGTGCGACATTTTGACAAAGGATTGTAAGGTTTTGATAGCAGAGTTTCAATTCAACATAGATGTGAATGGTTTATTTCCCAGTGTTGTGTCTTGTGTGCTTGTGTGTAAAGTTTTGGGGGGGGGGGCTTGGAGTAAAAAAGGATGACCTCTGACCTACTTTCTCTATGATCTGAATTTCTGCATATCGAGTTTTAGGTTATTGAATTTGATGTTCCGAATTTTCATCCTGAAAACTTGAAGCTGTATTTTTAAAAACTGGATATTTGCAGTCTAAGATTTCAGAACAAAAAAAAAGCTGTTTGAAAATACATGTCTATAAAACTCTGCCATAAAAACATTCAGTTGTGTTCAATTTAAAATGTTTAATGTTCAAGTAAAAAAAAAAAAAATCTAATTCAGAACTATGTTATTGTCAGGGACCTGGCAAGCCCAGTCCCAGCCAATCCACAATGCTCACTTTCCCCTGAGTTCTAATCACCCTCACCTGTTCACAATCAGCGATCTCATCAAGGCACTATAAAGCACTCACCCCAAGATCAGTTCACCGTCAAGCCTCCAACAGGAACAGACCTCATGTTTCCGTCCTCAGCCTGCCCTTCAGCCGAAGAAGCTCCATGACGTAACGTATACGTACTTTTGAGAACTAACCTCTGTGTCCCTTTGCTACTGTCTCCAGGATTCCTGAGAAACCTTCGTTCCCTGATTCCCCTTCGATCTCTGGTGTCTCGAATGTGCTGGGCAAGTGCGCTGTACCGATCTGATCCTATACCAAAGTAAAGGACGAGCATTAGTCAACCAGGATTGTGTGGCATTGACCTTTCGTCTCCGAACCTACTCACCTGAACCTCACCGCTCATGGAGTGATCGTCACAGAATCTGCACCTGATATCTCCTGCTATATTCACCCTGCACTAGTATTGTGAACAAAAAACTTGGTGTTGAATTCACTCACCTCTGCCTCATGTGCCTATCCTGACAGAAGGTTTGACCAGAACCGACATGAATTCAGCACAATCCGAAGACGGGGCTTCCGCAAACACCGCTCCCACACCGGTGTACATCGCAAACTCAGTCTCTCGACCAGCGCCCTTCTCCGGCCGGGCGGAGGATTGCAACGGGTTCCTGTTACAATGTTCACTCACCCTTGAGCAGCACGCACACCAATACCCTACCGAAAGGTCGAAGATCTCGTTTATTATTCAGCAGTTATCTGGGGCTGCGTTGAGATGGGCTGAAGCATTGTGGTTCCAGGAAACCGCGGTCACCTCGTCCTTGCAGAATTTCCTTAGTCACTTCAAAGAAGTATTTGGACGCCCTGTGGGAGACTCTTCGGTCAGCGATCAATTGCTGCACCTGCGACAAGGTAACCGCACGGTGTCGGAATATTCCCTGGAATTCCGAACTCTGGCCGTGGCGAGCGGATGGAACGAGAAGGCACTTCTAATGGTCTACCGAAGAGGATTAAATCCCGCTCTACGAATACAGCTCGCCATCTACGATGATAATCTGGGATTGGAGAAATTCATGCAACAAGCCTTCCGAGTTCACTTGAGATCCCAGTCCTGTTACCAGGAAACTCATGCCCCGACTCCTGTTTCGCATCCAAGCCAACCTGAGAGAATCCCGGATCCGCAACCAGAGAGAATGCAAATTGAAGGCAAACGGTTGTCCCCCGAAGAACGAAAGCGCCGACAAGATCACAAGCTATGTCTCTACTGCGGCAGTGGAGAACAATTCGTGCAAACCTGTACATCGCGTCCCCCACAGTTATTGGTGAGTTCAGTACTTCCCAATCTTTCTGTATCAACCCCACTCACCATATGTGTAACCCAGAGGTCTGGGAATATCAATGTGGCAGCCACCGCCATTGTGAACTCTGGATCGGCGGGCAACTTCATTTCGGGACAACTCGTTAGGACCCACCATCTCCGGAGAATTCAAACCGACAAACCGTACTCCATCCACACAGTAACCGGAGCTAGGATAAACAAGGGGTATGTGACTTTCAAGATCGCACCCATTACCCTCTGTGTAGACAATACCCATACTGAATCCTTTGCCCCGTTTGTTCTCGCCAATAGTCAAGCAGATGTGATTCTAGGCCGCCCTTGGCTCATTCAGCATCAACCTACCATTGATTGGGTTACGGGAAAAATTCTAAACTGGGGTTGCGACTGCCTAGCCATAAATGACTGGTTTCCCACACAAGCCGCTAATGATTCCCCTGTTCCTTTGTCAGTGAATTCTACGTCTATTGAGAGCCCCACAGAAAAGTTGTCTGTCAGTGTCCCATCTTGTTATGCCTCTTTCGCAGACGTTTTCGACCCCATTGCCGCCTCCAAGTTACCACCACATCGACCCTGGGACTGCGCCATACATCTTGTCCCTGGAGAGCCCATTCCAAAGGGTAGAGTTTACTCCCTGTCCATCCCGGAACAAGAAGCCATGAGAGAATACGTCGAAGAGGCATTGAAACAAGGTTACATCAGACCATCTACCTCACCGGCTGCTGCTAGTTTCTTCTTCGTTCCCAAGAAGGATGGGGGCTTACGACCTTGTATAGACTATAGAGCCCTGAATAAGATCACGGTAAAGTTCAGTTACCCTCTGCCCTTAGTACCATCTTCCCTAGAACAACTCCGTGATGCTCGGATCTTCACAAAACTGGATCTACGAAGCGCCTATAACTTAATTAGAATACGGAAGGAAGACGAGTGGAAGACGGCGTTCATCACCCCTGCAGGGCACTATGAGTACCTAGTAATGCCATATGGTCTAGTAAATGCCCCTTCAGTATTCCAAAGTTTCATGGACGAGGTCCTCAGAGAGTTCCTGAACCGGTTTGTCCTTGTATACATAGATGATATACTCATCTTCTCCCGCAGTGAGAGTGAACATCAACGTCACGTTTCCCAAGTGCTCCATCATCTAAGACAGTTCTCTTTGTTTGTGAAGGCCGAGAAATGTGTCTTCCACCGAACCTCCATTGAATTCCTGGGCTACCACATCAGTGAGAAAGGGGTTAAAATGGACGACAGGAAGACCGAAGCCATTACATCTTGGCCAACTCCAAAGTCCATCAAAGATCTTAAGAGGTTCCTTGGTTTCGCAAACTTTTATCGCCGTTTCATCGACCATTATAGTATGATCACCACACCACTTACAGCTCTCCTTAAAGGAAAACCTAGGACCCTCCAATGGACCCCAGAAGCGGAACAAGCCTTCCAGGCATTAAAGACCGCCTTCACCAAAGCCCTTTTGCTTCAGCACCCAGACCCTGAGAAGAGGTTCATTGTGGAGGTAGACGCCTCTACCACAGGTGTAGGAGCCATCCTCTCCCAGTACTCCGAGAGTGCGTCGAAACACATGCCCTGTGCCTTCTTCTCGAGGAAACTATCCCCAGCTGAGAAAAATTATGATATTGGCAATCGAGAACTCCTTGCGGTGAAACTTGCTCTGGAAGAGTGGAGGCACTGGTTAGAGGGAGCCAGGCAACCATTTCTAGTACTTACGGACCACAAGAACCTCCAATACCTAAAGGAGGCAAAGAGACTCAATCCTCACCAGGCTCGGTGGGCCTTATTCTTTACCCGGTTTCACTTCACAATATCTTACCACCCCGGATCCAAGAACACCAGAGCCGATACCTTGTCCCGTCTCCACGCCGATGAAGAAGTCCCTGAGGACCCAGAACCCATCATCCCTACTCGGCTCTTTGTCAATCCCATTCAATGGGACCTAGATGAACTGCTTCTAGAACAGTCACGACACCAGCCAGTTCCACCTACATGTCCCGCGGGTAAGATCTATGTCCCTGAAGATCACCGTACGTCCCTCATCTCCTCTGCGCACGCATCTGTGGGAACAGGTCATCCCGGAGTCAGCAAAACACTCACCACTCTTCAGCGGAAGTACTGGTGGCCTCGAATGCAAGAGGATATCAAGGAATTTATCCAAGGCTGTGCCCTGTGCGCCATGACCAAAGTACACTTACCTACCGGAAAACTGCTCCCATTGCCGATTCCCCATCGTCCATGGTCCCACATTGGAGTGGATTTCGTCACCGACCTCCCAGCTTCTGATGGTAATACCTGCATCCTTGTAGCCATAGATAGATTCTCAAAAGCATGTAGACTGATTCCCCTGAAGGGCCTACCCACAGCCTTTGAGACAGCAGAACTTTTGTTTAATCATGTATTTCGTAATTTTGGCATTCCAGAAGACATTTCGGACAGAGGCCCCCAGTTTATCTCCAGGGTTTGGAAGTCCTTCCTCGCTCTGCTCAACGTCACAGTAAGCCTCACTTCCGGCTACCACCCGCAGGCAAACGGACAAACGGAACGCAAGATCCAGGACATCAGCCGCTTCCTTAGGACCTTTTGCCACTGCAACCAAAACCTTTGGAACCGTTACCTAGTCTGGGCAGAATATGCCCAAAATTCTTTAAGACAGACATCCACCAACCTAACCCCCTTTCAATGTGTCCTAGGCTATCAACCTCCCCTGTTCCCCTGGTCCGGTGAGCCATCCGAGGTCCCAGCAGTGAATGCCTGGTTCCGGAATAGTGAGAGGGTTTGGAACCAGGCACACCACCACCTTCAACGAGCGGTAAATCGCCACCAACACTTTGCAAATGTTCACCGGCAACAAGCTCCTACCTACCAGCCAGGGCAACTGGTATGGCTTTCTACCCGAGACATCCGCTTACGACAACCATGTCGAAAACTGAGCCCAAGATACATAGGACCATTCCCAGTAGAACAGCAGATCAACCCAGTTACCTACCGACACCAGTTACCCGCACCGTACCGAATTCACCCCACCTTCCATGTTTCTTTGCTAAAACCCCATCACTTACCTGTATCTGTTCCCTCTGCAGATCCGGTCCCTGACGACAACCCCCCGTTACCACCTATTGACACCGAGCCCATCTACACTGTAAGAGAAATATTGGACTCCCGGCATCATGGTGGGCGAATAGAATACCTAGTGGACTGGGAGGATTATGGACCAGAGGAAAGGTGTTGGGTACCTCGTCAAGATATCCTCGATCCCAATCTACTTACAGAGTTCCATGCCCAGCATCCAGAGAGACCCGCTCCGCGGCCCCGAGGCAGACCCCCACGACGTCGGAGAGTAAGGCCCGCTGGTGCGGACCCTGGAGGGGGGGGTAGTGTCAGGGACCTGGCAAGCCCGGTCCCAGCCAATCCACAACGCTCACCCTCACCTGTTCACAATCAGCGATCTCATCAAGGCACTATAAAGCACTCACCCCAAGATCAGTTCACCGTCAAGCCTCCAACAGGAACAGACCTCATGTTTCCGTCCTCAGCCTGCCCTTCAGCCGAAGAAGCTCCATGACGTAACGTATACGTACTTTTGAGAACTAACCTCTGTGTCCCTTTGCTACTGTCTCCAGGATTCCTGAGAAACCTTCGTTCCCTGATTCCCCTTCGATCTCTGGTGTCTCGAATGTGCTGGGCAAGTGCGCTGTACCGATCTGATCCTATACCAAAGTAAAGGACGAGCATTAGTCAACCAGGATTGTGTGGCATTGACCTTTCGTCTCCGAACCTACTCACCTGAACCTCACCGCTAACGGAGTGATCGTCACAGAATCTGCACCTGATATCTCCTGCTATATTCAACCTGCACTAGTATTGTGAACAAACTTGGTGTTGAATTCACTCACCTCTGCCTCATGTGCCTATCCTGACAGTTATATGCCAAATAATATTCATTTTTGTTAAATTACACTTGTCAACAATTTAAATGTACACAATATGAATTCACTTAGTTTTATTATATTATAAGCTCTATATAATAATCATTTTAACAATGTGAGGTGACAAATGAAGTTCAAAAAGTACAAGACATGTCATGAAAACACTTGTTGAATAATATGAGCTTAAAGGGTTTAAAATTGTCATTGACACTTTTTAACACTAATTATTTAACAAGCTGTATTAAAATTAAAATGCTTAAAATTAAAAACAAACTAACAATTAAATAAATGTTTCACAATTAAATGCATGACAATAAAAACACCAGAATACAGAAGAACACAAACGCTGGAAAGGGCCGGAGCTACATAAGGGAAATAATGACAATTATTTATTCACTGTGTGATCTTTTGAATTGGAAGGCCATTATGATAATAATATCTATTCTGATTCATCAACACAGTTTCACTGATGATCCATAATCAACACCAAACCCAGGATAGAGCGTCTGAGTGAATCTGGTCTGGACTGTGTGGATGAGGCTCATTGTGTCAGAGACGCTGTAGAAGGACAGAGTTCCTGCACTGTGATCCACAAACACTCCTATTCTACTGCTGATGGGCTTTACAGAGAGATCAGTCCATATGTTATTGTGTATGAATGAGTAACTGGAGGAAGAGCAGAACAAACTCCAGGACTGATCATTATATCCAAACCAACACTCATAACCCCCTCCCTTCCTGCTGATGCTCTTAAATGACACTGATATATACACACCATCATCTCCACTCCACTCCAGCTCCCAGTAACAGCGTCCACACACACTCTCTCTACACAACACCTGGGGCCACACATCAAATCTGTCTGGATGATCAGGATAGGACTGAACTGTGACAGTGTTAGTAATCACTCTGTTGTTCTCAGACAGACGGAGGCTTTTATTCACTGTGTTCAGATCCAGAGTGAATTGACGGGAATCTGATGGAGATAAAACACATCAGAATCAGGAATTATGAATCTGTTTGATGTTTTCATGTAGCTGAACTCTTCATGTTCAGTGTATCATCAGTGTCTCAGTAAAGATGAGCAGATATCTGTGCACATCATCATTTACATCATCAGTTATAAAACTCTTCTATCACCTTCTACAGGAAGAACATGAACACACTTAGAGAGTTTTTCTGCTGGTTTTCTTACTGACTTACATTGTAGGAAGTCCTTCCTGGTTCTGGGAACAATGTTGGTGAGTGTGACTGTGGAAATCAACAGACATGAACAGTGTGATTCTCATGATCCTGTATCTATTCCTAACACATTTCTAATATGATGTTCTCCATGATATGAGATGATGATGGATTGGTTTCTGAGAGCAGATGAATCTCCATGACTTTACCTCTCTCTGAGAGCTTCTTGAGCTCTTCTTTACAGAAATCCTCCAGTTTGTCTCTCAGCTGATGGACAGATTCTCTCAGAGCATCAGAAGAGAAGAGAGAACTGAAGAGATCATCATTTCCGTCTGTAGATTCAGGAGGTGCTGAGAGAGACTGGAAACTCTACAGAAAACAGGGAAACACTTTAGATTACAGCCACGATTTACAGTGAAAGTAAACAGAATTTACAGTGTAATTTTTTTGTAATTACAGTACACCTATAGAGTACCTCGGTGTAGGTATCAGTGAATAATATGCAACGTTTGGGGAATAACAGGGTTACAACATGGAAAATTACAAATGATTTATACTGAAAGTATTTTGAAACTAAGGGGTACCTATTCTAATATTACGTGGTATGTATGATCAATATAAGTGGTCTTATGACCTCAACATTTAAAGTAATATAAGGATTGAGGTGATAAAAAATGTTTTGCACCCAATTTACAATGTGTGATATGTCTTTACCAAGCATTTAGCTAAACTTAACTAACCATCCTTTACACAAACATTGTTAGCGTAGCTAAAAGTCCAGTGCCAACAAAGATAAAAAACAATAGTAAATGTTTATAGACATTTACAAATTATGAATAGATTCCACTTTAGATTGGGTACTGCACAAACATGAACAAATGATTAATAAATGATTTAAGATGTGCAAATAGAAGTCAACACAACAAACAAAGACCAAATATATAATCTTAACAGACGGTGATTATGAGCTAATGAATATGTTGAAGATTAAAAAAAATTAAAAAAAATAAAATCCATGATCATATTGTCAGGGAATCATCACCGTAACCTGGTCCGAATCACTCCCCATCACAATCGCCGGAGTACTGATCACCTGCACCTGCACTCAATAATCAAACCCAGTACAAAGACTCCCTCACCTCAGTACTTCAGCGTCCGGTCTACCGTTCACTACTAAGTACCCAGACTCTCTCTACTCTAACCTGTGCTTATTCTGCCCCCAGAAACCTCGACGATCCTCCTGTTTGATAAAGTCATCAGTTAACGTTAACAAGCACATTATCTCATATTTCTAGATATGTGAATATATATTAAGTAATGATTAGTTAAACATTATATAATGTTTGTTAATGACTTATTAATGAAATTTATTATAAAGTGTTATTTAGAAGTTAATTTAAAAACAATTGAAATGTTTGCATACAATTTTTTAATTTGAGTGTTGATTATTATAGTTAAAAATAAATAGTAATTGAATTTAAGTGTCTGTTGTCTGGTGTCTGTTGTTAATTGTAACCTTATAGTAAAGTAAAAGAGCTCGCTATAGTTTAGAGCAGAAACTGAGGCAAATTATTTTACATTCCATCTCCATTATCACAAAACCCAAGACACACATTAAAAACAGCTCCAATCACGGCGTGCTCCATTCATCAGTTATTGATGTTTGTAAATGCTGCAAATAAAGATGTCGCTGCTTCAGAGTTCCTGCTGCTGGTGTGAATTTGTGGGGAAGTCGTGGCCTAATGGTTAGAGAGTTTGACTCCTAACCCGAAGGTTGTGTGTGCAGAGCACGAATTCTGAGTATGGGTCACCATACTTGGCTGTATGTCACGTCAAGTCACTTTATAACCAATATGTCCCGAGAACTGTACGGTGCGAAAGTGCCTTATATTTGAACTTTCTAGGAAATAGTTTGGATGATAAAACCTCTGCTAAGAACATAAATGTCCATCTAACAGCTCAAGCACATCAATGGAGTCTCATAAAAATCAATAAAAATCAATTTTATTAAGTTTTTCTGCACTATCAAGTTCACTGATTTCATTATTATGTAATAAATCAGAAGGAAAAATGAGGTAAAAAGCCGAAATGTTAGTGAAGTTTTGAACTGTTGGTGGCGCTAGTGGTGTTTGACAGCTAAATATATCTTCCAGAAGAAAGAGCTGAGAGAAATGATTCCTAAGAGATTTCTAGTTTGTAAGCGGCATCTCTTTCAGAAGATGATCAGATGAGAGTCTGACTGATGATTATATAATAAGACACTCATGAACTGTTTCTTTGTGAGTCTCTGTCACAGCACGATCTGCTCAAGTCCACTCTGACCCTGTTCTTCTAGATCTGTGTTACCTGCAGGAACTGGATGTGATCCTGTGTGTGTGAAAGCTGCTCCAGCTCAGCGTCTCTCCTCCTCAGATCATTGATCTCCTGCTCCAGTCGCTCCAGTCGTTCTTCAGCTCGACTCACTGCAGTCTTTTCCTGATCTCTGATCAGTCGTATCAGCTCAGAGCGGCTTCTCTCAATGGAGCGGATGAGCTCAGTAAAGATCCTCTCACTGTCCTTCACTGCTGTCTGTGCAGAGCGCTGTTAGGACACACAGTGATTCAGCTTCAGTGAGTCTGAACTGAGATGGAGACAAACTTCTCTTCTTCTCCAGACTCACCTTATGAGACTCCACAGTCTCTCTCAGCTGCTGGAGATCTTTCTCTCTCTGCTGGATTCTCTGCTGGAGCGTCTTCTGCGTCTTCTTCAGCTGCTTCTGCAGGACAAACAGATGATAGTGAATCTCACAGAAAACTACTGCCACTAAATCATAATGAACAGATCAATCCAGTAAACGTAGGGTGAGGCAGTTTAAAGGTTACTTATCTCAACTGATAAACAATGACTGTAGGTTCAAACTCCAGAAGTGATGATCTGTTACAATCATCTTACATGAATCAACATGAAGATTAAGGCACATTTCACAGCGCAATTCCAAGCATTAGAAAAGTGAAACTAACACAGGCGTAGAGCTTCACACTGACAGTGTTTCTTCTGTGTAGTATAGTTTGCTTTATGCCTGAAAGATGTTTATTTTGTCAAAGAAAGGGCGAGTAGTTCATTTCATTATTTTACGTTGCTTAAGGCCTATTTTTTCAAGAAAGTGTTGATAAAGGTTTATTGTGCATTTTCAGGAAAAAGTGAAACTCTTCTTGCAGCTGCTGTTCATTTCTGCTGTCGTGTGTCGTGTGAATGCTGTGAGCTGTTAATATGGTGCAGATATAAACACATATGAAATAAATGTCCAATATTTCATCAGTGTCTAGTGTTAAATACCTGTTTCTCTGTCCTCTGGTCTGCAGCTGGTACAATGTCATGGTTTTTATGTTCAATAATCGTACACAGCACACATATACATTTCTGGTCAGTGCGACAGAAAACCTCGAGGATCTTCTCATGTTTCTGGCAGATCATCTCCTGCAGTCGTCCAGTGGCTTCAGTCACTTTGTGTGGTTTACGTGAATGAAACTCCTCATGCCGCTCAAAATGAGTTTGACAGTAAGACTCCAGACACACCAGACAGGACTTGATGGCTTTGTATTTTCTTCCAGTACAGACGTCACACTGCACATCTCCAGCTCCAGCCTCACAGTCAGCAGAGAGTCTGGTCTTCTTCAGTTTCTCCACCACTTCAGCCAGCATGGTGTTTCTAGCTAAAGCAGGTCTTGGACTGAAGGTCTGTCTGCACTGAGGACAGCTGTAGACTCTCTTCTGATCCTCCTGATCCCAGCAGTCTGTAATACAGCTCTTACAGTAACTGTGTCCACAGGGAATGGCCACTGGATCCTTCAGGAGATCCAGACACACTGCACACATGAACTCCTTCTGATCCACTGAAATTCTGGCTTCTGCCATTTTACTGCATGAACACAGAGACACAAACACACAACAGCTCAACTACACTTCAGTTTCTCTTTCCCTGAAGTCATGTGATTTTGTTTCCTTGTTCTGTGTTTGAGTGACGTGTGTAAAGCAGATGTGTCTGTGAGTCTGTAAAGCAGGTTTCTCATTCCTGCTGAGTTTAGTTTCAACACACCTGACTGTTATTAAAGTAAATGCAAAGAACTTGACTTGGAAAAGTGATTCTCCTAGACTAAAAAATGGGGACCCTGGTAATTAAATGTCTTTTAGATTTCAGTCTCAGACAAACACTCAAAGAACACATGTAAAAAAATTTGTGGATGGTAAACATGCAAGCACGAAGTGAATGTTGAGACAGAATGAGTCTACTCGATGGTTCTGCATAATTATCAAAACCATTCATTTGAGCATACGGAATGTGGAAAGTGAAGTAAATGGGGCTTGAGTGTCTCAGAAACAAGAAAGAGGTTTCACTAAAGACAACACAAGATGAAGAATATGGGAAAACAAGGCACAAAGCAAACAGGAGCTGGAAACAGACAGAAACTCTGGGAACAGAACATAGGCAATAGAAGTTTTTGGGAACAAATGTAATTCGTTTGAGAATGGAGAAAGACCGTTCCATTAACAGACTCGGGCATCATGGCATCATTACCACTTCGGCAGTGCATTAAATCTCCAATAATTTTAACGGCCTGGAGTAACACCTCAAGACATTGTTCAGATATTTTATTTCAAGACATCTGTAATGTTTCTGAAACTAAACCCTTGCGTGTTGAACTAATTTACGCACCTCACTCTAAACCTTCTGTTGCTATTTGAAAAACATAATTTTAGAGCTAAAAACGATGGTTTGAACCATTGACATGCAGTCTAATGCAGTTGTTAATGCAGTCAAATTAAGTTTTTAGAAAGAGAGATTGCGCGTGTGTAAACACCTGCATCTGTGCGTCTCTCAGCAGTGTTCAGCAGCAGCGTCTCTAATAGCAAATCTTTAGGTCGAACCGCTTCAAGAACCTCACACATGAGAAATGTCATGTAGCTTTTCAGATGCAAACTATTTATTAATTTTTTTGTTAAATTTGCAGGGTAGCGCTGACAACAAATTTCTGTGCACATCAACACCTTGTGTGCGAGTGTGTGTCTGTACTGTGTGTCCATTTGTGAGAGAGAACAAGAGAAGGAAAACATGATTTCTGTACATAAAAAAGTTGCAAAACGTGGAAATAGTTTGTCAACCTTTAGCCTATTGTTTGTTATATTAATTTGCTCAAAGTCTTTTGGAGTTTTGGTTCTTCTACTGTTTTAGATAGCCCATAGTATAACAAAAATAGTCATTCATTGTACTTGGGCCCCCTGGACGAGCGTGCATAGGCACGTGCCTAGAATGTCTATGTGGCAGCTGCAAACCAGCAGTTCAATTCCAGGCTGCAGCAAAGTCAGATTGTGCAGAGGACTCAACTGGTTCCTGTGGTCTTGTCCCCGTGGCCGTCTAGGAGACAAGGACTTCACTAGGAATCTGTCTCTGGGGCTCATCTAGTTGTCCTGGTTTTCGCTGACATTCAGGACTGTAGATGCTGATCAATCATCTGGGCTGGATATGTACTGGATCTGGTGGCTATGGTGACCTCGGAATAAGATAGAAATAGACTAATATTAGCGAAGATGCCATTCATTTTACAATGTAACATGTACATCGGGTGTTATGGGAAGTGTTCCCAGGTCCGGTTGACCTAATTACTGCAGCCTAACAATCCATTAACGGATTTGAAAATTAGAAATGTGTTAGCGTGTTATGTCTAAGCCAGGTTAAAGAGATGGGTCTTTAATCTAGATTTAAACTGACAGAGTGTGTCTAACAGTGTTAGGTAGATTGTTCTAGAATTTGGGAACTAAATAGGAAAAGGATCTGCCGCCTGCAGTTGATTTTGAAATTCTAGGTATTATCAAATGTCCAGAGTTTTGAGAACGCAGTGGATGTGGAGGACTATAATGCGAAATGAGCTCGCTCAAGTACTGTGGTGCTAAATAATTCAGGGCTTTATGAGTAATTAACAAGATTTTATAATGTATACAGTGTTTAACAGGTAGCCAGTGCATGTCACGGTGTCTGTTCTGTGTCTCCCTGGGTGGCCACTAGAGGTCTCACTTCACCTTATCGTCACCCCACTTTAGAACTGCATTTCCCATAGTCTTGTCTGTTTCATCACTGCTCATTGCACTCAGCTGTCCCTGGTTATTAATCATTGCACTCAGCCAATTCCCCGTTAGTATTGTAATCACCTGTCTATATATACCTGGTTTGTTTCTGTCTGTGTCACGGAGTCCTTGTTGAATGTCACCCTGCGTTTTCCTGGTTCCCTGGTTTTTCGTGTTTCTGGATGTTGTCTATGTTTCTTGTTTTGGACGGATTACCTGGATTTTGACCTTTGCCTGGATGTTTTCTGATTTTGGATCACCCCAATAAACATACTGCTTTTGGATCTACCTGTCTGTGTGCGTGTCGTGACAGAAGGACTCCGTCATGCCTAGATCCAGCGGTATGTTTTTTGAGGTTTCTCCCCCAGCCATCGAGCGGGAGAGAAGGATAGAGTTTGAGGGAACCCGCCTGGTCATTTTTCGTGGGACCCGGGGAGGTCGCAGAGGAGTGAGTGGTCGTGAGGAGGCTCAGCATCGCTCTCAACCATGGCCCCCCTTCGATCCGGGGCTCGTGTGGGATGGATCAGAGCCACTGTCTCACCATGGCGGACGGAGAGGGGAGAAGAAGCGCAGGTCCGCCATGGTGGCGCCACTGCCCATGATGCCACTGCCAGGGCCAGCGCCACGAGGCAAGATGGACGCCAGCTCAGCGCCACAGCACAAGGTGGTCACCAGCCCCACGCCACGAGGCCAGGCGGCCGCCAGCCCAGCGCCACTGTCCAAGATGGCCACTGAGACATTTTTGAATTACTACTCCAGGTTGAACAAGATCCTAGAGGTTCCCAGGAGTGTTCACGTCACGGCTGCTGAGCCAGCGCCACAGTACAAGATGGCCGCCAGCCCGGCGCCACAGCACAAGATGGCCGCCAGCCCAGCGCCACAGCACAAGATGGCCGCCAGCCCAGCGCCACAGCACAAGATGGCCGCCAGCCCAGCACCACAGCACAAGATGGCCGCCAGCCCACCACCACAGCACAGGATGGTTGACTCAACGCCTGAGTCTTCCGTCAAAGAGCCACCGGCTCGCCATCATAGAGGGCGGAGGAAGAGGAGACAGGCGTCAGCCGTTCCTCAAAGCCCGGAGGGGGGTCCCGAGCAGGCCGCTGCCGTCCAGGAGGACGTTCCAGAGCGGGCCGCTGCCGTCCAGGAGGACGTTCCAGAGCGGGCCGCTGCCGTCCAGGAGGACGTTCCAGAGCGGGCCGCTGCCGTCCAGGAGGACGTTCCAGAGCGGGCCGGTGCCGTCCAGGAGGACGTTCCCGAGCGGGCCGCTGCCGCCCAGGAGGACGTTCCCGAGCAGGCCGCTGTCGTCCAGGTGGACGTGCCCGAGGTTCCCGAGGCGGTGCCTGATGCGGTGGCCGAGGCGGTTCCCGATGCCGAGGCGGTGCCTGATGCGGTGGCCGAGGCGGCTCCCGATGCAATGTCCGATGCCGAGGCGGTGCCCGATGCCGAGGCGGTGCCCGATGCCGAGGCGGTGCCTGATGCGGTGGCCGAGGCGGTTCCCGATGCCGAGGCGGTGCCTGATGCGGTGGCCGAGGTGGTTCCCGATGCAATGTCCGATGCCGAGGCGGTGCCCGATGCCGAGGCGGTGCCCGATGCGGTTCCCGAGGTGGTCCCCGATGCAATGGCCGAGGCGATGCCCGATGCCGAGGCGGTGCCCGATGCCGAGGCGGTGCCCGATGCGGTGGCCGAGGCGGTTCCCGATGCAATGTCCGATGCCGAGGCGGTGCCCGATGCCGAGGCGGTGCCCGAGGCGGTGCCCGATGCCGAGGCGGTGCCCGAGGCGGTGCCCGTTGCCGAGGCGGTGCCCGAGGCGGTGCCCGTTGCCGAGGCAGTGCCCGATGCCGAGGCGGTGCCCGATGCCGAGGCGGTGCCCGAGGCGGTGCCCGTTGCCGAGGCGGTGCCCGAGGCGGTGCCCGTTGCCGAGGCAGTGCCCGATGCCGAGGCGGTGCCCGATGCGGTGCCAGAGACGGTGCCAGAGACGGTTCCCGATGTAATGCCCGAGACCGAGGCTGTTCCGGAGGTCGAGGCGGTGCCCGATGTTGTTCCCGATGCCGAGGCGGTGCCCGATGTTGTTTCCGATGCCGAGGCTGTGCCCGATGCCGAGGCGGTGACCGATGCAGTGACCGATGCTGTTCCGCAGGTCGAGGCGGTGCCCGAGGCTGTGCCCGATGCCGAGGCTGTGCCCGATGCCGAAGCGGTGCCCGATGCTGTTCCGGAGGCCGAGGCGGTGCCCGATGCTGTTCCGGAGGCCGATGCGGTGCCCGAGTTGGTTCCAGAGACCGAGGCGGTGCCCGATGCGCAGGCCGAGGTCGTTCCCGAGGCGGTGCCCGATGCGCAGGCCGAGGTCGTTCCCGAGGTGGTGCCCGATGCAGAGGTCTTTCCCGAGGCGGTGTCCTTGTCCAAGGCCGTTCCCGAGGCGGTGCCCGATGCCGAGGCCGTTCCCGAGGTGGTGCCCGATGCCGAGGCCGTTCCCGAGGCGGTGCCCGATGCCGAGCCCGAGGCCGTTCCCGAGGCGGTGTCCTTGTCCGAGGTCGAGCCCGAGGCCGTTCCCGAGGCGGAGCCCGAGGTCGTGCCCGAGGCCGTTCCCGAGGCGGTGTCCTTGTCCAATGCCGTTCCTGAGGCCATTCCTGAGGCCGTTCCTGAGACCGTTCCCGAGGCGGTGCCTGATGCAGAGGTCGTTCCCGAGGCGGTGTCCTTGTCCAAGGCCGTTCCCGAGGTGGTGCCCGATGCCGAGGCCGTTCCCGAGGCGGTGCCCGAGGCCGTTCCCGAGGCGGTGCCCGATGCCGAGCCCGAGGCCGAGCCCGAGGCCGTTCCCGAGGCGGTGTCCTTGTCCGAGGTCGTGCCCGAGGCCGAGGCCGTTCCCGAGGCGGAGCCCGAGGTCGTGCCCGAGGCCGTTCCCGAGGCGGTGTCCTTGTCCAAGGCCGTTCCTGAGGCCATTCCTGAGGCCGTTCCTGAGACCGTTCCCGAGGCGGTGCCCGATGCCGAGGTCGTTCCCGAGGCGGTGTCCTTGTCCGATGCCGTTCCGGAGGCCATTCCAGAGGCGGTGCCCGATGCTGTTCCGGAGGCCGATGCGGGGCCCGAGATGGTTCCGGAGGCGATACCCGTGTCCAAGGCCGTTCCCGAGGCGGTGCCCTTGTCTGAGGCCGTTCCCGATGCCGTTCCCAATGCCGTGACCTGGCCATCGCCACAGCCTGCTCCTTACTGGCTCCCCGATTGGCAGGTTCCGTTCGGGCCACTCAAATGGCGAATTCCTCCCTGGCCGTCTGCACAACGAGAATGGACTGATCCAACGTGGCCACCTGAACTGCCTGGCCCCTCGTGGTCCCCTGAACTTTCGGGTCCACCGTGGCCACCTGAACTGCCTGGTCCCTCGTGGTCCCCTGAACTTTCGGGTCCACCATGGCCCCCTGATCTGACCGAGCCACCTGGGCTACCAGGGGAGCCATCGCTGCCGGTCCCAGTTCCCCTACACGGGCCTGGCCCGCCATCCCTCCCCCTGTTCTGCCTCCACCAGTCCACCTCCCTCCTGGTCTCTTTGTTTTGTGGTTATTTTGTTCTGAGGAGCATCTGGAAGCTGCTCCTTAGAGGGGGGGTAGTGTCACGGTGTCTGTTCTGTGTCTCCCTGGGTGGCCACTAGAGGTCTCACTTCCCCTTATCGTCACCCCACTTTAGAACTGCATTTCCCATAGTCTTGTCTGTTTCATCACTGCTCATTGCACTCAGCTGTCCCTGGTTATTAATCATTGCACTCAGCCAATTCCCCGTTAGTATTGTAATCACCTGTCTATATATACCTGGTTTGTTTCTGTCTGTGTCACGGAGTCCTTGTTGAATGTCACCCTGCGTTTTCCTGGTTCCCTGGTTTTTCGTGTTTCTGGATGTTGTCTATGTTTCTTGTTTTGGACGGATTACCTGGATTTTGACCTTTGCCTGGATGTTTTCTGATTTTGGATCACCCCAATAAACATACTGCTTTTGGATCTACCTGTCTGTGTGCGTGTCGTGACAGTGCAGTGTTGACAGAACCAGGCTAATATGGTCATACTTCCTGGTTCTAGTAAGAACTGTAGCTGCTGCATTTTGGACCAGCTGGAGTTTGTTTATTAAGCGTGCAGAACAACCACCCAATAAAGCATTACAATAATCCAACCTTGAGGTCATAAATGCATGGATTAACATTTCTGCATTTGAAATTGAGAGCATAGGTCATAATTTAGATATATTTCTGAGATGGAAAAATCCATCGAACTGCGTCCACTAGGGGTCGCTATGGGGAACAGTATACCCACGCCGCCATGCTGAAGGGAGTGCAGGCCAGAATCATGGCGGATACTAAGTACCAACTCTACCATTTCAATGGGAGTTGCCCCTGGGACGTTTAGACGGCTGTCTGTGACAATACCCCTTACGGCCAAAGGCCTAAGCTACATACCCAACTTAATTGTTAGGGCCTCGGCCCGGTGGTAGAGCTAAAGGCTTGGAATCAGGAAAGATTCCTTTAAAGGGATACGGCTAGGAACCTAGCATTTTATACTAAGTCCTGCCTGTCACACAGGGGCTACAGCTTGCTTCCGCAGAAGCTTGCTGAAGGAGCTGTCTCAACAGATCTCCAGTAGCAACACCCTGTTTAGATAGGTATCCGAGGATACATGGGTGGAGTGGCGCCCAAGACGAACGGGGCTTTTACCTCTAACTCAAGAAAGGGCAAGAAGCAACCGCGCGAAGCCCTCACCATATAGGATTGTAGAAAGAACGCAGAGTACTAGCGTGCGAACTTACCAAAGTGGGGATTTCAGAAAGTATGCAAAGACTTCACGTGCACACTTACCATAGCATGGATTTTCAAATACTGTTCTAAGGAGTGGCCCTCGTGGCACTCTGATAGAGCAGCTCATAGATGAAATGGTTTTGCATTTCAAATACAGTATGCTGAAGCGCTCTGGGGAAAAACAGCAAACTCAGTCTCATATGAGAGGAGAACTCCGAATTCAGAGTAGCGCGCTCATAGGCGACCCTTCTTGGAAAAGGGGAGCGCTGCTAAACTACCACGAGAATCACCCAAATAGCCCCTCTTATTGAGGGGAGCGATGCTTGAAGTGTATAAACAAATACATACTTGCTGAATGGAGCCCAAGGAACCAAGGTCTAATCATCTCAAGAAAGGGAACGAGGTGGAGCGTGTAACCCTTACCGTACAGGATTTTTAGAAAGTGCGCAGAGTCTTGCGTGCACACTTACTACTTACGTGGATTTAGAAAGTGCGCAAAGTGTTCACATGCACACTGACCACCATGTGGTTTCCAGAAAGTACACAGAGCTTAGCGTGTGTACTTATAGGTTCCTAAGCATAGCAGAGGCGTTGAACCGCATGGGAGAGGCAAGCTCGAATCTTGTACACCTCTGGCGAGGGGAGCATCACCTGAGGCAGTGTATACAGGAAGTCTTCTGTAACTACCACCTCCACTTCCCGCTGGATGCGATAGCACCACTAAGTGGCCAGGAGGCCCCTCAGGGCGACCTGGCCGGACATCCATGAAATTCCCTGCAGTGCTGTCTGATGATCAGCGAGGCTCCCGCAGAAACCTGTGATCTCGGTCGCCTAAACCAGAGCACAAGGCCGGACGGCCGGTGCTGACGAGTGTTTAGTAAACGCCGTAACTGCTTAGCACTGTAAAGGAAACTCACAGAGTTTATTAGTAGACACATAACCACCAGCAATTTAATACACATAAATATATACAGAAGGGTTACATCCTCACCCACCCTCCTGCACTGGAGCCCCGCTCAAAGGGCGCCTCCTTTAGTCCGGACCATCAGTAAGGTGGTTACTATGAACATAGAACCAGCCAAAACATCATAGGTCCAGCGTAGGAGACTGTTATGTTCAAGAATTTTCCACCTAACCTCGATCAGGTGGAGAGCTGATGGTTACAGGGGAATTAGGCAGGGGAGGATAAAAACAGAAATTAAAGACCACCCAAAGGGAATGAGTAGCTACCTAGGTATCGCTCTGATTCGGACGAGTACGCTGCCTCGTCTGAATCACATCCCTCAGGTCCTGCTTATCTCCTCGTGACCCACGATTCCTCTTACCCCTACCCGCAAGCGGGGGAGGAGCGCGAGCCACGACACTAGCCTTCTGCGCCCGTCTTTGATCCTCAGACCGAGACGGGCCAGGACCCCTATGTTGTTCAGGCTCGGACCTGGACCTTCGTAGAATGAAGGATTTAAAGGCAGCCGAGCGCGTCCTCACCTCCCTGAACTTCTCGACCACCGTCTCGACGGAGGTACCGAAAAGTTCGGAAGGCGAGACCGGAAAGCCCCTTTCCTTCCTCCCGATGTCTGCCAGGTTCACCCACAGATGTCTCTCCGTTACCACCATGGCCGCCATAGACCTACCCATGGCGGAGGCGGCCTGCTTGGTAGAACGGAGAGAGAGGTCTGTGGTGCGGCGCAGCTCGGCTACCTGGTCAGCTGAAAGGCCCTTGCCTTTATCCAGGTCCTTCAGCAGATCAGCCTGATAAGCCTGAAGCACTGCAACGAAGCCACAGCTTGACCTGCTGCTGCGTATGCTCTGCCATTTAAGCGGGATGTATCCTGTAGGGGCTTAGATGGCAAAGAGGGAGGTTTAAGAGAGGATGTTTCCCCCACAGAGAGATAGCTAGGCAGCGTCTCTTCTACAGGGGGCATCTTCTCATAGCCGCTTTCACGCATCCCCTCGATGTTGGCATAACTCATATGCTGAAATCGATGGATGCGAGAAGAAAACGGCCTCTTCCATTCTTTTTCGATTTCTGTATGTAAATCAGGCAAGAATGGAAGGCTCACCTGGGCTGTAGGGCTATGGTCAGACAAATAACGCTCGTCGAGGCGACCACGTGGCGTCACTTTGCTGGCACAGTTCCATGGCAAGTCCAACTTTGCCGTGGCGCGCTCCATAACCTCTAACAGCTCCGCATACGCAGGGCAGGAAGATTGAGAAGGCTCAGCCTCAGCTTCTTCACCCTCAGACATCTCCTGCTCTTCCTGGGCAGAACCCAGCAGAGCACTAACTTCAGTATCAGAAAGTGTTAATGACAACACATCTTCTTCCTGAAGTTCACTCTCGTCTCGCCGAAGAGCGTGAAAGGGAAAGTCCCTCTCTAAACTCCTCAGCGAGATCCACCTGTGATCCCCACGAGCTCATTCTCCTCCGTGCCTCAGCAGCGGCGGGTTCTGAACCGTGGGAAGCAGATGGCTGTCCCTCTTTCCTCGAAAAGAGAGACAGACGAGAGCGGAGCTTTTTCATAGAAAAACGCTCGCAATGCACGCAAATCACCCCCTCAAGGACATCGCGTGCGTGCTCTTCGCCCAAACAAAAGACGCAAGGACTGTGTGTGTCATCAGGTGTCAAATAACGCCGACACGGATGTACACACTGCCTAAATGGATGCCATGATAATTACAGAGAAAGATCGCTCTTACCGTGGTCGTTTCTCAGATGCACGCTTCAAACAAAACAGTCAGTGAAGACGAAGAAGAGAATGATGTGTTTTCCCGGTGCCTGTTTTATAGTCACACCGGTAGTGACGTCAGAGGCTGTCGCCGGCCAACTCGTTGGTGTTTTTTCATTGTATGCTTCAGACACGGGTCACAACGAGGTGTTCCCCATAACGACCCCTAGAGGATGCAGTTCGAAGTTCCCTTGAAAGGGAATGTTGTGTTCAATAGTGTTGAACGCAGCACTAAGATCCAGTAGCACTAATAGAGAGATGCAACCACGATCAGATGATAAGAGCAGGTGATTTGTAACTCTAAGGAGAGCAGTCTCAGTACTACGATACGGTCTAAATGCTGACTGGAAATCCTCACAGATACCATTTTTCTCTAAGAAAGAATATAATGGATAGGATACTACCTTTTCTAGTATCTTGGACAGAAAAGGGAGATTTGAGATCGGTCTGTAATTAACTAGTTCTTTGGGGTCAAGTTGTGGTTTTTTGATGAGAAGCTTAATAACAGCCAGTTTGAAGGTTTTGGGGACATATCCTAATGACATTGATGAATTAATAATAGTCAGAAGAGGATCTATGACTTCTGGAAGCACCTCTTTTAGGAGCTTAGATGGAATAGGGTCTAACATACATGTTGTTGGTTTAGATGATTTAACAAGTTTATACAATTCTTCTCCTATAGTAGAGAATGAGTGGAACTGTTCCTCAGGCAATCTATAGCATGCTATCTGATGCAATACTATAGCTGACAGCTGCATGGTTACAATTTTATCGCTAATAATATCGATCTTAGATGTAAAGTAGTTCATAAAGTCATTACTACTGTGCTGTTGGGAAATTTCAACACTTGTTGATGCTTTATTTTTTGTTAATTTAGCCACTGTATTGATTACATTATACATTACTGGGATTATGTTTGTTTTCTTCTAAAAGAGGCGAAAAGTAATCAGATCTAGCAGTTTTTGATGCTTTTCTGAAGGATAGGTTACTTTCCCGCCAAGCAATACGAAATACCTCTAGTTTTGTTTTCCTCCAGCTGCGCTCCATTTTCCGGGCTGCTCTCTTTAGGGTGCGAGTGTGCTCATTATACCACGGTGTCAGACTGTTTTTCTTAATCTTCCTTAAAGGGGTGCTGTTATGCTTTTTCACTTTTTCAACTTTAGTTAGTCTGTAATGTTGCTGTTTGAGCATAAAAAATATCTGCAAAGTTACAAAGCTCAAAGTCCAATTCAAAAGGAGATTTTTTTTTTTTTTTTTCAAAAACTATGACTCGTTTGGACTGCAACAAATATTTTCCAGGATTTGTGATATCACAAAGATTGACGAATGGGACGAGACCTGGTTGAGCTGCACTAGAGAATTTTTAGCAGAGCTGCCAGATTTTTCACCATAAATTTAACAAAATATTTTTATACTGTTGCTGCTTCTGAACTGAATCCCAAAACCGAACACATGTACCAACCAATACAGAAAAAAAAATAAAAAATCATTTTTCTGGCCAAAATATTTTTAAAATACATGCTAAATTTATGTTGTAAAGTGTGACGTGAAGCTCAATAAAATCTATTTTTAAAATTAAAAAATATATAGGTTCAACCATTATATACCAAAACATATTTACATTTTTTTTTTTTTTGGAACAAAAATATTTATTAATATTCTTAAAATAGATATTTTAAACGTATACAAAAAATATATTCAGCAAGTATATATAAATTTTTAATTATTATACAGTTTTTGCCTATTGCTTGAACACTATAGACACATGCTTAGACCAAAGTAACAAAATTTGAAGCTTTTGTTACTATACCTTAAACACAGTGTAACCATACCTTAAACAAAAGCCCTGTTTTGCACTTCAGTTGCAATTCTGCAACACACTTGCTCCTGCACACGACACACTATTTCATACATAAGACACTTTGTTCATAAATGAAATCTCATGGGTACCATTGGGAAAACACATCTATTCAAAATACAACACACATTGGTTAATTGAAAAGCCTTTGACACACACCTGAAAACACTTACAAAACTGAACACCAATCAGCCAGCTACAAAAAGGTCTCAGTTAAGCCATTTTGAGAACTTTGCAAGCATGGAGGCAGGGAGAGACAGAGGCAGAGAAAGAGGAAGACAGAGAGAGAGGAGGACGTGGTCGAAGAGGCCACGCAAGGACCATTATTTCTGATGACATAAGAGCAACTTTGGTGGACAATGTCATAAACCATGGCCTGACTATGAGGGAAGCTGGGCAGAGAGTCCATCCTAATCTAAGCCGTTTCACAGTTTCATCCATAATAAGGACATTCCGACTGGAAAACAGGTATGTCTTCAACTCTCTACTCTACTCAGACTGTATCTAGAGTATTTACAGTACTGTACCATATCACGTTACTGTATCACATGTATTGTATTCCAGGGTGGCTAATGCTCCTTTTCCACCAATAGTGGTAGTTTTGTGAAACATACCGTGATAACGTGTTGAGATGTTTCAGTACTGTGTATGGTAAATACAGTAAAGTTCAGTATACACAGTACTGTAAAAAAAGAAGCAAACGAGAACAATTTGTGGTTGCATTTTTCTACAGAATGGCTAGAAGACCTACTGGGGGTGGACGCCAATGCCTGTTCACCCAACAGCAGGAACTTGCCATAGTGAACCTAGTCAGAGCAAACAATGCAATCCGTCTCCACCAGCTACAGCAACAAATACTTGCAGATAGGCAAGTATTGAACAACATAAATCGAGTAAGCATTACAACTATCAGATGCATCTTGGTAAAGCACAACATGACCATGAAGCAATTGTACAGGGTCCCATTTGAGAGGAACAGTGTCAGGGTCAAAGAACTTCGACATGATTATGTACAGGTAAGTGTTTCAGTCCTTTACATTTACAATAAAGAATGGGTGCAGTCCAGTAACACATGAATATGTACCACTGGATTAGTACCACATAGATACATTCAGAAAGCTACACAGGTACCTGTGTGGTGGGGTGGGTCGGTTCTGTATATGTAGTATTGTAAGTGTGTGCTTTGAGTAAAGCCATCCACAATATATATTTTTTTGTTACAGAAAATCTTGGACATGCCCAGCCGCAAGAATGTATTTACATTGACGAGGCTGGATTCAACCTTAGCAAAAACAGACGACGGGGACGTAATATAATTGGCCAAAGGGCAATTTTGCACATCCCGGGGCAGCGTGAGGGAAATATCACATTGTGTCCTGCCATAAGTCTTTGAAGTCTACTGCACCATCATGCCAAACTGGGTCCCTATAATGCACATCATCACATTCATCACATCATCACATTTCTAGATGCACTTCATGATGCAGTTGGACAGGATGAACCAGATCTGCCCAGGTTTGTTGTTGTCTGGGATAATGTTAGTTTCCATCGGGCTACTCTGGTCCAGAACTGGTTCACCAACCATGATCACTTTGAAGTTCTGTACTTGCCCCCTTACTCGCCATTTCTAAATCCTATAGAGGAATTTTTTTTCCGCTTTGAAATGGCGCGTATATGACCGCCAACCACATGCCCATACCCCTCTTCTGCAGGCAATGGAACAGGCCTGCGGAGACATTGAGGTGAGGTCTATCCAGGGATTGATTTGACACACAAGGGGATATTTTCCCTGATGCTTGGCGAGAGAAGACATTGCTTGTGGTATTGATGAGATCCTGTGGCCAGACCCCAACAGACGGCAGGATCCATAAGTCCAATTGTGTTTTTCTGTGTTTACAGTAGTGTATTGTTTGTTTTTTTTGATTTAACTGAATTTACTGTACTGTAAAATATACTAATGTAATGATTTTGAAATCAGTATTTCATTTTTTGGTTGTTGTGAAAACATGCCCTCTGTGGAAGTGAATAAAAACAATGAAAACAAAAAACTGTTTTTTTTTTTTTTTTTTTTTTTTTTTTTTAAATATAAAGTAGACTAGTGTGTTGCTGCTGATCTGAAAGTGTATTCATATGATGCAAGTGGGTATCATTTTGTCATCAGAGTGACATTTTGACAAAGGATTGAAGCAAAGTTTCAATTGGACATAGATGTGAATGGTTTATTTCCCAGTGTTGTGTCTTATTTGCTTGTGTGTAGAGTTTTGACACTGAGACAATGAGCCAAATTTAGCAAAATGTGTGTAAGCAATAGGCATAAACTGTAACCCCAAATTGATATCTGATGAGTTAGTAATCCACACAACACAGAAAAAAAAACAATTTCCTAATTGTTCACACAGCTGTCTTAATTATAACAACTACAAAAGGAGAAGAGAAAATCAACAAAGACGAATGAGAAGAAAAGACAATAAAAATAATAAGAATGAGCAGTGGAAAAGGAAGAGGTGCAAGAGTGAGAGGTGGTGGACAGGGTAGATGGAGAAGAAGAGGAAGAGGAGATGGAGAAAGAGCAAGAAGAGCTGAAGATGTCGGAGAAAGAGAAAGAAGAGCTATGGGTGTAGGAGAAAGAGAAAGAAGAGCTATGGATGCAGGAGAAAGAAGAGCTATTCTTGCTAAAGATGTAGGAGAAACAGAAAGAAGAGCTATGGGTGAAGGAAAAAGAGAAAGAAGAGCTATTCTTGCTGAAGATGTAGGAGAAGGAGCAAGAAGAGCTGAAGATGTAGGAGAAAGAAAAAGAAGAGCTATGGGTGTAGGAGAACGAGAAAGAAGAGCTATGGGTGTAGGAGAAAGAGAAAGAAGAGCTGAGGAGGTAGGAGAAGGAGAAAGAAGAGCTGAGGAGGTAGGAAAAGGAGAAAGAAGAGCTGAGGAGGTAGGAGCAGGAGAAAGAAGAGGTGAGGATGTAGGAGTAAGAAGAACTGAAGATGTAGGAGAAGGAGCAAGAAGAGCTGAAGATGTAGGAGAAAGAGAAAGATGAGCTATGGGTGTAGGAGAAAGAGAAAGAAGAGCTATGGGTGTAGGAGAAAGAGAAAAAAGAGCTATGGGTGTAGGAGAAAGAGAAAAAAAGAGCTATTCTTGCTGAAGATGTAGGAGAAGGAGCAAGAAGAGCTGAAGATGTAGGAGAAGGAGCAAGAAGAGCTAAAGATGTAGGAGAAAGAGAAAGAAGAGCTATGGGTGTAGGAGAAAGAGAAAGAAGAGCTGAGGAGGTAGGAGCAGGAGAAAGAAGAGCTGAAGATGTAGGAGCAAGAGAAAGAGGAGCTGAGATGTAGGAGCAGGAGAAAGAAGAGCTGAGGATGTAGAAGAAGGAGAAAGAAGAGCTGAGGATGTAGGAGAATGAGAAAGAAGAGCTGAAGATGTAGGAAGAGGAGAAGATAGAGGAGTAGAGGGAGAAGAGATGGATAGATTGGAGGGCAATGGTATAGTGGAATGAGATGAGTAGAAAATATAAGAGGTGGACAGGGAGGAAGAGGAGGCCAAGGTGTAAGAGGAGGGAGGAGAGATAGAATGAGGGTAGGGTACACGCGTGTTTCAAATGAAATCAGAACCACACTTATTGACCATGTCATAAATCATGGTCTCTCACTGAGAGAAGCTGGGCAGAGAATTCAGCCCAATATAAACAGATCCACAGTGGCTTCAATTATCTGCACATTTCAGAGGGAAAACCGTTAAGTAACTATATGATTCTACTTCTACAATGAGAGTCCATGTAGTCTCGTTTGACATAGGTCTAGATTTCTACAGTAAATGTTCCTGCTTGTCCAAACATTTTTCAGAATTGAAGTTAGAGAACATTCAGGTGGACGAACAAGACTTCTTTCAATTGAACAAGAGCATGCCATTGTTGACATGGTGGTCCAGAACAACACCCTCTGTCTCAAAGAAATTCAGCAAAGAATAACACAGGACAATCAACTGTTCAACAATATCCACCAATGCATTCTCTCCACAATTGATCGTTTTCTAAGGAGAAATGCGATCCGAATGAAGCAAGTATACAAAGTGCCCTTTGAGAGGAACTCCGTTAAAGTGAAGGAGTTGCGATTCCAGTTTGTTCAAGTATGTGCAGCCCAATTACTGCACTTTTACTGCCAACACAAAGATATATTTTTTCTGAATTTTAAGTATGTGTCCATAAACTATTCCATGGTACTGTAAGTGAAAATATTTAGGCATATCTATGTATACTGCTTCTTCAAAGTGTGAACTCAAACTTCAGCAACAGTTTCACAGCAATATTGACTGCAATCAATGCCATTACCGTAAAACACTAACTTACTGTATTGTACCTTGTGTTGTTTTTACTCTAGAGAATATTGGAGTTGGATAGCAGTGCAACTCATTGTGAGTACCTGTATATTGATGAAGCAGGCTTCAGTCTTCACAAAAAAAGGAGAAGAGGGAGAAATGTGATTGGCCATCGTGCTACAGTCAATGTCCCTGGACAACGAGGAGGCAACATCACTCTCTGTGCTACAATTTCTACAACTGGTGTTGTGGCACACAGTGCTGTCTTGGGACCATACAACACAGCAAGGCTCCTACGTTTTTTAAACCTCCTCTGCAAATGGTGCTGAATTTTGTAGATGTTTGGGACAATGTCCAATTCCACCATTCAGTACTAGTGCGAGAGTGTTTTGAGAATCACCCACATTTCAGGATGGTGTTCCTTTCACCATTTTCTCCTTTCCTGAATCCAGTTGAGGAATTCTTCTACTCTTGGAGATGGAAAGTACATGATCGCAACCCTTACAACCAAGTAAGTCTTCTTCAAGCGATGGAAGAGCCCTGTGGAGATATTGGGGCACAATCATGTCAAGGATGGATACAGCATTCAAGGCACTTTTTCCCACGATGCATGGCTCGTGAAACTATTTGCTGTGATGCTGATTAAATTCTCTGGCCAGATGTAAAACTGATCACCAATCAGCCAACCACAAATAGGCCTCAGTTGAGCCATTTTGAGAACTTTGCAAGCATGGAGGCATAGGAAGATAAAGAGAGAGAGGAGTAGGACATTGTCGAAGAAAATATGCACGGAACAATATGTGTAGTATTTCAAATGATATTAGAGCAATGTTGGTGGATTATGTGATAAATCATTGCCTGACAATGAGGGAAGCTGGGCAGAGAGTCCACCCACATCTAAGCCGGTTCACAGTTGCATCCATTATAATGACATTCAGACAGGAAAACAGGTGTGTCTTCAACTCTCCACTCCAGACTGTATCTACAGTATTTACAGTACTGTACCGTATCACATTACTGTATCACATGCACTGTATTGCAAGTTGGCTAGTGCTCCTTTTGTAATAAAAATGGTAGTTTTGTGGAACATACAGTACAGTATAGTACAAAGCACTGTACCATTGAGATATTACAGTACTGTTTACAGTATACAGTACTGTAAAAAAACAAAAAAAAAAGAACCAAACCAATAACAATTTGTGGTTGCATTTTTCTACGGAATGACTAGAAGACCTTCTGGGGGTGGTCGGCAATGGCTGTTCACACAACAGCAAGAACTTGCCATTGTGGAAATGGTCAGAGCAAACACTGCAATCCGTCTCCACCAGCTACGGGAACAAATACTTGCAGATAGGCAAGTATTCATCAACATCAATCGAGTAGGCATTACTACGATCAGATGTGTCTTGGTAAAGCACAAAATCACATTGAAGCAATTGTACAAGGTCGCATTTGAGAGGAACGCCATCAGGGTCAAAGGACTTTGACAAGAATATGTGTGTGTGTGCCTGCGCATGTATGTGAGAGTGAGTTTGTGTGTGTGTGCGTGCGCATGTGTGTGTGTGTGCGTGTATGTGTGAGAGTGAGTGTGTGTGTGTGTGTGTGTGTGTGTGTGTGTGTGTGTGTGTGTGAGTGTGTGAATCTCGCAGGTTTCCTCTCAGACTTGGGAAAGTCTAGACTCTGCTCTGGAAATGAGGTCTGGGATCCAGCAGGTCCCTCGCATTCCGTACATTTTGTAAATGTGTTTGGCG
Source organism: allo-octoploid hybrid of Carassius auratus x Cyprinus carpio (assembly GCA_024542945.1). Taxonomy (NCBI): domain Eukaryota; kingdom Metazoa; phylum Chordata; class Actinopteri; order Cypriniformes; species allo-octoploid hybrid of Carassius auratus x Cyprinus carpio. The sequence goes on from CM044994.1 coordinate 30,410,159, forward strand.
GCACGATGCTTCACACCTGTTCCTCTTAATTAAGTTCACATATCGAACTGAGGCCAGACAGTTAGATTTCATTATTCTTCTGTATCTGGGTCGATGTAGGATCAGCTGGTGATCTTCTAGCACATTATGAACGCTTCTGTGTACTTTATCTGCTCACACGTGAAAAACTGAACTGCTTCTGTATCACACAGATCCTCCTTCGCCTTAAGAATCAGTCATGTGATGCAGCATTAACGACAGAACCTTAAAACACATGACTGTAACTAAACACGGCAAACTTTCCTTCACCTGAACACACACACGTGTGCTGATATTTCTGTGGATTTGGGTCGGTCTGTGATGATGGATGGTGTGGAGAGCAGAAGTTCATTCAGAGTCCTGAAACATCAGTTCACAGAAGAACCAAGCTGCAGATCATCTGAATATTAAAATAATGAGTGATCTGAAGAGTCTCTCCAATGCCCCACTGGTTTAAAACTCAATATTATGATGATTCAAAAAAAAAAAAAAAAAAAAAAAAAAACCTATAGAAAGAAAGAAAGTTAAGTAAGCATGTAAATAAATAATTATATATATATATATATATATATATATATATATATATATATATATATATATATATATAAAAATAATATCTCTTTATCCTAGACAGCAATGTGGGAGTAAACAAATAAATTTTTTGAAAATCATTTTTTTAGCATCACTGAGATACTATTATAGTTTTTATTAATTGTTTTAATTCATTCTTATTTTTTTTTATTTTTTTTCATTTAGTTTAGTTTTTTTTTTGGGGGGGGGGGGTGTTTTTGTCTTCTTTTTTTTAATAGTTTTTGTTAATTGTTTGAGTTGTTTTAATTTTAGATAACATTTTATTTTTTTTGTCAATGTTTTATTTATTTTGTAATTTATATTTAGTTTTTATTAATTGTGTGATTATTTTTTATTTTTAAATTGTATTTTTGCTTTTAGATTTTAGTTAAAGTTTTAGTATTTTTTTAATTTTTTAATGTCTATATAATTTTTATTAATTGTTTGAATTTTGAATGGTTAATTTAAGATTTTATGTTTTAATTTTAATTTTAGTTTTTTAGGTTTTAGTTAGTTTAGTTAGTGTCTGTGTCATTTGTATTAGTTTTTGTGTTTATATAGTTTTTATTAACTTTATTTCAGTTTAAGTTATGCTAGTACATCGAATTAAACTTCATGAAAATGAAAAAAGAGAAATCTGTCCTTCGCAACTAGCAACTTTATTAATAGCATATATTTTTATTTATTTAAACATTATAAGTAACATTATATAAATAATTAACATTTTGCAGATTCTGAAACAGGATCTGTATGATTCTGAGATCCATCTTTTCACACTGAGGACAACTGAGGGACTCAAACACAACTATTACAAAAGGTTCAGACATTCACTGATGCTCCTGAAGAAAACATGATGCATTAAGATCCGGGGGTGAAAACTTTTGAACAGAATGAAGATGACTTGTGCTTATTTGTTAAAGTTACTGTATAATTAAAGTTTATGTACTTTTAAGTACTTTTAAGTTGTAAAGAATATCTGCAGTGACATTTTTGTAAAGTATGTCTTGATTTGGAGGGGTGGGGGGGGGCTTGGAGTAAACAAGGTTGAGAACCTCTGGCTTAGACACGTGTTTCAGATGCTGAGAACGCTAGCCATAAATGTTTAATAATCGCGTACACTACCTCTGGATGATTCATGATCAGGTAGATCTTAAACCTCACTCTCACGCCAGAAAACTATTAATTGATCAAAAGGCTTCGTCAGACTTTTCAGAGCTGATCTACTCTTCCCTGTGGATGACCTCTGACCTACTTTCTCTACGATCTGAATTTCTGCGTATCGAGTTTTAGATTATTGAATTTGATGTTCAGAATTTCCTTTTCATCCTGAAAACTTGAAGCTGTATTTTTAAAAACTGGATATTTGCAGTCTAAGATTTCAGAACAACAACAAAAAAAATACTGTTTGAAAATACATGTCTATAAAACTCCGCCATAAAAACATTCAGCTGTGTTAAATTTAAAATGTTTAATGTTCAAGTTAAAAAAAAAATCAAATTCAGAACTATGTTATATGCCACATAATATTCATTTTTGTTAAATTACACTTGTCAATAATTTAAATTTACACAATATAAATTCACTTAGTTTTATTATATTATACAGTAAGCTCTATATAATAAGCATTTTAATGATGTGGGGTGACAAATGAAGTTCAAATAGTACAAGAATTTGAAGTATTTTCCTTGAATGTCATGAAATCACGTTGAATAATATGAGCTTTACACTTTTTAACACTAATTATTTAACAAGCTGTAACTTAAAATTAAAAACAAATTAAATGAATGTTTAACAATTAAATGCATGACAATAAAAACAGCAGAATACAGAAGAACACAAACGCTGGAGAGGGCCGGAGCTACATAAGGGAAATAATGACAATTATTTATTCACTGTGGGATCTTCTGAATTGAAAGGCCATTATGATAATAATATCTATTCTGATTCATCAACACAGTTTCACTGATCCTTTATAAACATAAAACCCAGGATAGAGCGTCTGAGTGAATGTGGTCTGGACTGTGTGGATGAGGCTCATTGTGTCAGAGACGCTGTAGAAGGACAGAGTTCCTGCACTGTGATCCACAAACACTCCTATTCTACTGCTGATGGACTTTATAGGGAGAACCGTCCATATGTTATTGTGTATGAATGAGTAACTGGAGGAAGAGCAGATCAAACTCCAGGACTGATCATTACCTCCAAACAAACACTCATAACCCGCTCCCTTCCTGCTGATTCTCTTATATGACACTGATATATACACATTATCTCCACTCCACTCCAGCTCCCAGTAACAGCGTCCACACACACTCTCTCTACACAACACCTGAGGCCACACATCAAATCTGTCTGGATGATCAGGATACGACTGCTCTGTGTCAGTGAAGGTAATCACTCTGTTGTTCTCAGACAGATGGAGGAGTTTATTCACTGTGTTCAGATCCAGAGTGAGCTGATGGGAATCTGATGGAGATAAAACACATCAGAATCAGGAATTATGAATCTGTTTGATCTTTTCATGTAGCTGAACTCTTCATGTTCAGTGTATCATCAGTGTCTCAGTACAGATGAACAGATATCTGTGCACATCATCATTTACATCATCAGTTATAAAACTCTTCTTTCACCTTCTACAGGAAGAACATGAACACACTCAGAGAGTTTTTCTGCTGGTTTTCTTACTGACTTACATTGTAGGAAGTCCTTCCTGGTCCAGAGAACAATGTTGGTGAGTGTGACTGTGGAAATCAACAGATATGAACAGTGAGATTCTCATGATCCTGTATCTATTCCTAACACATTTCTAATATGATGTTCTCCATGATATGAGATGATGATGGACTGGTTTCTGAGAGCAGATGAATCTCCAGGACTTTACCTCTGTCTGAGATCTTCTTGAGCTCCTCTTTGCAGAAATCCTCCAGTTTGTCTCTCAGCTGATGGACAGATTCTCTCAGAGCATCAGAAGAGAAGAGAGAACTGAAGAGATCATCATTTCCATCTGTAGATTCAGGAGGTGCTGAGAGAGACTGGAAACTCTACAGAAAACAGGGAAACACTTTACATTACAGCCGCGATTTACAGTGAAAGTAAACAGAATTTACAGCGTAATTTTTTGTAATTACAGTGTACCTATAGAGTACCTCGGTGTAGGTATCAGTGAATAATATGCAAAGTTTGGGGAATAACAGGGTTACAACATGGAAAATTACAAATTATTTATACTGAAAGTATTTTGAAACTAAGGGGTACCTATTCTAATATTACGTGGTATGTATGATCAATATAAGTGGTCTTATGACCTCAACACTTTAAGTAATATAAGGACTGAGGTGATAAAAACATGTTTTGCACCCAAATTACAATGTGTGATATGTCTTTACAAAGCATTTAGTTAACACCTAACCACTAGCTAACTAACCACCCTTTACACAAACATTGTTAGCGTAGCTAAAAGTCCAGTGCCAACAAAGATACAAAACAATAGTGAATGTTTATAAACATTTACAAATTATGAATAGATTCCACTTTAGATTGGGTACTGCAAAAACATGAAGAAATGATTAATAAATGATTTAAGATGTGCAAATAGAAGTCAACACAACAAACAAAGACCAAATATATAATCTTCACAGACGGTGATTATGAGCTAATGAATATACTGAAGATTAAAAAAAATAAAATCCATGATCATATTGTCAGGGAATCATCACCGTAACCTGGTCCCAGTCGCTGGAGTACTGATCACCTGCACCTGCACTCAATAATCAAACCCAGTACAAAGACTCCCTCACCTCAGTACTTCAGCGTCCGGTCTACCGTTCACTACTAAGTACCCAGACTCTCTCTACTCTAACCTGTGCTTATTCTGACCCCAGAATCCCCGACGATCCTCCTGTGGTTCTCCTTTGTTGTCTCCCCAGTTTCCTTAGATTATTTTACATTCCATCTTCATTATCACAAAACCCAAGACACACATTAAAAACAGATCCAATCACGGCGTCCTCTATTCATCAGTTATCAACGTTTGTAAATGCTGCAAAAAAAGACATCGCTGTCACTGCTTCAGAGTTCCTGCTGCTGGTGTGAATTTGTGGGGAAGTCGTGGCCTAATGGTTAGAGAGTTTGACTCCTAACCCTAAGGTTGTGGGTTCGAGTCTCGGGCCGGCAATACCACGACTGAGGTCTCCTTGAGCAAGACACCGAACCCCCAACTGCTCCCCGGACGCCACAGCATAAATGATACACACTGCTCCGGGTGTGTGTTCACTGCTGTGTGTGTGTGTGCACTTTGGATGGGTTAAATGCAGAGCACGAATTCTGAGTATGGGTCACTTGGCTGTATAACCAGGAGAACTTTCTAGGAAATAGTTTGGATGATAAAACATCTGCTAAGAACATAAATGTCCATCTAACAGCTCAAGCACATCAGTGGAGTCTCATAAAAATCAATAAAAATCAATTTTATCAAGTTTGAAGATCATCTGATCCAATTTTGATGAATGTTACTCAGAATCTTCACTATCGAGTTCACTGATTTCACCATTATGCAGTAAATCAGAAGGAAAAATGAGGAAAAAAGCTGAAATGTTAGTGAAGTTTTGAACTGTTGGTGGCGCTAGTGGTGTTTGACAGCTAAATATATCTTCCAGAAGAAAGAGCTGATAGAAATGATTCCTAAGAGATTTCTAATTTGTAAGCGGCGTCTCTTTCAGAAGAAGATGATCAGATGAGAGTCTGACTGATGATTATATAATAAGACACTCATGAACTGTTTCTCTGTGAGTCTCTGTCACAGCAGGATCTGCTCAAGTCCACTCTGACCCTGTTCTTCTAGATCTGTGTTACCTGCAGGAACTGGATGTGATCCTGTGTGTGTGAAAGCTGCTCCAGCTCAGCGTCTCTCCTCCTCAGATCATTGATCTCCTGCTCCAGTCGCTCCAGTCGTTCTTCAGCTCGACTCACTGCAGTCTTTTCCTGATCTCTGATCAGTCGTATCAGCTCTTTCTCTCTCTGCTGGATTCTCTGCTGGAGAGTCTTCTGCGTCTTCTTCAGCTGCTCCTGCAGGACAAACAGATGATAGTGAATCTCACAGAAAACTACTGCCACTAAATCATCATGAACAGATGAATCCAGTAAACGTAGGGTGAGGCAGTTTAAAGGTTACTTATCTCAACTGATAAACAATGACTGTAGGTTCAAACTCCAGAAGTGATGATCTGTTACAATCATCTTACATGAATCAACATGAAGATTAAGGCACATTTCACAGTGCAATTCCAAGCATTAGAAAAGTGAAACTAACACAGACGTAGAGCTTCACACTGACAGTGTTTCTTCTGTGTAGTATAGTTTTCTTTATGCCTGACAGATGTTTATTTTGTCAAAGAAAGGGTGAATAGTTCATTTAATTATTTTATGTAGCTTAAGGCCTATGTTTTAAGAAAGTGTTGATAAAGATTTATATGGTGCAGATATAAACACATATGAAACAAATGTCCAATATTTCATCAGTGTCTAGTGTTAAATACCTGTTTCTCTGTCCTCTGGTCTGCAGCTGATACAATGTCATGGTTTTTATGTTCAATAATAGTACACAGCACACATATACACTTCTGATCAGTGCGACAGAAAACCTCGAGGATCTTCTCATGTTTCTGGCAGATCATCTCCTGCAGTCGTCCAGTGGCTTCAGTCACTTTGTGTGGTTTACGTGAATGATACTCCTCATGCCGCTCAAAATGAGTTTGACAGTAAGACTCCAGACACACCAGACAGGACTTGACGGCTTTGTATTTTCTTCCAGTACAGACGTCACACTGCACATCTCCAGCTCCAGCGTCACAGTCAGCAGAGAGTCTGGTCTTCTTCAGTTTCTCCACCACTTCAGCCAGCATGGTGTTTCTAGCTAAAGCAGGTCTTGGACTGAAGGTCTGTCTGCACTGAGGGCAGCTGTAGACTCTCTTCTGATCCTCCTGATCCCAGCAGTCTGTAATACAGCTCTTACAGTAACTGTGTCCACAGGGAATGGCCACTGGATCCTTCAGGAGATCCAGACACACTGCACACATGAACTCATCCTGAAAAACTCTGGCTTCTGCCATTTTACTGCACGAACACAGAGACACAGACACACAACAGCTCAACTACACTTCAGTTTCTCTTTCCCTGAACTTATGAGATTCTGTTTCCTGGTTCTGTGTTTGAGTCACGTGTGTAAAACAGGTGTGTCTGTGAGTCTGTAAAGCAGGTTTCTCATCCCTGAGTTTAGTTTCAACACACCTGACTGTTATTAAAGTAAATACAAAGAACTTGACTTGGAAAAGTGATTCTCCTAGACTAGAAATTGGGAACCCTGATAATTAAATGTCTACCAGATTTCATTCTCAGACAAACACTCAAAGAACACAAGTAAATAAATAAGAAGTGGACACTATTTTTTACCGTGTGAACAGTAAACATACAGGCACGAAGTGAATGTTGAGACAGAATGAGTCTACTCGATGGTTCTGCATAATTATCAAAATCATTTATTTGAGTATACAGAACATATATATATGGGGCTTGAATGTTTCAGAAACAAGAAAGAGGTTTCACTAAAGACAACACAAGACAAAGAACATGGGAAAACACCGGAAAACCAGGGGCTTACAAGGGACAGGTGAAGGTGATAAAAAGGGAAACTAAAAGGGTAGCTATGGCAACAAACAAGGGTAACTATGAGAAACAAGGCACACAGTAAACAGTAGCTGGAAACAGACAGAAACACTGGGAACAGAACATAGGCAATAGAAGTTTTTGGGAACGAATGTAATTCGTTTGGGAACGGAGAAAGACCGTTCCATTAATAGACTCCGGCATTATGGCATCATTACCACTTCGGCAGTGCATTATTTCTCTAATAATTTTAACGGCTTGGAATAACACCTCAAGACATTGTTCAGATATTTTATTTCAAGACATCTGTAATGTTTCTGAAACTAAACCCTTGTGTGTGTAATTTATGCACCTCACTCCAAAACTTCTATTGCTATTTGAAAAACATAATTTTAGAGCTAAAAACGATGGTTTGAACCATTGACATGCAGTCTGACATGCAGTTGTTAATGCAGTCTAATGAAGTTTTTAGAAAGAGAGATTATGCGTGTGTGAACACCTGCATCTGTGCGTCTCTCAGCAGTGTTCAGCAGCAGCGTCTCTAATAGCAAATCTTTAGGTTGTACAGCTTCAAGAACCTCACTACTGAGAAATGTCATGTAGCTTTTCAGCTGCAAACAATTTATTTATTTATTTTTGTTAAATTTGCAGAGTAGCGCTGACAACTAATTTCTGTGCACATCACCACCTTGTGTGCGCCAGTGTGTGTCTGTACTGTGTGTCCATTTGTGAGAGAGAACAAGAGAAGGGAAACATGATTTCTGTACATAAAAAAGTTGCAAAACATGGAAATAGTTTGTCAACCTTTAGCCTATTGTTTGTTATATTAATTTGCTCAGAGTCTTTTGGAGTTTTGGTTCTTCTACTGTTTTAGATAGCCCATAGTATAACAAAAATATTATACATCACTTCATTGTACTTGGGCCCCCTGGATGAGCGTGCATAAGCACGGGCCTAGAATGTCTATGTGGCAGCTGCAACAAACCAAAACTCCATCTGTGACAGAATGGAGAAAAAACCTTGGAAGAAACCAGGCTCAGTCGTGGGCCAGTTCTCCTCTGACCAGAAGAAACCAGCAGTTCAATTCCAGGCTGCAGCAAAGTCAGATTGTGCAGAGGACTCAACTAGGATACGTACTGGATCTGGTGGCTACGGTGACCTCGGAATAAGATAGAAATAGACTAATATTAGCGTAGATGCCATTCTTTTTACGATGTAACGTACATTGGGTGTTATGGGAAGTGTTCCCAGGTCCGGTTGACCTAATTACTGCAGCCTAACAATCCATTAACGGATTTGAAAATTAGAAATGTGTTAGTGTGTTATGTCTAAGCCAGGTTAAAGAGATGGGTCTTTAATCTAGATTTAAACTGACAGAGTGTGTCTGCCTCCTGAACAGTGTTAGGTAGATTGTTCCAAAATTTGGGAACTAAATAGGAAAAGGATCTGCCGCCTGCAGTTGATTTTGATATTCTAGGTATTATCAAATGGCCAGAGTTTTGAGAACGCAGTGGATATGGAGGACTATATTGCGACATGAGCTCGCTCAAGTACTGAGGTGCTAAATAATTCAGGGCTTTATAAGTAATTAGCAAGATTTTATAATGTATATAGTGTTTAATAGGTAGCCAGTGCAGTGTCGACAGAACCAGGCTAATATGGTCATACTTCCTGGTTCTAGTAAGAACTGTAGCTGCTGCATTTTGGACCAGCTGGAGTTTGTTTATTAAGCGTGCAGAACAACCACCCAATAAAGCATTACAATAATCCAAACTTGAGGTCATAAACGCATGGATTAACATTTCTGCATTTGACATTGAGAGCATAGGTCGTAATTTAGTTATTTTTCTGAGATGGAAAAATGCAGTTTTACAAATGCTAGAAATGTGGCTTTCAAAGGAAAGATTGGTATCAAATAGTACACCTAGGTTCCTAACTGATGACGAGGATTTTACAGAGCAGCCATTAAGTCTTAGACAGTGTTCTAGGTTATTACATGCAGAGTTTTTAGGTCCTATGTTTTTTCAGAATTTAGCAGTAAGAAATTACTCATCATCCAGTTTTTTATATCGACTATGCATTCTGCTAGTTTTTCAAATTGGTATGTTTTGCCAGGCTGCAAAGAAATATAGAGCTAAGTATCATCAGCATAACAGTGAAAACTAACACCGTGTTTCCTGATGATATCTCCCAAGGGTAACATGTAAAGCGTGAAGAGTAACAGCCCTAGTACTGAGCCTTGAGGTACTCCATACTGCACTTGTGATCGATATGATACCTCTTCATTCACTGATACGAATTGATGGCAGTCATATAAGTACGATTTGAACCATGCTAATGTACTTCCACCAATGCCAACAAAGTTTTCTAGTCTATGCAAAAGAATGTTGTGGTCAATAGTGTCGAACGCAGCACTAAGATCCAGTAGCACTAATAGAGAGATACAACCACGATCAGATGATAAGAGCAGGTCATTTGTAACTCTAAGGAGAGCAGTCTCAGTACTATGATACGGTCTAAATCCTGACTGGAAATCCTCACAGATGCCATTTTTCTCTAAGAAAAATATAATTGTGAGGATACTACCTTTTCTAGTATCTTGGACAGAAAAGTGAGATTTGAGATCGGTCTGTAATTAACTAGTTCTTTGGGGTTAAGTTATGTTATGTTTTTTTTTTTTTTTTTATGAGAGGCTTAATAACAGCCAGTTTGAAGGTTTTGGGGACATATCCTAATGACATTGATGAATTAATAATAGTCAGAAGAGGATCTATGACTTCTGGAAGCACCTCTTTTAGGAGCTTAGATGGAATAGGGTCTAACATACATGCTGTTGGTTTAGATGATTTAACAAGTTTAACAAGTACAATTCTTCTCCTATAGTAGAGAATGAGTGGAATTGGTCCTCAGGCAATCTATAGAACGCTATCTGATGCAATACTATAGCTGACGGCTGCATGGTTACAATTTTATCGCTAATAGTATCGATCTTAGAAGTAAAGTAGTTCATAAAGTCATTACTACTGTGCTGTTGGGAAATTTCAACACTTGTTGATGCTTTATTTTTCGTTAATTTAGCCACTGTATTAAATAAATACCGGGATTATGTTTGTTTTCTTCTAAAAGAGGTGAAAAGTAATCAGATCTAGCAGTTTTTAATGCTTTTCTGTAGGATAGGTTACTTTCCCACCAAGCAATATGAAATAACTCTTGTTTTGTTTTCCAATGATGCTCTCTTTAGGGTGCGAGTGTGCTCATTATACCACAGTCAAACTGTTTTCCTTAATCTTCCTTAAAGGGGTGCTATTATGCTTTTTCACTTTTTCAACTTTAGTAAGTCTGTATTGCTACTGTTTGAACATTAAAAGGATCTGCAAAGTTACAAAGCTCAAAGTCCAATTCAAAAGGAGCTATTTTATTTAACATTTACATTTAATCATTTAGCAGACGCTTTTATCCAAAGCGACTTACAAATGAGAACAATAGAAGCAATCAGATCAACAAGAGAACAACAACGGTATACAAGTGCTATGACAAGTCTCAGTTAGTCTAGTACAGAACACGTAGCCAGGTTTTTTTTTTTTTTTTTTTTTAAGAATATGATAGACAAGAAAAGAAAATGTAAGTACTAGTATTAGTTGGTTAAGTGCTGGTGAAAAAGATGAGTCTTTAGATGTTTTTTGAAAATGAGTAAAGACTCAGCTGTTCGAATTGAGATCATGAGGTCATTCCACCAGCTGGGCGCAGTCCAGGAAAAGGTCCGTGAGAGTGATCTTGAACCTCTTTGGGATGGCACCAAAAGGCGTCGTTCACTTGCAGAGCGCAAACTTCTGGAGGGCGCATAAGATTGATCTAATGAGCTTAGGTATGTTGGTGCCGTGCCAGTGGTCGTCTTGTAGGCAAGCATCAGTACCTTGAATTTGATGCGAGCGGCTACTGGTAGCCAGTGTAACCTGATGAGGAGAGGAGTAACGTGAGCTGTTTTTGACTCATTGAAGACAACCCTCGCTGCTGCATTCTGGATCAGTTGCAGAGGCTTGATAGTACATGCAGGAAGGCCCGCCAAGAGAGCATTACAATAGTCCAGTCTGGAGAGAACAAGAGCTTGGACAAGAAGTTGGGTGGCTTGCTCTGACAGGAAGGGTCTAATCTTCCTAATGTTGTATAAGGCAAATCTGCAGGACCGGGTCATTGTAGCAGTATGGTCTGTGAAGCTTAACTGATGATCCATCACAACTCCTAAGTTTCTGGCTGTCCTGGAAGGAGTTATGGTTGACGAACCCAGTTGTATAGAGAAGTTGTGATGAAACGATGGGTTAGCTGGAACCACCAGCAGTTCTGTCTTAGTAAGGTTGAGCTGAAGTTGATGGTCATTCATCCAGCTAGAAATGTCACTCAGACAGGCTGAAATGCGAGCAACTACCGTCGGGTCATCTGGTTGGAATGAGAAGTAGAGTTGAGTGTCATCAGCGTAGCAGTGATAGCAAAAGCCATGCTTCTGAATGACAGATCCTAATGACGTCATGTAGATGGAGAAGAGAAGTGGTCCAAGTACTGAGCCTTGAGGAACCCCAGTTGCAAGTTGTTGTGACTTAGAAACTTCACCACTCCAAGACACCCTGAAGGATCTATCAGAAAGGTAGGACTTAAACCACTGGAGTGCGGTTCCAGAGATGACCATCTTTCTGAGGGTGGACAGGAGAATCTGGTGATTAACGGTGTCAAAAGCAGCAGACAGGTCCAGCAAAATGAATACTGAGGATTTTGAAGCTGCTCTTGCCAGTCGCAGAGCTTCAGTAACCAAGAGCAGGGCAGTGTCAGTTGAGTGGCCGATTTTGAAGCCAGATTGGTTGCTGTCCAGGAGGTTGTTCTGTACAAGAAACAGAGAGCTGGTTGAACACAGCTCGTTCGAGTGTCTTTGCAATGAATGGAAGAAAGGATACCGGTCTGTAGTTTTCTAGAAGTGCTGGATTTAGAGATGGTTTCTTCAGCAGTGGGCTTACCCGAGCCTGCTTAAATGCTGTGGGAAATGTTCCAGAGTGAAGAGAGGAGTTGATAATGTGAGTAAGTGAAGGTATGACTGAAGAGGAAATCGCTTGAAGGAGGTGAGTGGGGATCGGATCAAGTGGACAAGTAGTAGGATGACTGGACAGGATAAGTTTGGAAACGTCCATCTCTGAGAGTGGAGAGAAGGAGGAGAGAGAGTGTGCATTAGTCATCGTGAAGTTATCCTCAGTTTGCGGTGTGGAGAATTGGTCACTGATGGTTCTTGTCTTATTTGTGAAGAAAACTGCAAAGTAGTCAGCTGTAAGAGTCGATGGAGGAGGAGGTGGAGGTGGATTAAGAAGAGAAGAGAAAGTTTTGAAGAGTGTCCGAGCGTCACAACAGTTGTTGATTGTTGTGGTAGTATGATGTTTTAGCAGTGAAGACATTTGCAGAGAAGGAAGAGAGGAGAGGCTGATACACACTGAGGTCGGTAGAGTTTCTTGATTTATGCCATTTTCTCTCTGCAGCCCTGAGTTTAGAGCGATGTTCACGGAGAACATCGGACAGCCAGGGGGCAGATGGGGTGGTGTGTGCTGGTCTAGATGACAGTGGGCAAAAGTTGTCCAAGCAAAAATTTAGAGTGGAGCAAAAAGTGTCCGTAGCACTGTTCGTGTCCAGAGCTGAAAACTGAGAGAGTGAAGGAAGTGAGGATGAAACCACAGAGGATAGGCGAGATGGAGAGAGTGAGCGTAGGTTCCGTCGAAAGGTGACCTGCGTTGGAGTGTGTGCCGCTTCAGGAGTAAGTGCTAGGTTAGCAGTAATGAGGAAGTGGTCTGAGGTGTGCAGTGGAGCAACTAAAGAGTTGTCCACGGAGCAACAGCGTGTGTAGATGAGGTCCAGTTGGTTGCCTGATTTGTGAGTCGCTGTAGTAGACACTCGCTTGAGATCAAATGAGGCGAGCAGAGTGTTGAAGTCAGCAGCCTGGGGTTTATCTAGGTGGATGTTGAAGTCACCAAGCAGTACCAGAGGAGTACCATCTTCAGGATAGTTTGATAGCAGCACGTCCAACTCCTCCAAGACGTTTCCCAATTGACTTGGGGGACGATAAATGGCCACAAAGTGGATTTTAACAGGGTGGGTTACAGTAATTGCATGTGATTCAAATGAACCGTTACCTGTAGGTGATGGTTGAAGATCAAATTTCCAATCTTTTGATATAAGGAGACCAGTACCTTCACCCCTCCCAGTCATACGAGGGGTGTGGGAACAAGTGAAATTAGTGGAGAGGGCTGGGGGAGTGGCAGTGTCTTCAGGTTTGATCCAAGTCTCAGTCAGTTCCATGAGGTTGAGACCGGAATGAGTAGCAATAGAAGAAATGAAGTCTGCTTTGTTAACAGCAGACTGGCAGTTCCAGAGACCAACTGGAATAGAGAGTGTAGTAGTAGAGGTCTGAGGGACAGGCCGTAGATTTGTCGGGCAGGCCTTCCTTCGAAGTACATAGCGTGCTCTCCGAGTGTTAGTAGTGATAGTAGAAATCTGAAAGCACATAGTGACTCCAAGTGACCAAAATAAGTATTTGAGGACAAGCTATACAAAAATTAAAGGGGAGAAAAGCAATACTCAAGTGCCCTGTCGGTGTCCTTGCTCGGTGGAGTCGCGCAGGTAGAGTCGATGGTCTTTACACTCGTCGGTCTTCACACGAGGGCTGCCACGACCGCTGCCGCGGTGAAACCTACCACTTATATTTGCCTGATTACCTGTGATTGAAGTCACCTGGTCACGCCTCCCTATTTAGCAGACCGAAACTGGGCAGTCCCGCGATAGGCAAACACAAAACCAAACGCCACTTCACACGTATTTACCAGGGTAAGACACACAGTAAATAAAGCAAAGTTTTCCTAGCAACGACGATCACGCAGTAGTCTAATGAGAAAACGAGGCAAAACACTTACAAACTGCTGTCCTTATCTGTCACTCAACTGTTTCTTCTGACAAGCGCTTCCAAAACAGCTAATTAAGTACTTTCACTGGTTTTGGTCACGCCTCCCTATTTAGCAGACCGAAACTGGGCAGTCCTGCGATAGGCAAACGCAAAACCAAGCGCCACTTCAGCACATATTTACCAGGGTAAGACACACAGTAAATAAAGCAAAGTTTTCCTTTCCATTTTAACAGAAATCACTTTTCAAAAACTACGACTCGTTTGGACTACAACAAATATTTTCTGGGATTTGTGATATCACAAAGATTGACGAATGGGACGAGACCTGGTTGAGCTTCACTAGAGAAGGCAACGAGTGTTATTATCACTATGTCGGAGACACGTTAGTTTTCCCAAGACAGGCGAGCTTAGAGTGGTTAAAATCATCCGGGTTTAAATCGCGCTCAGATTGATTTGATTTTGACACAATATTTAAACTGAAGCTGACAGCAGGCAGCTATGGTAAGAGGCAGGACATTTCCTGACCAGGCGCCGAGTGCTGTCAATCATTTAACACACATTAGCTGCTTTTCCACTGTCGGGCCAGTGTGAGCCAGTGCTTTAAATGGGCCGGACGGGGCTAATAGCCTCGGGCCAGTAGCACAGAGGCCAAAATAGCACTGCGTTTCCACCGTCGGGCCTGAAGCTCTGCTGCGCTTCACTAAAACTCGCCCTTTACACACCTCTCAGGAACAACGTCATGCAATCCAATCATTTCACCAACAAAGAGAAGTTATCAGAAAACTAATAAGAAATAAATCACTGGAACATGCGCGATCACAAAACGAACACGATAACAGTGGCCTTTTGTTTGCATGCTTTGTTAAATATTTAAATTCAAAAACATCAATTTTACTATAAGTGATGCATTGAGCATAATGAATTAATTTATCAGGCTTGAAAATTTGTCACAGAAATAAATGTATTTCTATTTTATTTATTTTTAACGCTGAAGCGTTATGAAAATAGCCTGCTTATTCAGTCGAGACTGTTTCTGTTTATTTGTAGTTACATACATCACATTTGGAATGAATGATAATTTCTCTATTTTTGTAAAAGCTCCCGAACAAAAACCATTATTATATTTTTATGACATAGGTTACGTGGAGCTAAACTCTCCAGACGAGACTTATGACAGATAAAATATGTTACTACACGATTGTGATAGAGAATAAGAAGCTGACATCTGATTTCTTCAAACGGTCACATTTACCATGTTTACTATGGTAACGTTAATACCTAGCGTGCATATTCTTTTGCATCGATAATAAATATTTCTGCCTTTTATGGTGATTATAATCCACATCGGATCGGATCGAGTCATATCAAACACTCGCTGCTGACTTAAAGTGAGCTTTGAGCTCAACTTATTTTAAAAAGTGTTTAATGCTGGTGTTATAGCTGTTAGCTTTCTGAAATGATCCGCTGCGCTGACGCTCTCTAGACGGCGAGAAACTCCGCCTTTGTTCATAACCACTCCTCTAGCCCCAGCTGGCCCGCTTTGGCCCAAGGTTTTCGTCGGGCCAAAAAACCCAGGCCATTGGCCCCAAGGAAGCCCAGACGAGGCACGATCAAGCCCCAAAAGTGACAGTGGAAACGTGACTGGCCCTGGCATGCACAAGCACGCCCGCTTTAAGCCCGACAGTGGAAACGCGGCTACTGGCCCAGCTAACCAGTAACAGCACACACTGGCCCAGCTAACCAATCACAGCACATCTCGTATTCCAGAAGGCGGGCCTTCATTTGTTACAGGAACTATTCGAGTTGTTCATGCCAGACTGGGGAGAGAAGTATTGTAATAATGTAAAATATGTGAAAAATAATGTGTTTTTCGAACAACCTAGTATGAGAGCCTGTTCTAGTACACCCCCAAAACAAAATCAAGACTTTATAAAAGAGCATAATAGGACCCCTTTAAGTGTAAAGGAGCAACTGTATCTAAAATGCTAGAAAAGAGAGAGTCCATAGTTTCTGTTACATCATCAAGTTGTTCTGAGGTTTTGGATATGCCAAGGAATTGGGATAAATCAGGAAGATTACTTACAAAGCAGTCTTTTGTGGTAGAAGTGATGGTTCTACTTGTAACAAGGAGTAGAATTTACAGTTTTAGATATATGAAGTTTGCACAAGACTAAATAAAGATCTGAGATATCATCACTTGGCTGCATAATTTCAGCACCATCAACATCAATTCCATGTGACAGTATTAAATCTAGAGTATGATTTTGACAATGAGTAGGTCCTGAGACGTGTTGTCTAACCCCAATAGAGTTCAGAATGTTGTTATTTTGTTCGTTATGTTCGTTTTTTATTTTCTAGTTCGGGGAACAGACACAGTCTCTATAGTGTGATATCTAGGTGAAAGAGTCTCTATGTGCTGAGAATTAACTGATTTCTGTGGCGTGAGGTGGCAGAGACATGCAAAATATGCAGAGCTGGGGGATGCGAGGACTGGAATTGAGAACCGCTGGTGTGGAGTAGAGCTTGTTGTTTGTCGTTTCTCCGATCACAAATGCAGACATGGTTTTATGTTTATGCGGCACCATGCAACGCAATGCGTAAAAAGACAGTATAAGTCATTATAATTCTGAATGATGTCCCCACTAGATGCAACAAATGGCTCGTTTGTAATGAGTTTTATTTATATCGCTGGTGTTCTGACCGGGACATGCATTTCAGTATATTAAGGGGTGTAACATTTCCGTCACATGCTTGAGGTATTCGGCCAATCACAACACACTGGATAGCTGGCTTATCAGAGCACACCTCACTTTTCAGACACACACACACACACGCACACACACACACACACACACACACACACACACACACACACACTCACTCTCTCTCTCTCTCTCTCTCTCTCTCTCTCTCACACACACACACACACACGCATGTTTGTTTTTGTGAATTGTGGGGACATTCCATAGGCATAATGGTTTTTATTCTGTACAAACTGTATATTCTATTGCCCTACACCAACCCTACACCTAACCCTACCCCTTACTGGAAACTTTGTGCATTTTTACTTTCTCAAAAAAACTCATTCTGTATGGTTTATAAGCGTTTTGAAAAATGGGGACATGGGTTATGTCCTCATAAGTCACCCTCTCCTTGTAATACCTGTGTCATACCCATGACATTATACAAAGTTGTGTCCTGATATGTCACAAAAACACACACACACTCACACACACACACACACACACACACACACACACACTCACACACACACACACACACACACACACACACACACACACACACACACACACACACATACACACTCTCTCTCTCTCTCTCTCTCTCTCTCATTCTCACTCTCTCTCTCACACACACACACACACACACACACACAAAGAGCATTGACATAATAAAAGCATTCTCACAGGTTTTGTCCAGACACGCATCATGTTTCCCATTAATCAGTAAACTCATGAATAAACATGAATAAACACGCAGTGTTTGGGTCATTTTGACCCAGATTTTCTTTATTCTGGAAATACTAGTGTTCTCACATCAGACTAAAACATACTGACTTTGTTCAAACAGGGAATAACAACTTCCTTAAAAAATTTAGATAATTTTGTACTTTCTTGAGATGTTTTCCCATCAGTGGCGTTCCCAATGAAACATGACTGGCCTACAGAAATATTGCTATATTATTACTGAATATTGGGTTCAGTGTTTTTAATGTTTTGAGGATGTATATCTTCACTGTTTTTGCAGCGTGTTTACAGATGATTCTTTGGCTCCTGTGTCATGTTTTTCAGGTAAAGATCCGGGTGTACAGTAACGGCAGACTATGAGGGGTAATAACCATCTGCAGCACAAACACTGAGAATAATAAAGCAGAAGATGTGTGCATAATTCACAGCAGATGCTTTTATCCATAAATCAGCAGTTAAACACAAGAACATCACATTCTGCTGGTCCTGTTTTAACCCTCAGAGACTCAAACACTGATTCTGATGATGCAGTTTCTTTTTCCCTTTAGATGTGTTTATAGGAAGCCGCTGGTTATAAAATCCTGCATATTTTATGGGGGCAAGTGGTACAGAATTTGTGCACAAACGCTGACATACGAGGGAGTGTCATGCTTTAACCTTTAGATGAGTCTTTCTGTTAATTAAAGACTGAAATCATCATTGAATCGTCGTAATGTCAGTGAAGCCGTTTAAATCACATTCAGAATGCCATTTTTAACATTTTATGCACATGATCGAACACCCAGCTAATGTTCTGCTAAAGGCTCCTTTAAAGTTATGAACAAATGTTCTTTAAGTAAAACATGTGTCTTAAATTAAAACAGAAGCATAAAATTCTCGCAATACCTCATTAAGTTTAGAAGCCGAGTGAGTCTCAACTGCATCATTTTTTTTCTTCTGTTACAAAAAGTCTTTGAATGTGGTATTTGCCAATTTAGTAGTCTTTTTTGTATTAACCTCATGCTTGTCGTCTTATTACCATTTTTCTTTACATTTCTTGCTGGATGTTATATTCTCCAGTTCGTCCAGTTCATCTTGTCATGTTCATATTTTTGGTAAATGTTGCAATTTTCTGTCACTAAATATATAAAAAAAAAAAAAAAAAATCTGAGGTTTGCTTAATCTGATCACATCATCATCATTAGTGTGATTTTAGCATTCTGGGAGATTCAGATTGTATATTTTCTCCTGCCAGACTTGTTTTTATAAGCAAAGCATAATGTAAGTGTCATATTTAATTGCAGTTACACACAGGTTTCCACAGATTCCCCGGAGAGCTGTGAACAAATGAGCAAGACTTGAGGTCAGACGAGAGACTCGGCAGACTCTGACTATGTCCAGAACAGCAGAACTGGAGCAGGAGGATGAATGAGACGCAGATGGAGCCTCAGAGAAACCATTCTGGGTCACACCGGCTCATAGAGTCACTTCATGATGCTTTCAGAGACTGAAGGTCATTAAATCTCCATCTTAAATCACTAATGAGAATTAATGAATGACATGGAAAGGCTGAGCGCCTCACACAGTGTGCTAGTGATCCATTTAATGCTGTTTCATCAGATCAGATTTAGATATTCAGATTTTACACAAGCATATGAACACAAGAAGAGCAGATGCACCATCTTCACCTGCTGGACCAGAAACAGGTGGAAAAATCCCACAGATGCACATTACAGGAAAGACATAGCCGTTTTATTAATGTTAACAAAATCTATTGTTAAATAATGTAAGTATAGAAACTAAACTCAAGCTATAAAACCCAAATGAAAACTAAACTGAAAGGATAAATGAATATATGGAGCACAAAAGCAGTCATAAGTATCACAGGTATATTTGTAGCAATATCCAACAATACATTGTATGGGTCAAAATTATAAATTTTTCTTTTATGCCAAAAATCATTAGGACATTAAGTAAAGTAATTTCAAAATCACACAAGGTCCCCAGATAAAACTAATCCCGTGTGAATAGGGCTAATGTTGAACACAGTTGTGCTGCACAATATTTTTCTGGAAACTGTGATACATTTTATTTTTCAGAATTCACAGATGAATAGAAAGTTCAAAAGAACAGCATTTATTTGAAATAGAAATCTTTTGGAACATTATAAATGTCACTTTTGAGCAATTTAATGCATCTTTGATGAATAAAAGTATACATTTCTCTAAAAAAAAAAAACATCACTTTTTCACAACAATAACAGAAAAAAACAACAGCTAAGTCTGGAGTAATGATGCTGAAAATTCAGTTTGATTAATTACATTTTAAAAGATATTCACATCATAAACAGCTATTTTAAACTGTAATAATATTTCACATTTTTGCTGTATTTTTGATCAAATAAATGCAGCCTCGATGAACAGAAGAGACTTCTTTCCAAAACATTAAAAAATCTCACCAAATGCAGAAGTGTACTATATACAGTATATAAATTAAAGGACAATTATTCAATGTCATCAAAGTTGCTTTGGATAAAAGCGTCTGCTAAAAGACTAAATGTAAATGTATAAATTAAAGAATTTTCCCAAGCAGTGTCATACCCAAATTTGTCCTGGGTTACAGACAATTCAAAACTACAACTTGTGACAGTGATAAAAACACCCAGAGCACCAAACACTACATCATCTTTTGTGAGAAAGTGGGTCAAATGACAGATGACAGACTCACTAAGCCTTCAAAAACGCAGTTGTTTCTGCGGTGGATTCAGCAGGTCTGTGTGTTGAAGGGCAAATACAGTAGAGACGCGGATCCGTCAGGCCCAGAGGAACATGAGCAAATATCCAGCCTGTCATCTCGGATTTGCTTCAGAATGCTCACTGGCTGTTCAGAGGACCGCGTCGCCATGGCAACCGCTTCATCATGCATCATGAAACACCTTCATGCATGTTTTCATCTCTTTATTCGCGGGGTGATGATGCGATCATGATGAAAGGAATCTGAAGTTTCAGCGTGAGCATCATTCAGAACTGAACTCATTATGTGTTTATAACTACAGTTTATTCCCTCAAACTGTTTTGGAACACCAAACAGGTGCCGTCAGAATGAGAGTCCAAACAGCTGATAAAAACATCACAATAATCCACAGCACTCCAGTCCATCAGTGAACATCTGGAGAAGACAAAAGCTGAAACACATCCAGCATTAAGATGTTTTTAACTCAAATACATAGAGTCTATAATCCATAATAACACTTCCTCCAGTGAAAAAGTGTTCTGGTGTGAATCAGGAGAGAAATCTGCACTGATTACAAGCCAAAACTGTCCAAAACACTCCAAACTTTAAAGCTCTTCTCTTCTCCAGATGTTCACTGATGGACTGGAGTGCTGTGGATTACTTGTGGATTATTGTGATGTTTTTATCAGCTGTTTGGACTCTCATTCTGACGGCACCCATTCACTGCAGAGCATCCATTGCTGAGACACTGATGCAATGCTACATTTCTACAAACCTGATGAAGAAACACACTCATCCTGATCTGAAATGAACCGAGGGTGAACACATTTCCAGATCATTTGAATTTTTGCCTGAACTATTCCTTTAAGTCTTGCAGCTCTGTCCTTATATCATGATGTAAAATGTAAACTGCAGCAGACTCAACAGGTACAGATCATCAGGTCACATGTTTTACACATATTTGTGTTTTTATAGCCAGTGTTTCTGCTGCTTTAGTAGTTCTCAGTGTGAATGAATGCAGTGCTGGAGCGTTTTACTGTCATTATCAGCAAAGCAGCGCAGATGCTTTGCCATAGAAACAAATGACATCTGAGCGTGAAGAAACAAGCATGCTGCCAACTCATAATTACAGTAATTCCAGCTGCATTAGTGCAGGAAAACACACTCAGATGCAGATCTGTCAGCGTGTTTCTCACTGAACACACAATGAAGAACGGCTTCAGATCAATCAGTTTAACTGCAGCATCTGTGAGCAAACACAGGCTCACTTCACACACACACACACACTGCGCTCATCAAGTACACACTTCCGTGGCTAATATTACCCATAATCCCATGCAGCACAGAAGCGGAGCTGTGGTATTTAATACATGTGTGGAGTAAGAACATATAATAGCTGAAGTGTTTAAAACAAATGAGCAGAGTTCAGCTGAATGATAAAGTTTACTCTCTTTAACTTTATGTTGTTCTGCTGTTTTGTGTTCACCTGCTCATCTTTTACAGTACATTGACTATCACTCTATATAGACTAATACATTCACATACAGCAATAATTTCTCAAATATTTAGTACAATATATACTGATAAACTGAACATTGACTGCAGTGATGTGAGATGCTTTCAACTGATTTCTATTGAACTGTCAGCGACTGAACTGCAGCTCAAACTATTTCAAATATAGTGAATTAAGCTACAAACTCCATCATAATGCACAATGTTTCCATCTAACATGTATTTTGAGCTGCAGCTCATCATATCAACGGAGTGTTTTAGCAGTAAACCAGTTACCTCACCTGAATATGTTCCTAGATTTGTTTTGGATGTTATCTTTGGAATGGAAATATGGATATTTTATTTGTAAACATCATACTTTTTTTGGTTTATTTCGATGTTAATGTAATAAAACTAGCGAGCAAAGCCAGTAGTGGTGACAGTGTCGTGTAAACATGACTGAAGACATGAAAAGAGGAGCAACAGACAAACTGATTCAACTGAGTGAGTCATTTAGACTGGAATCACTCAGATTGATTCAAACTCGTGCTTCGATCATTCAGTTCAAGCGAATGTGGGTTATGTTTTGACAGTGCATTTAATTTTGACGTATAACGTGTGTAACAGCACAGTTTTAATTACGTTAATTTACGTCTCTTGATTTTAATGTCTTATTGCTTTTAATTTTTTTAAATGAATGGCTCTTAAATTGGTTACTAGAGATTAGAAAAAAGTAGGCTAGTTAATAACTGGGAATAATTCATTGTTAATAACAAAAACAAATACAGAAAATGTGGTATTTTGTGGAGGTTGAAACTATTACAATATAAATAATTATCTATTATGTTCAAGAATCCCGACATGCAAGCTAAATTGTGTAGAGTCATCGTTAATTGACAAAGCTTTGAAGTGACGCTCAAGGGAGCGAGGACTATATAATTTCACTTGATTCAATTCCTCGCGTCTTTTCCTTGCGTCCTTCCTTCACATCCTGAAGACTTGTTGCCAGGGTAACAAAAAAGGAAGACACAAAGGATGAATACAGAAATACATTTTTCATAGCTTTCAAATTAGAAGAACTTTGGATAGTTTCCACAAACTGTACTTATCTAAGTCAACTTTGAACAAAGAAAAGAGAGGTTAAGAGACAGTAATTTCATGAATCATTTGATTGGAGCTTCATGTGCTGGAATCATTTGGTTCAGATCAGGATTTAGGACCAGGTTTTCAATGATTTTTCAAGACTTCGAAATTGATAAGAACAAGCATTGGAATTCATTCAGATTTTTAATACACTTATAAATACATACAAACTAAACGAAAATAAAATATTTGTATTTTTATAAATGATTTTTTCACATTCAACGAACTACATAGGGGCCTATCCATCATGTGATGATGAAGGTCAAAGGTCACGGTGAGCGCAGGTGTGTTTGTTTCAGTCAGACTGTGTTACCTGTGCAGGTAAATCATGTGTGAGATTCTGCTGATCCAGCGGATCTCCATCAGTCCTTCAGAAAATCAGCGCTCACAAAAATCACAAATCATTGCAGTGGAGAGCAGATGAAGACTTCAGATAAAGTCTCTTTCTTCTCAGATGTTTCTCCTGAGAAAAAGGCAAAGAGTGCTGTAATAAAACATCTCAATATAAACTAAACATTTCTCACCTAATGCACCTAATATATTAAATGAGCTGCTCTCCATATTCATTTCATAGCTCTTTTCTCTCACTGGATGATGACTATAGTGACTTATTTGTGTGTTTTTAGTTGTCATTTTTTAAGGAGAAACATCTAAGACAAAGTTATTGGAACTGATTTTTTTAATATATATATATATATATATATATATATATATATATATATATATATATATATATATATATATATATATATATATCAGATATGCATAAAATGTGTAGAATGTTTTTTATAAAAAGCTAAAACTTCATACACTTTTTCTGGTTAATATGTTAAATTATGTCTAATTATTATGGAACTGGGTTGAGTGAAATAAAATAAAAAACTCTAATGAAAAAGCATCCTCAGAGTAATACCGTTTTTTTCCTGTTTTTTATCTTTTATTTTTTAACTGCTAAAAGCATCTAAATCATCCATTACGATCAATATCCATCAATAAATGTAATCCATGATGAAAACCAACACCAAGATCAGACTAACCCACAGCAGAAGAAATAAAACGCAATTACGATCAAAATAAATTACGATCATTAAAACAACTTTGTGAAAGCCGGTTGCCATGACGACTCATTCTAGACAATGCAAACAGAATCTGCATAATCCTGCAATAAAACGACTTCATGCCATTGTAAATGTAACGATGTAATACAAAACCAATAAAAAATAATCTGCACAATGAAACATGAGAATGCGGATATGAAGTATAACCACACAGAACTCGCTCATGAGCTCTTAGAAATGATTCTACTATTTATATGCAAATGTGCTGATGATTTTCTCTGAGCTGCCAAACTCATTTAGTTCCCTCCTCACAAACAAACCAGCCTGCTCTCAATCAGGTCCTCCTCTGCCCTAGTTCCAGCACAGCTCGTGTTCATCACATTATTTCAGCTTTATTTATACCCTGCTGTTTTACATGACAAACGTGCAGCGAATGAATTCAACTACTGAAATCAAATGAACAAAGAGCAAAAATACTAGATTAAACCTAAATGTAATGGTCAGTAATTAAATATTATAATATAAGAAAGATTTTCACAGTTTTTGTTTTCACTGTACTTCTAGGTAAAGTTGTAGTAATTTCTTTTGTGTATTTTTGTCATCAATATCATCATTAATATTTTATAAATGTCTAGATAGATTTTTTTAATTAAATTTTAGTTTCTATTTTTAGTTTATTTAGTTTTAGTAATTTTAGTTCTTCAAATTAAACAAAACATACATGAGAAACCTTTGCTTTTTGTAAAATCTAATTTAAAGTGTATTTTATTTCAAGTAATATTTTTTATGATTTTAGTTTTAGTTAATGATAATAACTTTGACCCAAACCTTATTTTTTAATGAGATTCACTCTGTCATAAATAATAATATTAATATTAATAATAATAACAATAATATATAAAATTAACAACAGAGTGACTGTAATTATATATATAGCCTATATATATATATATATATATATATATATATATATATGGAACTTTTATATTTCTTTATATATTATTATTTTATACATATTTTTATTCTGTATATATATGTGTGTGTGTGTGTGTGTGTGTGTGTGTGTGTGTGTGTGTGTGTATATATATACATGTAGTTTCTTCTGCTCATCAAGCCTGCATTTATTTGATCAAAAATACAGAAAAAAAAATGTAATATTGTGATATATTATTACAATTTAAAATAATTGTTTTTAAATTTATTATACTTTAAATTATCATTTATTTATGTGATGCAAAGCTGAATTTTTAGGATCATTATCACATGATCCTTTAGAAATCATTCTAATATGATGATTCATTATCAAAGTTGGTAACAGTTCTGCTGCTTAATATTTTTTCAGAACATGTGATACTTTTTTAGGATACTTTGATGAATAAAAAGTAAAAAAAAAAAAAGAAGAAGAAGAAGCTATGTTTTTAAAATATAAATATTTTGTAATAACAATATACACTACTGGTCAGTAATTTGGGGTCAGTATTTTTTTTCCTTTGTTTTTTAAAATAAAATCAATACTTTTATTCAGCAAGGATGTGTTAAATTGATAAAAAGTGATAGTAAAGAAAATATATTATTAGAATATATATTATTAGAAATGTTTTTTATTTTGAATAAATGCAGTTCTTTTTAGCCTTTTATTCATCAAATATATTAGACAGCAGAACTGTTTCCAACACTCATAATAAATCAGAATATTAGAATGATTTCTAAATGATCATGTGATAGACTGGATGTTACATGTGACACTGAAGGCTGGAGTAATGATGCTGAAAATTCAGCTTTGCATCACAGGAATAAATTATTTTTTTACAGTATATTCAAATAGAAAACTATTATTTTAAGTTGTAATAATATTTCACAATATTACTGTTTTTTCTGTATTTTTGATCAAATAAATGCAGGCTTGATGAGCAGAAGAAACTTCTTTCAAAAACATTAAAAATAGTAATGTTTCCAAACTTTTGGTCTGTACTGTATGTATATATATACATTATTTTTTTTTAAGTAATGTTCACTCATTTTGCTGGTGGATGTTCACTCTCAGCAGCAGGTCGAGGCTGAATCGTTTGTCCTCTGCTCGTCTCACACGCTTCATTCAGAGGCGGCTCTCAGGAGAGAAGCTGCTGTCTGACAGATAACACAAACAATGAGGAACACCAAGCAGGACAAATCCATGCAGATCTTCATTTAAACACAGCTGTGGAAGAACAAACAGCAAAATGAGACACAAATAACTCAGTAACATTACATGAACAGCGTTTGAAATCAATGCCAAACTGCTGAAGAGCTGTGTTTTGTCGGCAGGGCGTTGCATTGTGATTGTTACAGTGTTGTTAATGGTCATTAACCAGTTGCTAGGTTAGTTTCTAGGATGAAAAAAAAACTGTGTTATTTTTGTTATTATTTGCCTACTAACATAATGCTTTGGAATTCTTTTAAACTTTTACTTTTCATTTTAATTTTAGTTAAAGTTTTAGTAATTTTCTTGTTTGTCATTTTTATTTAATCTTATTTTAAAACTTTCAGATATTGCAATTTTTGGTCATTTTCATATGTGCTTTTCTCATTATTATTATTATTGTTATTATTAAAATTTGAATGTTTAATTAATTTTTAAAGTTTAAGTACAGTTTTATTAATATTTTGAACTAGATTTTGCTTTTAAACTTTTAGCTTTCATTTTAATTTTAGTTTCAGTTTTAGTAATTTAATTACATGTATTTTGTTATTGTTATAGTTTTTCCATTTCTATTTAGCTCAAATTTTTATTTTATTTTATTTTTTTAGTCATTTTAAACATATTTCAGAATGTTGCATTTTTGGTTATTTTTATCATTATTTATTTGTAATATTACTACAGTATTTAGGTTTTATTTATTTTCATTTCAGTATGTTGTAATACTTTAAGTCAACATTTCTAATTAATTTTTCTAAACCTAATATTTATACTTTAATTACTTTTTAAAAATATATATATATTATTGTTTACATTGCAGCCGTTTAATTAACAGAAGAATTTTAATAGTTCTAGTTAATGATAATGACACAAATGATACAAACTGTGTAGCATTAAATTTGAGGTTTGTTGTGAATCATTAAAATTTGAGCTAAAGCTTGACTTGTAGGACTTTGTTGTGTAAATGACGAGTTTGAGGAAGATTCTGTGTTTGAATATGAGCAGGTTTGACGCTGCTACACTCTCGCTGGGCTCCATGGTAACAGATACAGACGGGCTCTCGCTGGGGTGGCCACGGTTACTCCCGGCTCATCACGGCTGCCATGGCAACAGACCAATCATATGCAAAGAAGGCTGTTGCTACCAAGGTGACGGGAAGCTGAAGCATCAATAGGATCATCATCAGAATCTCTGAAAATCAAATGGACTAAAGAGGAGAATCACTGACATCACAAACACACACACACACACACACACACACACAGACAGAGAGACAGACACACACACACACACACACACACACACACACACACACACACACATACATACACCCTAACAGACAGATGATGGAGACAGAAACTAATCGACTAATGAGCACACAAACTGTACACGAACTTTAAATTAAATTAAATTAAATTAAATTTAATTTAATTTAATTTAATTTAATTTAATTTAATTTAATTTAATTTAATTTAATTTAATTTAATTAAAACACTTTTTGCAAAACACAACACACAATTCTCTACAGTATGTAACACACACAAATCTAACAGGAATTAATATTATGGCAAAGGTGTTTGCAAATGTTTGCTTTTGATATTCTGATATTTGCTTATTGTTTGTGATATTCTGAATGCGGTGCTTCATTTTGCATGAGATTTTGCTTTTTGGGTGTGCAGTTCTTGTATTTGTGTATTTTTTTTTTTTTTTTTTTTTTTTTTTTAAAGAGCAAAGGTTTTAAAATATGTGTAAGCAGCTGAAAAAAAACCCTGTAAAACTGCATTAATAACTCCTGTACTCAAAAAGCCAGGTTCTGATCTAAATATGTTTGATAGTTTCCATCCAATTTCCAACCTGATATTTTTATCTAAAATCCTGGAAAAGGATCATCTTTCAGTGAATAATCTATATGAACAATTTAAATAAGGTTTTGTTTTGAACACCGGGTGTGTGTTCACGGTGTGTGTGTGTGTGTGTGTGTTCACTGCTGTGTGTGTGCACTTTGGATGGGTTAAATGCAGAGCACGAATTCTGAGGATGACATGTCACTGTCACAGAACTGAGACTGCCCTTGTTTTTTTAAATGAAAGATGAATAAAAAAGTTAAATGTATATATTATATTGATTTAACTTAACTTTGTCACCATTCACCATGAAATTCCATTAGAATTGTAGGTACTTCTCTGGCTTGGTTCACATCTTAACTCTCGGGTTGTACTCAATTTGTTCAACTAGGCCGGTTTAAATGTAAGCCATCACATATTACTACAGGTGTCCCACAAGGTTCGGTTCTGGGCCCTTTATTATTTATCATTTATGTACTGTTTATTTTCAAATCACGTTTAAAGATGCATCTTTTTAAGCAGATATACTGTCCAGGCATTACTGCCATGTTTTACATTTACTGCATTCATCAACACAACATTTTCAGTTTAAATGATCGTTTGCTTTCTGTTTTGATGTTAGCTGTATTTCATTGCCTCTGATCTCCACAACAACAACAAAGATGAATGCAATCTTATCTAATCTGTCTCCTGCTGTATTCTAGTTTAATCATAAACAGTTTGTTTCTGATTAGAGACAGACTGATGAAGAGAGAGAGAGAGAGAGAGAGAGAGAGAGAGAGAGAGAGAGAGAGAGAGATGAACTACACTGTGATTTTCACGCCAGCTTGAGCTCAATCCTCAGAGCAAAGAGAACATCAAGGGTCTTCAGCACCAATCAGATTCTAATCGTATTTCAGTTTTTCTACTTCAAACTTTCATGTCTAATTCAATGTGTTAAATAAATAATATACGATAATATATAAAACTATTATTATTATTAATTTTAGTATTTTTAGTATTTTTGCTTTTTTATCTAAGCATCCTTAAAATTTTGTTTTATGTTTTAGTTTTTTTTATGTACATTTGTCATTTTAATTGTTTTTCATTCTTATTTTAAACTTATTTTATTTCAGAATGTTGGCATTTTAGTCATTTTCTTATGTGCTTTTCCTCATTATTTTTATTATAATTATTATTATTATTATTACTACTACTAAAGTTTATTTTTATTTTTTTATTTTTTATTTCTTGCAAACACTTCTTGCAAATGTGTGAATTTCGCTGTTTTCAAACACATTCAGATGTGTTTAAGCAAGAGTACTGTGTTTTCTGGGTCAGAAAGTCAAACTGAAAGAAATGAGTGGAAAACAGAAAGTGAAACAGACTGTGTGTAATTCATGAATGTTGAACTGCTGTCCTCTAGTGTGCGGATCATTGTGGTGCAGCTCATCTTTCTGTCATTGGATGCATTATTTTAACATTGATGAGCATTAACCACTGAACAAACTCCATTCAGTGATGGTTTACATTCTT
The DNA here is from genome assembly GCA_024542945.1 of allo-octoploid hybrid of Carassius auratus x Cyprinus carpio. Classification (NCBI taxonomy): domain Eukaryota; kingdom Metazoa; phylum Chordata; class Actinopteri; order Cypriniformes; species allo-octoploid hybrid of Carassius auratus x Cyprinus carpio. Next base: position 30,439,762 of record CM044994.1, read on the forward strand.
TTCCTCTTTCAGTCACTAATCTAATCAGTAGGGCTGTCAGCTGATTGTTTTAACAATGAATGATTCTAATTACATTATGTGCTTATTTATTGATCATCTATATTAATACCCATTGAGGAAAATCATATTTATTACAACAGATTGTTTCAAAGCAGCTTCACAGAAATAAACAGGAAAATACAGTGTTAATATTCAATTATGAACCGAATTAAATTTGGCTACTTTGAAATAAATATCTTCTGCTTTTTAAGGCTGCATTTATGTTTTCAAAAATACAGTAAAGATTGTGAAATATTATTACAATTTAAATAGCTTATTTTCTATGTGAATCTCTGTTAAAGTGTAATGTATTTCTGTGATGCGCAGCTGTATTTTCAGCATCATTACTCCAGTCTTCAGTGTCACATGATCTTCAGAAATCATTCTAATATGATGATTTGCTGCTCAAGAAACATTTCTGATTACTATCAGTGTTGAAAACATAAATATTTTTGTGGAAACCGTGATACATGTCCTACGAGGCACTAAACCATCATGAGCCTAAAAAAAGCGTGTTATGAAATATATGAACATAACAGTTACATAAAAGAGCTATAAATCAAATATATTTTTTTCCTCATGTGCCTTGTTGCCTTCTGTAATTTCTTCTTTTTCTTTTCTTTCTTTTTTAAATTAATTGCAATCTCTTAAACAATGAACATACAATTAAAGACAATTATACAAAACATAAATAAATGAAATGATGGGGGAAAGTGTAAATCAGAATTTTGTGCATTATACAATCAGTCAAAGAATAGATTTACGGCTTTACAGTAATTCAGTCTTTTTGCTTTATTGCACGCTTCAGTTAATGTATAAAGGTAATTTTTTTTTCAAAGTTGTAAATAAAAAAGTAAATTTGAGAAAATAAGATTTGTTTTTCTAATTCAAAATTCTACATTTAATTTGACGTGTTTCTTGCCATTTCTTTGTAATTCTGAAATTGACTAGCAATTTTTGAGTGAAAATTGTTTAAACATTTATGTATTTTTTTTTCTCAGTGTAGTGACCCATTTCTACCTAAAATCAGTCAAAGTTAATGGGTATTGACAAAAAAAAAAAAAACAAAAAAAAAACAAAAAAAAAAAAAACATTTGTGCTTAAAGAATTTTACATATATGAGTAAATTCACAATATGCCTCTTTAAAATGGACAAAATTGTTACATTGTTAAACTTTGAGTTGAATGTTAATGTTTATATTATTTTTAACAAAAAAGCCAAATCACAACCCCCAAAAAAGCGTGTAAATAAAATCATAAAATAAATGGAAATGCTTTTGTTTATCTACTTGCAAAAAAGCACAAGTAAATATAAATCTTGTGATCACTGGTTTGTTTTACAGGATAAATCCGGTGATACCTCCATAACTTCACTGGAAATACAACCATGTCTCCTTCCAAGTTAAGATCCAGAAATTGTGATTTCCAAAAGCCCATGGCTAAAAGAACAGTAGAGATTTGGCAAATTGTCCTAAAATAATTGTTATACATTTAAATTGTAAAATATATACTGTAACTAAAAACAGAGGAATTGGTTACTGGAGAATTTTTTACCCACCATTTTTTATTTGTGGGGCAAGTGAACACATTTTTCATAAAGTGTAGAGAAATATAAATTTTAAAAGTGAAACTGTAAAACCTAACTTTCCATTTTAAATGCATGCATGCAAATCCAAACATTGCAACATGAGTGGACATAAGCCGTGGATTTAATTAAATGGTTACTAATGTGATTCTGAAGCATGAAAATTAATTTTTACTGATAATCAAAAGTCCTGCAGTGTTTGCTCCTAAACCTGCTGTTTTCAGGGAAACCTAAAGACCCTCTTATAGCTGGTTCAGCTGTGTTTAATTGTGAACTAAACTCTCTTCGGGAGCAGGAATGAAGGACCCTGATACAGAGATAACTCAATAAAAGATCAATTCAACCATCTGAGAGTCACTGCCTCACATTACACTGCAGTGGAATTTAAACCTGTCTCAGGAAATTGTGTGGTTATTACTTCCAAAGGTTTAATAAATAAACTAACTTCACTAAACTAACAAACAAATAAATAAACTAACTAACCAGTTTTTTATCTTCACAAATGTTTAAAACAGAATTGGGTTAAATAATTTCCAACAAACAAGCTAACTAACTAAATAGGGAAAAAGTGAGTTTTTAATTCCAATACATGAATGAAGTCCAAATATTTTATCCAGTAATTTATCTATAAAATTGTTTTAAAAAATGTTGATTGTAATTGGGTTAAATATATAGTTACATGGATTTTTAAAGTAAACCTGTCTGGACAAAAATGGTAAATGAATAAATGAATGAATAGTAAAACAAATAATAAAAAAAAATATGATAGTAACTGGGTTAAGTAACATCATATGGATTCAATTTAAAGTAAACCTGTCTTGGCAAAAAGGTTAAATAAATGAATGAAAAATAGTTTAAAAATAAATAATAGTAGCTGGGTTAAATAACAACATTTAGATTTTTTTTTTTTTTAAGTAAACCTGTCTAAGTAAAATGTTTGTTTTTTAATTCCAGTGTGTGATTAATTCTAAAACATAATTAATCATTAACAAACTTCATAGATTTTATTCAGTAATTTGTTATCTGCAAGACTGTTTTTAAAAAAACGAAAGATAATTGGATTATTTTTCATTGCTTTTTTAAACAATAATTGGTTACAAAGAATTAGTACAAGATTTAATAATATTTTATGACCCTATCGCTAATGATCTGACAGATGAACCAGAGATGAACTATAAATCAAACACTGGAAGGCTTTGCACTCACTCACTTACACACACACACACACATACACACACACACACACACACACACACCTCTGCATCAGTTGAGTGTGTAGTGTGTAGATCAGAGGTGGGCGAGAACCTCAGAGCTTCTCCAAACCTTCAGCCAAAAAAACTCCCCAAACACATTCAGATGTGAGTTCCAGGAACAGTGAGACACCAGCCGGGGGCAGAAAGAGAGACGCAGCTCAGAGACAGTGTGTGTGTGTGTGTGTGTGTGTCGCTTGAAGCACAAGCATGAAATCTGTGTGTGTTCCATCTGTATGAAGCACCTCCAGCTCTGATAGACGGCCAAGAACCAGTGAAGAGAGAGAGACACACACACACACACACACACACACACACACACACACACACACTCTCAGGTGTGTGTGATCGGGCTTCTCCACTAGATGTCTCTGTGAAGTTGTGTTGATGCTGCAGGCGCCCTAACCTCAACTTCATCAAACCACACGAGACACATGCAGATTTAAAGACTTTCAAACTTCATCAGATTCATTATACACTCATATCTGTTCATGCACGGTGCTTTATGGACGAGTTTTAGTGGTTTAAGCTTTTCTACAGCAGTTTTTGTGAATGTTTACCAACAGAGGGAGACAGAGATTTCAATCTCAGCTGATTTAAAGATGCTAAGATGTTTTATGGGACAAAGAATATGATTTTTCCAGCTGTGCTCTAGAAGACTGGACTTTGTTTAAAAAGCATGGTAATACTATAGTACTTTTGATAAGTACTACATCATATTCCTATATATTTACATGCTCTTCCAAGAAACTGTAAAGAATGTCATGGTATCACAGATTTACCATGGTAAAAAGCTTGGTAAAGTGATAAATACCCCTTAATGATTAGCATATATAATAATAATAATAATACTATATTACTATAATAATACTATGATATTAACATGGTACACCAAGGTACTATACAGAAAACAATGGCACTGCATTATTACCATAGTAAAACTATTGTACTTTGATAAATACCATGGTACTCAATGCTTACCTTATTCATATAATCACTGATTTTTACATGATACTTCCAGAAACTGTAAATAATATCATTGTACCACAGAATTACCATGGTAAAAAGAATGGCATAATTATGGCAATTTGAGAAATACCATGGTACTATATGATCATCATATTCATATACTATGATGTTTGCAAGTTACACCAAGGTAGTGTGCAAAAAACAGTATTAAAGTGGTAAAAACATAGTAATACTATGGTACTTTGATCGTCATATTCATATACCATGATTTTTATATGGTACTCCAAAAAAAATGTAGAAAATATCATGGTACCACAGTATTACCATGGTAAAAACGTGTAGTAATACTTAAGTAATTTGAGAAATACCATGGTATTTAATGATTACTATATTCATATACATTGATATTTACATGGTACTCCGAGAAGCTTAAAAGAATAGCAAAAAGCATGGTATCTTTGATAAAAACCATGGTACTGAATAACTGCCCAATGCATAGATCATGATATCTGCAGCACATCAGTACTTCTGTGTTAAAATCACTCTAGCAGCTAAAATGTGACAGTGACCTCAATCAGACCCACAGCCGCAGATTTAGCACCAAAATCACGACTGTGAGATTATCACTCGATACATGCTCTACCAGGGGGGTAAATGTCACCGGCTTTTCAATTAATTTCAATTAATCACCCACGGGACTAACGAGCGCCGGGATCACAGTGGGCTCTAACGAGGGCGCTGTGATTAATTAAGGTCTTCTTTTTCCACCCCTGCCTGCAAATGTTAAACTTAAATGCCACAGAGAATATGATCCATTGTTTCACGAGACAACATGAAGTTCTCCTTAGAGTTTAACCCCTTGAGGACCAATGAGATACTTGATTGAATGGCTGTAGAGTTTGTTTGTATTTTAGATTTTATTATTATTTTTATTATTATTATTATTATTATTATTATTGCATGTATAAGAATAAGAATAACTTATACAACATTGGATGAAATTATGAATAAAATAAATTTGAATAAATAAATTTATTTAAAAAAAAAAAAGTAAAATCATTTTTAATAAATAAAATAAATTTTATTTCCCATTTTTACAACAAATGATATTTTAAGTGTCATAACTAGGTAAAGTCACAAAGAAAATTATATAATTTGGGTAATGTTGAAGGAAATTTACATTTATGAATATAATATTTTACAGATAAAAATCCATACATTTCCTATATATTCTATGTTATGTTTACAATAGTAAAAAAATAACAGAATAAATCACACATAGTGCAATCAATCAAAATTGTCTAAAAAGTCTAAATTGGATTTTGTAGCAAAGAATTTTGACAAGTCAGACCAAAATTCTTCAACAAGAGGGCATTTTGAAAAAAAAGATGATCAATTGATTCCGCACTGAAATTATGACAGACATTACAATTTAAATGAGCATTACCAAATTTTGATGTAATCTCATTAGCGGGGTATATATTAAATCTCATTATTTGTTTATAAGGTAAAAGCCATGCTTTTTTCCAGTTAATCTTATCCATTGAATAATTCCAAAATGAATGGCTGTGGAGTTTGTTTACAAATCTGCTCTGATGTCACGAATGCACCAAATGCATTTACAACTTACTATACACATTTTTTTTTTAACTTAAACCTGCTACAGAAAGACACAAGAAATTAATTGTTCTTCCATTCAGGTTCAGTTCGAATCCAGCGCTTTTGACTATAAGCCTATTGATTCATTGATTAATTAATTGATTATTCGCATTAAGCCTTGTTCACACAAGTTAAAAACCACCTCAGTTGAGTGTAAAAACTTTTTTGCAAATTAAGGTTGTTTGTTTTTTGACTCAGTGATTCAGACCGATTCGTGAACTGATTCAGACTGAATCAAGAATCGATTCAGACAGAATCCTGAACTGATTCAGACCGCTTTGTAAAAGAGTGATTCATTCACGGATCGAGAATCGCTATTTCTGATTCTGAATAGCCTATACGTCCGCAAATACGAGACACAAGACATTATGGATAAAATATTGCATGGGAAAATGATTCTCAAGTCAGTAAATAAGCAACTTCTAAAGACAAGGATTTATTAATAAAAATTTTACCTGTAAATTTGGCTTGATATTACCACAACTCAAGTTATTAACAAAAGTTATCTGGTCTTTAATAATGTTCTCGAAACTGTAGCCCAAAAAATATTCATAAACCATTCATGGAAGTGGGGGGGCGGGGGTTGTATTAGTTGGACGTTTGTTTATGTGTTTCATGTCAGAAGGTTTTAGAGCCTGACTTTATGATAACAGACATACAGTACTACTTCAGACTGATAATATGTGAACTGGGATGCAACAGTATTCAACACAGAAGATCCACCATGCAGTGACCATGAAAACTGACCATGAAAGAAACGATTCTTAGAGGGCCTCATCGTGAATGTCCTTAAAACAATGAAAAAAGACGTTTTCATAATAACAAGCCACCTGTGAGCCGTTCAGCGGCTTTTATTGATGCGCTCCGGCGGATCAGAGCCGGCGCCGCCGCTCTTCCCTCCTCTGGGAAATATGGAAATCAACAGGCACTGCTGACGAATAACAAAATTTAATTTGTGTCTGACGTCACTGAGCAGAAATGTTAAACTGTTATTTGCCCAGGAACGGGTAATATGATTCTCCGCTCGTCCCACGGGCCCCGAACAAAAGAAGTGCCGTGTAATTAGGTAGAAGATATCGACACGCTGTTTTTCGCTGCTAGTTCAACATATCGAAATGTGGAAAGTGCCGTAATGAGGTTTAACGCTTGAAAATGTGCAAACCTGATTAGGTGTGCTAGACTTCCTGCAGAAATCACTCAATGCCTCTGTCGGGTTTGTGCATTTATCACAGCTTTTCATCTCATGCTCAGTGTTGCTCTTGACCGCGTGCACGCAAAGCTCTTCAACGTCACACATGAACGCAAACGCTTGGCTTGTGCAGCAGCGGTGTGTGATTAGTTCAGCCTGAGAGCTGTTTGTTAAACAGGAGGCCTGAGGAGCAGCATGAACACACACCGGGCCTCAAACACAGAAACACACGCATGCATGCAAACGCCTTCATGCTCATGTTTCACACAGATAATGAAGAGACAGAATCACAGGCAAACATTAACTAAGCTCTCCATAAAATATACACAACAAAGGAATAAAATAACACGTATTACACAGACACTTCACAGTATTGCATTTAATAGGTGCACTTTCAAAATATTTGCAATTGGTTTATTTTTATTATTATTATTATTTTTTTTTTTTTTTGCATGTATTTGCCCTGAGCTTTCGTTGCATTTCACAACAGCATGTGGTGTTTTGAGCAAAAGTGAATCATTTTGCAAAGCAGTTTGCTAAATTTATTCAAAGTTTCAGAAAAACTCCCCATCACTACTAAAGTGAAGTAGGCGTACGCTCCTGGTTAAAGATTTGTGCTTGTAACCATAAGCTTCTACGATCAAACTCTGCTTAAGGCCCTGGAAACACGTCTTCAGATGACGCTTGCACCAGTGCCAAATAAAAAAAAATTTCCCCCGTCAAATGCAGAAATCAATCACAATACTAATGGTGCTAATGCAGTTTCATACAAACATCTGCTAAATACTTGTGACATGCTGTGTTTTAATGTGAAACAGCTGTATAAATGATGTGCATTACACACACACACACCAAAAACAAACCTTCTGGCAACTCTTATTTTGAACTACCAAACTACACTGAGTTCGTATAACACACACACTTAGGCTGATTACTAGGTTTAACTAGTTTCAACATCATCAAGTGGCCCCTTAAAATAATCGAATCTAGTTTAAATTAACAGCTAAAGCACATGCAAATGTTACGTATTTAACATGCATTAAACACTAACAGGTCCTACAGTTGAGTAAAACACATGAAATAACACTTCATTTGAACATTTATTCTCCTTTTAGAGTCATGTGATAAGCATGGTGGGAACTAGAAATCCAATGGCCAGTTTTTAAAAGCTGTTGAGACAATTTCATGAAGTTACTGCTACAAAAATAAATAAATAATAATAATCAATAAATACCTTGAAAAAAATCAGAAATTTTAGTTTAAATTACACAATATTAAGTTGATGTATAATGATCAATTTTATTATGTCAACAGACCTCGTTAAAATAATGTTAATTTAAAAATTATGTTAACTTAAAAGGTTTAATTAAATCAGTGAATCAGATTTTAAACTTGCAGCCATGCATTTATTTAAGCTGTGTTAACAGGAGTTCTGGCAGCATAATAGCGCGTAAGCACATGGATTGTGATGCTGCAGCAGTATTTATTCAGTAGTCAATGAGTGTAGTTGATTTAGATTTATGTGAACACCTCCTGCAGCCCATGGGCACTGAGCGATGTTCAAACCTCGTATCCCATGATGCATTATTCCTGAGCCCACCGGCGTCTGGCAGCGGCTCCTCAGTCCTGCGGTGGGAATGAAGGCATGTGCCAGACTCTCCGTGTCTCGCGGCTCTGTTATTGGCCTTCACGTGTTCCAGCAGCGCCAGCGGCTCGAGCCGGGCATCAGACCAAACCAGCACCTGCGTCACTGCTGGCCATTTCACTAACAGACTACAACTGACCAGACTCATGATCAAACAGGTAAAAACATCCCACAAAACCAAGCCAGAAGAAAGAAAATGCCTAAAAAAATCTGCTTAATTTTAAATTAATGTTTGGACTCTGTTGTTAACTGTAACCTTATTGCACTGTAAAAGCGCTCCGTATAGTTATATACATTATATAGAAGCTGAAGTAGATTTTTATAGATTTTTTTAAATGTATTTTATGAGGTAGTTTTAAAGAAAATTAATTATAATTGAATTTATTTAATTACACCTCTAATATAAATGCATGTGTGTGTATTTATATATACATACATAATATATATACACATTACACACAGAATAATATACATAATAAATATACAAACACTTATGTAAACAAAGACGTTTATTTTGGATGCTAATAAATCACGTTTGACAGCACTAATATATGTGTGTGTATATATAAATTTGTTTAAAAATATATTTACAAATAAATAAATAATATTTTTAGATAAGTGTACATAATTAATAATTGATATATAAATATATAGTTACAATCTTTGTCCTAAATTTTATGCGCAACATTTCACGAAACAAAAGTATTACATCAAATTCCAAATGATAATTCATATTTCTATCCACTGCTGACGTGTGTGTTACTGGTATATGTAATGGATAATGTACCCTCAGCCAGTCATTATTAATATACAGCCAATAAAGAGCAGATCACGCTTCATATGATCTGGTGAAGAGGTTTATTTGGTTACAATGACAGACTCACATTGCATTATCCAGCATATTATACAGCGATCAAATAAATAAAGCCATGCCCATGAGCACTGATGATTTTAATATGCAAAAAGAGAGAAACATGAGACGAACTGTGAAATCACTGAGACAATGATCAGTTATACAGTTTATAGGCATTCACACAAATATATGAGCACAGAATGACCAAAGACGTGTGTGTGTGTGTGTGTGTGTGTGTGTGTGTGTGTGTGTGTGTGTGTGGGTGTGAGTGTGTGTGTGAGAGAGAGAGAGAGAGAGAGAGAGAGAGAGAGAGTGTGTGTGTGTGTGTGTGTGTGTGTGTGTGTGTGTGTCTGTGTGTGTGTGTGTGTGTGTGCGTGTGAGTGTGTGTGTGTGTGTGTGTGTGTGTGTGTGTGAGAGAGAGAGAGAGAGAGTGTGTGTGTGTGTGTGTGTGTGTGTGTGTGAGAGAGAGAGAGAGTGTGTGTGTGTGTGTGATGTGTGTGTGTGTGTGTGTGAGAGAGAGTGTGTGTGTGTGTGTGTGTGTGTGGTTTGCTGGTGCTCCATCAGGCAGTCTGAAAGTGTCAGAAACACAATTGGTTTATATTGAGTTCTGCTGGATCAGCAACATACAGACCTGGTTTAGAAACAAACCACAAGCTCTACATCACCAGCCTCTCTCTCTACATCTCTCTCTCTCTGCATGTCTCTCTCTCTACATGTCTCTCTCTCTCTGATCATTACAGCTGCTGTCTCTCGTCGTGTGCTGGATAACCTGGATAGGTTTCTCTCTTGTGGGTCACGGCTGGTTCATTTATCATGTTGTTTCTGTTTCCGTTTACAGTGATTTATGTCTTTTAAACACACTTTACCCTGTTCACAAACACACAGGTTCTAGTTCAGATTGAGATTTATGTGTTGTTGGTGATCGAACTCTACATTAAGCATCTCTATCTGACACGTGTAATAGAGTTGAGCTGATAAAACACACGCATGAACCAGGAATGACACGCGTGTTTCTCCACTGAGAAGGTGGAGAAAGGTTTTGGTCACAACAGTTTGTTTTTGCACTTAAAGAGCATTAAAGATTAATATTTATATTTATATTATTAACTTGGATTTGCAATGTTGAGTTTTTTAGCCAATCACAGACAAGTATGTAAAATAAATGTATCTCAATTATATAAGCATGTTACATTGCTTATGTAAATAATAAATTATAAATATTAAATAAGTTATCTATATTTCTAATTTAATAAGTAGTACATTAACATCTCAGTTCAAATCTTTATTCTATTTTCAGTAAGTCAGCTGAAGTACTGCTTAGAGGTTAAGCATTAGGGGTTAAAAGAAATATAACTAAAAATAAAAGAAAAATAATTAATATCTAAATAAATAATAAATATCAAAATAAAAACTGATTAATGAAATAAACTGAACTCAACCAAGCTATGTTGCTGACTGTCAATTTTATATATCTAAGGAATTTTGAGAGGAAAATCTGAGACAAAGTTGATATTTAAATGAAATATGCCTGGGATGTGTTTCCGGAGCCATTAAAGAGCAACCTGAGCAATAAAATCTTCTTCTCAGGGTTTATATGATCTTCAAATTTAGTGCCGTGAGACGAGAGTATAAAAAGACAATCGTAAGTTACAGCCTTGGTTTTTATTGTGACTTTAATATGCGCTCTTGATTTGGGAAGGTTATGATAAGTTCTCAATCAGCTTCAAACGTGTGATAAAAACCTGAACGCACACAGAAACATCAGCTGTAGGTCACGCTATTTCTGTGTCTTGAAGCTGCCAGTCTTAGTTTCTGTGTGCTCTCTCACACACACACACACACACACACACACACACACACACACGCACACACACACACATACACACACACGCACGCACGCACACACACACACACACACACACACACACACGCACACACACACACACACAGACTCTCTCTCTCTCTCACACACACACACACACACACACTCACAGACTCTCTCTCACACACACACACACACACACACACACACACACACACACACACAGACTCACTCACACACACACACACACACACACACACACACACACACACACGAAACACACGCACACACACACACACACACACACACACACACACGAACACACACACACGAACACACACACACACACACACACACACACACATACAGACTCTCACACACACACACACACACACACACACACACACACACACACACACACAGCTAACGTAATATCAGTCATTTCAGTCACAGAACTTCAGGATTTCTATACAAGAAACAGGTGCAAAAAAATTATTTTCTTCCTTAGTATTTTTGTCTTGTTTTTCTGCACAAATTTAAGTATTGAGTCTTGTTTTCTGGAAAAAAAAAAAAGAAAAAAGAAAGAAAGTTAATTCATGCTTAAAACATATGTAGTATATATTATTAATATATATGTAGTAATTTTAGTAGATCAAGTTAAACTGAATTAAAATTTGAAAAGTGGGCGAGTAGCTGAAATAAGTAAAATCATATATATAAATATTTATATAACTAAAATTTGCATGAATTGGAAAACATATATATATATATATATATATATATATATATATATATATATATATATATATATATTCAATATATTAATAAAAATTATTATAGCATATCAGTGATGTCAAAAATGTACCTAATTTTGATTTTTTTTTGGGGGGGGGGTTTTGTTTTTTCAGAAAATAATTTTTTTTTTTAGTCGTATTGGTAAAGGACCTTATCATATTAGAACTGAATTTAAAGTCGATGTGGGTTTTGGAAACACATTAAACTGAGGTTATATGACAAATATGTCACCAAAACATGGAAATCTGTGTTCACAGATGCATGAAAGTATATATTGAGGACTCAGAATCACAGCAAACAGTGATTGCACACACATGAAGCTCTGATTGTTCCTGTCACAGAGATCCACTCGTCTCTAGAGGCATTTCAACAGTCAGACTGCTTTAATTCAACTATAAACACTCTGTTTTGATTGAAAACAGTCCAGCGCTCAGTGAATGTGATTAAAATAGCAACCAACAAAACTTCAGCTCACAAACTTCTGAGAGTATTTGGACACTTTAATCAAAATAAAAATGTCTAAATGTCATTGCATTACTGTTCTTGTTTGGTATTTTAACAGCAATTAAGTCTACAGCAATTAAGAAAAGTAGTGGCACTGCATACAAACTATATTTAATATAAAGTAAAAAAAATAATAAAGAGAGAGAGAGAGAGAGAGAGAGAGAGAGAGAGAGAGAGAGAGAGAGAGAGAGAGAGAGAGAGAGAGAGAGAATAGAATTACATATGTGCAATATGTTAATTATAGCACTACGGAACAAAATTATAAATGTCAAAATGTCATTTTATAGGTATTTTAGCAGCAATCAAGTCAAAATAAAAAGAGAAAAGAAAAGAAAATACAGAATCTATCTATCAGAATACAGAAATACAGATGTGCAATACTGTATGTAAATTATTGCACTATAGGAACATTATACAGTATATGTCTGAATGCCATTGTATTACTGTTCTCTTTTTTATTGGTATTATAACAGCAATTAAAACAGTTACGAACAAGAGGCATTGCATACAAACCATAAAATAAATGAATGAATAAATAAACAAATAAATAAAACTAAACATTAAGGACAATAGTGGCATTGCCTACAAACCATAAATTAAATAAATAAAATTAATTAATTATCAAGAACAATAGTGGCATTGCATACAAACCATAAATAATGATAAAATAAATAAATAAATAAAACTAATTATTAAAAACCATAAACATAATAAAATATAAGTCAAGATAAGATAAGGTAATAAAACAAGAAATAAAACAATACAAATAAAATATACAATTAAATTAAATTTGAAAATTATAATTAGATAATTAAAATAAAAGACTCTTGCTTTGATCATTTGTAGCTTGATCCAATAACATTTAGATATTTTTAAGTGCGACTAAATAACTTTTTTTAAATCACTTCCAAATAACTTTTATGGGACCGCTGTATGTTCATGCACTGGGAAATTACATTATTTCTGCAGTATAAAACTACACAAGAGATGCAAATATAATGTGGCAAATCACAAAAGCAATTTCACCTCGCCAATAAAATTGATCAGAAATCTAATTCTGACTGATGCATGTGTGTTTGAGGAACAGCAGCTCCCTCTATGGGTGCAACCTCAAAAATACATCAAACAAGCCTGTTTTCAGTTCACTCGAGTTTAAGATAGTTCAGTTCTTCAGTTTTACACCACAGCAGTCTCGTGCTGGCCGTCCTGTCCTTTAGCGCGAGCCTCACCTTGCGCTGTCTGTCTGTTTAGCTAATATTGCACTCAAGGGCTCCATCACAGCAAGGTCAGGCTGGCATATTTAATCACTGCGACAAGATAACACAAAATATTAAACATGGCCGCCAATCAGCTAATCAGGTAATGAGGCCTCTGAGGAAGGTCAGTGAAGGAGTAAGCTAATTAGCACGACGCATTTAAAGCATTCAATCAAGTTAATGCATGGCGTGTACACAGATGTGCATGCACTTTTAATGTGACTTTAAGACAATTTTAGGAAATTGCTCCGTGGCCTCTCTGTTGCATGTTAAATAAACTTTCTGAATCGTGTCGCGAGCGCTTCGAGTGTCTCTTGAACAGCTTTACGGCGCATCACTGTCAGTGACGGATGCGTGACTTTTTCTGTTTCTCCGCGGGAGGCCTTACAAATTATTCACCGTTATGACGCTTCGTCAAGCGAGCGGGAAAGCAGCCAATCACAGCCGGCCTTATCTACACTTTTAGTTCTACTTTTCTTTATTGTTTTGTTTTGCTGAACAGCGACGCAACAGAATAACCGTGTTAACCCAGAGGCTATAATCATATACTAATTTTATTTAGGTGAAATGTATATATTATAATTAATTTCAGAAATGTTTTTTCCTTAATATTTAGCATTTTCAGTTTATTTCATGTTACCAATTAATATTCATATCTAAATTATGGAGTATTTTCTGTTTTAAAAAAAATCCATTAATGCAGTACTTAAGTTAAAAATAGAGCAAAATTATTTTAAATCCATTAAACTGATGCAGAATTGTTCCACCTTGTGAAAAGAAAAGAAAATCAATTGTAATAGCTGTTAGATGCCTGTATATATTCTGTGCCGTGTATTCCTTAGTAACTGAGCAGTGTTTTCAGACAAAATATTGTCACCCCTTCAATGCTGTGCACTTTTTTCCTGCATTGTGGCTGATTTGTAGATTGTACACACAAAAACATCTCTGTATTTTTTTTCTTCCTGTTTCCCATTCATTTCCAACACAAGTGTGACTATTTTTTTGTTGTTGTTGTTATAACCATTTAGCTTTTTCGAATTAAGTCCTCTATTTATTTTTGGCGTCACATAGCGACTATCATAAAAAATCACAGAGTTTCGTACCATTTTTAATTTCCAAACATTTTTTCCAGGTATTAAATGACCGAACACACCAGAGGGTTAAATGGCCTTGAGTGGCGCTTGTTTGTGAATTTTACATGAAAGTGCTCCGATCGCGCTGATCCTGTCACAGTAACTCGGGAGTATTATCTTAATAACGTCTCAGGATTATTGTAGCCTAATCTCATAAAAGAAAATGCCATTACGCTCGCTGCTGGATCTGAAAGAAGATTGCATTTTTATTTCCTATATCAGTCATAGCATATTTGAGGCTATTCTCAGTGTGACTGCACATTAGTTTGCTGTTTTTGACTGTTTTGTGTTGCTTGTTTTTATTGGCTTGTTTTATGGCAGTTAAATCCCATCATTTCTTTTCTTTTTATAATCTCGCCCATATTTCTGTTGTTTCTTAAAATATGATTCAGTTATAGAGCGACATCGTTTGTTTATGAAGTGATTTCTGTGCAGCGCTGTGTTTATCTTATGATGATGATGATTATGAACCTTCCCCTCTCACCGTCAGGAAACATGAGTTTAACATGAGAAGACTAATTACTGGAGAGTTATTACTGTGAAGACATGTACACACAGCATGCTCGCGCTAACGGTCAGAAGGTTCAGGATAATGATTAGTTATAGACTTTTGCTGAACTTAGAAACATGCATCCACACTATACTCAGCCAGAGAAGAGCAGGAAAACATATTAAAACATAATTTTCTTATAATTGAATTACTAAAATGATGACCTTACAGAATGACTGCTTCAACATAGATATACAGACAGAGAGATAGATAGATAGATAGATAGACAGACAGACAGACAGATGGACAGATAGATAGATAGATAGATAGATAGATAGATAGATAGATAGACAGATAGACAGACAGATAGATAGATAGATAGATAGATAGATAGATAGATAGATAGATAGATAGATAGATAGATAGACAGACAGACAGACAGATGGACAGATAGATAGATAGATAGATAGATAAACAGACAGATAGACAGACAGATAGATAGATAGATAGATAGATAGATAGATAGATAGATAGATAGATAGATAGATAGATAAACAGACAGACAGATAGATAGATAGATAGATAGATAGATAGATAGATAGATAGATAGACAGACAGACAGACAGACAGATAGTTAGATAGATAGATAGATAGATGGATGGATGGATGGATGGATGGACGGACGGACGGACGGACGGACGGACGGACGGACGGACGGACGGACGGACGGACGGATAGATAGATAGATAGATAGATAGATAGATAGATAGATAGATAGACAGACAGACAGACAGACAGACAGACGGATGGACAGGTAGATGATGGATGGTTGGATAGACGGTCGGACGGACGGACAGATGGACAGATAGATAGATAGATAGATAGAT